>CM035118.1:123776752-124166752 GCA_020205555.1 Panax stipuleanatus
TATTTTCCTTAAATCGTTGAAGAAAAATATAAAACACATATCATACATTTTTATATAATTTTGCCTTTTAACTTTTCTAAAAGTAGTTTTACTATATTGCGGATTGTGTAACCAAATATTATTTAAACTTTTCTATTAAAAAACTCTACATTTCAAAGTCATTTCTCTAACCGTTTCACACCTGTGAAACTCTTAGCTGTCGCTATCTGCAATATAATATATATCCTAATTATAAAGCTGGCAATTGTGCGCTAACAGAATAAAATAATCAAGGAAAAATATTAACTTTGTATATTTTTATGAGTAAAATACAGTGGCACCCCTTCTAGATAATTATAATAACACTTATTTTTTTCTAATTTTAAGTAACAATTAATACTCTGCAAGTTTTTTGAGTTGACTAAATAGATAAAGTTACATATTTACCCTTGTATGTTATCAAATTTTAATTTCTAAATAATATATATGTGTGTGTGTGTTTAATTATCCTTTTTTTAATACAATATATTTAATTATAATTTTATTTGTAATTAAGACTATCTCATTTAAATTGTTGGTAACTTATAAAAAAATTAATTTAGTTTAATTAACACATATTTTTGGATAAAGTGAAACAAATATTAAATATTTAAAATAATTTATTAATGGAGTTATTCTAATTAGAGTGATCGAGTATTTTATAGTTTAGTTTTTAATATTTAACAAAAAAAAGTATTATTTGAATTCTTAGTTTCATATTATGATTTTTATATGCTAAATTTTCTTTAGTAAATGTCAAAATTTGAGATGTTTATGATTTTGATTATATTTTTTTAATATACAGTTGATGTTGTTTTTTTGCAATGTTTAATAAAAGAAAATATAATAATATTTATTACTATCTCTATGTTGTAAAAAGATTTTTTTTTAATATATATATTTTTTTGAGAAACAACATTTGCCATTTTTACTGTAAATAATTATGTTTAAGTGTGACTTATGTTAAATTTAATATATGAAAAAAATAATTAATATAATTTTTAGTATATTTTTTTATATCAATAATAAAATTCGTTCTGTAATAATAAGTTTGTTTTACATAAATTTTAATATTTGGAAAAAATAATTATAGTCTTATTTCGTTAATTTGTACTTTTTATGAGTATTAAACTTTTACTTTTTAATTACAAAAAAATATTTGAATATATATATCACGTAAATTTTAATATTTGAGAAATTTAATTAGCAAAAAATTGTATGACTTTATTTTCTTGATAAAATAAATATTTATTATTTTTTTGACATTTATGTTATTTATTGCACATGTTCATAATTTAATTAATTAGATCAAGTTAAGTAAAAATTATAGTATACAAATTTATATTTAATGGATAAATTAAACATTATACTTGAAGGGTGTATTATACGTTATATTAAAAATATTTTTGAATATTAGTTGGTCAACCACACTAGGGGTAGTAAGTGTTACATATTGTAGACTAGAGGATACTAACTATTACTTAAAAAATTAGAGAGATAGTGAGAGTGAATGTTATTATATTTATCTACAGGGAGTGTCACTGTATTTTATTATATTTTTATTAAAATCCACAGCAAGTTGATAATAGACCCGACAAAAAATAGGTTTGGGTTGATTTTGGGTTACATAAAATTGGTTTGAGTTGGTTTTGGAACCAAAACCATATTACCTATATTTAATATGGGTTATGTGGTTTGAATTTAAATGGTTATGGGTCGAATCCAAATCGACTTATTTTTCAAATTATAGTTTCACTATAATCTTAATTTATGTTATATTAAAAGTGTCTTATTTTTATTTTTTAAACCAAGTTTGAAACTAAAAATTTTAATTGATGTGACTAATTTGAGTATTAAAAACATTAATTTTGTGATTATAGGCACTTTCAAAAAAATTACATTAATAATTATTATGTTAATTAAAATTAATAAAATTATTGAGAATTTTATTACAATAATCAGTAAATATTTTTTTTTTGGAGTGTATATATAATCAGTAAATATTAAAAATAAATTTTGGGGGTGAGAATGGGGCGGGGGCGGGGGCGGGGGCGGGGGCGGGGGCGGAGACAGAGAAGTGTATACATAATCAATAAAAATTATATTTATCTACAGAGAGAGTGTCACTGTATTTTATTATATTTTTATTAAAATCCACAGCAAGTTGATAATAACGTTACTGACCTATATATATAAAGAGAACATGAGAAAGTGAAGTGGCTGGTCATGACTACTTGGTAACTTGATTATGATATATGCTTAAGCATCTGAATTCTTTTTTTGAATGTCCTGGTCTATTACTATAATAATTTGTTCTAATTTTGGAAGAAGAGTCTAAGTGAGGAAGAGATGGACCTTTCTATCTTCATAAATTGTTGCATTAAGATTTACAATAATGCTACTATCACATAAAATAATCATATAGTGCTCACATACAGCTGACGTGATATTCATAGATTTGTTGTTGACATAGTCCACTTAATTTAACAACAAATTTATGAGTGTCACGTCAACTGTATGTGAACGGTATTTGATTATTTTATGTGATAGTATCATTATTATATGAAATAACCCACCGAATTTTTAAAAATTTTAATTACCCGATTGAACTAATTAAATTTATAAAATAACATCATTCTGACAAATTTATTAAACAAACGTTAAGTTTTTTCTTACATCTGTACAAAAAAAATATAAATTAATATAAATGACATGAAATTTTCAAAATGGTTGTCATCCTCAACCTCTAGGCGGGTAAGACCGGACCCATATATTTGTAAAACGGGTCGAAAACCATAACTTTCTCATTTTAATACTAAATTATGCGATTATGTCAAAATTTTCGTATTGAAGCTGTCTATCATAATACGTTATTTAATTTTGTCAAAAGAACCTAAAGATCAAACAGATCTCAGACATGGAGCTATCACGAGGCTTTTTCAAATGGTTTGGGGCTATGTGTGGTTCTCAACACAATTCATATTGGTTTTCGTTTAGTGTAATTATTCATATATTCAGCAGTATTTTGGTTAACAAATATTACCAGTTATATTTGTTTTTCTCTTATTCACCGGAATCCTGTTGATGATGGTGATGCCGCTGCGTTTAGATTGAATGGATGGAATTGAGGACGCAATATAATAATTTTAGGATATTTTAAGTGTATATTTGATTGTTGGTATTGTCATATAATGATAAAACACGTCCTCAATTTCAAGACGAGTGCAAAACGCGTCAAAAACGCGTGTAAAATATGTCCAACACACATCTAAAACGCGTCCAAAATGCGTCCAATCCGCGTTCAAAGCACGCCCAAAGCGTGTGCAAAACGCGTTCAAAACACGTGCTAGTACACGTCCAGTACGCGTCCAATCCGCGTTCAAAATGCGTCAACAACGCGTCCAATTCGCGTCCAAAACGCGTCCAATAAACTTCCAAAACGCCCAAAATGCGTTCAAAACGCCCAAAACACTTCCAAAACGCGTTCAATCCGCGACTAAAACGCGTACATTTTGCGTCTAAAACGCGTCTAAAATACGTGTTCAAAACACGTCCAATACGCGTCTAAAACGCGTCCAAAACAAGTTCAATCCGCGTCCAAAAATCGTTCAATCCGCGGCCAAAAACGTCCAATCCGCGTCCATAACGTGTCCAAAACGAGTGCAAAACGCGCCCAATCCGCGTCCAAAACGCGTCTAATCCGCGTCCAAAACGCGTTCAACACTCGTCCAACACGCATCCAAAACGCGTTCAAAACGCGTCCAATCTGCGTCCAGTACGCGTCCAAAACGCGTCCAAAACGCGTCCTATACGCGTTCAAAATACGTCCAATACGCGTCCAAAAAACCCGAACTAAAAAGGCGTCCAATTCGCGTCCAAAACGAGTCCAAAACGCGACCATAAAGCGTCTAATCCGCGTCCAAAACGCGTGCAAAATGCTTCCAAAACGGGTCCAATTCGCGTTCAATCCGCGTCCAATCCGCATTCAAAACGCGTCCAAAACGAGTTCAAAACGCGTCCAGTCCGCGTCCAAAACGCGTCCAAATCACGTTCACTACGCGTCCAAAACGCGTCCAATCCGCGTCTGAAATGCGTCCATTACGCGTTCAAAACGTGTCCAAAACGCGTCCAGTACGTGTTCAAAACGCGTCTAGTACGCGTTCAAATCGCAACCAGTACGCGTCTAGTACGCGTTTAATACACTTCCAAAACGCGTCCAACATGCGTCCAATAAACGTCCAAAATGCGTCCAATCTGCGTCCAAAACGCATCTAACACGCGTCCAAAACGCGTCCATTTCGCGTATAATACGCGTCCAAAACGCATCCAATCTGCGTCCAAAACACGTCCAATACGTTTTCAAAACGCGTACAATACGCGTCCACTATGATGACAGGAGAGAGAGCGCACATTTTAAATCTGGACCATGAAATGGAGAGTCTCCATTTACTTGAAATGGAGAGTCTCCATTTACTTGAAATGGAGAGAATCCTAGTTTACTTATAACACCTTTCAAGTTTCATCATAATTGGTTTTAATAATAATTTCAAATTCTAATTTTTAATTGTTTGACAAATCCCTAAGTTACCTAATTCCTTTTCAAATTATCATTTGAAATGAAGAGGATCCTAATTCAGCCCTGCCCTACCTACCCTACCTATATAAGAATCAGTGTACGTCCATAAATTAATTCCAATCCCATAATCTCCTCTGTTCTTCATCCTCTGTTTCTCATCCTCTATTTCTTCTTCATCCTCTGCATTTGTTTTTGTTTTTAATCCGTTCAAAATAATCATGCGAACTCAATCCACAGAAGCTGAAGCATCAACTTAACTTGTGAAGAAATGTTGTAAAAGAGAAGATCGTAGCTATGGAATTTCAGAGCTCAAATTTAGTAAAAAAATAAAAAAAAGTCAGAGCTCAAGAAAATGTTTGCCAATCACCATGACTTCTTCTTGTCCGAAAATCACGAGACAGCCAACAAAATTCCCAGCTTCAATTTCCACAAGAAGAACAATAATTCTCCCCTCAAATCCACAATCGAATTCGCCAACAAGATTCGTAGCCGTTGTTTTGCCAATAATAATAATGTTTTTATCAAGTTCTGTGACACTATGAGCATGTACCAGAACAAGCAGCTTACCATGAATGAGATTGATAGTCTGCTAATGAAATTTTTCCAGAACGATTTGGATCTGTATGTGGACTTCACTAGATTTATTTCAGAACCATTCAGATCTGGATTTGTACCTGAAGATGCGGGAAATTTTGTGTTTACGAGTGGAAACAAGGGGAGGAGTAGAACTAGAAGAAAAAAGGAAAGTTTGGTGATGGTGATATGGGAAACTTATAAATATGAACTGGACATGGTTTATCTGCGAATCAAATCAACATCCAAGAAATTGGAAGGAGGGGGAAAATTCAGTTAAAATCGAACAACTCCAATCTCATGATTTCAAGGGCATTAAGTTGTTATATGGCCGCTATGCTGGTGAGGCTGTTGTGTAACTACTACTTAGTAAACTGGATCATAATGCGCCAATTATATAGTTCCAGATGGAGAAAAAGTGTGAGGAAAACAAACAACACAAAATTTTAACGGACAGGATTTGGGGTGAGATTTTGGAGGATTTCCGTGAGGGGAGAAAACAAGTTAGGCAAAGTTGTTTCTTGGAGAAGGTAAGGAGGGAATGGGATAAAAATAGTTGGAATAAAATACGAGTAGAATATGAGCATACGTGATTGATACATATTCGATTAGACACTCGATGCATTCTCTTATAATATATACAAAGTTAAATCAAATTAGGATAATTAATTATTATTGTTTTGTTTTTAATTGTGATTTTATATTTGTAAAGTGTAATAATAAATATATTTTCTCATTTCTAAGAAATATAACAAATTCAATTTATAATTATATTTATTATAAAGTTAGTTATTGACGCGTCCAAAACACGTCTAATTCGCGTCCAATACGCGTCCAAAATGCGTCTAACACGCGTCCAAAACGAGCCCAACATGCGTCCAATCCGCGTCCAAAACGCGTCCAGTACGCGTCCAAAATTAATTCCAATCCTACAATCTCCTCTGTTCTTCATCCTCTATTTCTTCTTCATCCTCTACATTTGTTTTTGTTTTTAATCCGTTCAAAACAATCATGCAAACTCAATCCACAGAAGTTGAAGCATCAACTTATCTTGTGAAGAAATGTTGTAAAAGAGAAGATCGTAGCTCTGGAATTTCAGAGCTCAAATTTAGCAAAAAAAAAAAAAAAAACTTTAGAGCTCAAGAAAATGTTTGCCAATCACCAAGACTTCTTCTTGTCCAAAAATCACGAGACATCCAACAAAATTCCCATATTCAATTTCCACAAGACAAATAATAATTCTTCCTTCAAATCCACAATCGATTCGTCAACAAGATTCACAGCCGTTGTTTTGCCAATAACAATAACGTTTTTATCAAGTTATGTGACACTATGAGCATGTACCAGAACAAGAAACTTACCATGGATGAGGTTGATAGTTTGCTAATGAAATTATTCCAGAACGATCCGGATTTGTACGTGGACTTCACTAGATTTATTCCAGAACCATTCGGATCCAGATTTGTACCTGAAGATGCGGAAAATTTTGTGTTCACGAGTGGAAACAAGGGGAAAAGTAGAACTAAAAAAAAGGAAAGTTTGGTGATGGTGATATGGGAAACTTATAACTATGAACTGGACATGATTTATCTGCGAATCAAATTAACAGCCAAGAAATTGGAAGGAGGGGGGAGCATTCAGTTAAAATCGAATAACTCCAATCTCAAGATTTCAAGGGCATTAAGTTGTTATATGGCCGCCATGCTGGTGAGGCTGTTGTGCAACTACTGCTTAGTAAACCGGATCATAATGCGCCAATTATAAAGTCCCGGATGGAAAAATAAAGTGTGAGGAAATCGAACGACACAAAATTTTAACGGACAGGATTTGGGGTGAGATTTTGGAGGATTTCCGTGAGGGGAGAAAACAAGTTAGGCATAGTTGTTTCTTGGAGAAGGTAGGAGGGAATGTGATAAAAATAGTTGGAATAAAAATACGAGTAGAATATGAGCATACACGATTGGTACATATTCGATTAGACACTCGATGCATTCTCTTATAATATATACAAAGTTAAATCAAATTAGGATAATTAATTATTATTGTTTTGTTTTTTTTTAAATTTTAATTGTGATTTTATATTTGTAAAGTGTAATAATAAATATATTTTCTCATTTCTCAAAAAAATAACAAATTCAATTTATAATTATATTTATTATAAAGCTAGTTATTGGACACGTCCAAAACACGTCTAATCCGCATCCAAAACGCGTCCAAAATGAGTCCAACATGCGTCCAATCCGCGTCCAAAACGCATCTAATTCGCGTCCAATACGCATCCAAAACGCGTCCAAAACGCGTCCAATTCGTGTCCAAAACGCGTCCAAAATTAATTCCAATCCCACAATCTCCTCTGTTTCTCATCCTCTGTTTCTCATCCTCTGTTTCTTCTTCATCCTCTACATTTATTTTTGTTTTTAATCCATTCAATATAATCATGCAAACTCAATCCACAGAAGCTGAAGCATCAACTTATCTTGTGAAGAAATGTTGTAAAAGAGAAGATTGTAGCTATGGAATTTCATAACTCAAATTTTAGCAAAAAAATAAAAAAAAATCAGAGCTCAAGAAAATGTTTGCCAATCACCAAGACTTTTTTTTGTCTGAAAATCACAAGACAGCCAACAAAACTCCCATCTTCAATTTCCACAATAAGAATAATAATTCTCCCCTCAAATCAACAATCGAATTCGTCAACAAGATTCACAGCCATTGTTTTGCCAATAATAATAATGTTTTTATCAAGTTCTATGACACTATGAGCATGTACCAGAACAAGCAACTTTGTAAGACCCCAACTTTTATGAATAAAGATTTAATTTATTTATATATTATTTTAAAAATAGTAAGATGGGTGAGATGTGCAAATTTTACAAAGTAAGCAAGTGGTTATAAAATATTCGTTGTGTCGGAGAATTTTTGTTTGGTCGAGGAATATTTTTTTTATCGAAGAATATTCGTATGACGGCGCAGTCATTAGTGGACCCCACAACGGAATGAATGTCGGATATAGAAAGCGACAGAAATAACCTTTTTACAAAAATAACGGTAAAACTTTTACCGTTAAAACTGTTGAAATACCCGGTGGTTAAAATACAGTAATACGCGGTGTTGCACGGTAGCACACGGTATTGCACAGTAATTTTAATTATTGATTCTTACGTAAGAAGTCACTACTCAATAATTGTTACAGTAATTACTGTTCAATATTTTATTTTATTGATTCAATAATTGCTACGTTGATATTTTATATTAGTGATTCAATAATTTTCATTGCACAGTATTTCAAATTATCAAATCAATAATTCATATTATTGGAATAATATTATTAGATAGCATTATTGGCAATGTCTAATGAAGTTCTGTCTAGGAGGGGTTCTTTAATTGCGCGCCAGTAAGGAAAAATTCTTATCGGAAGGCCCCCTCTTTCTTGGGAACGACCTGGTTGTCAATATTATAGTTCTGTAATATTATTTGTGAATTATTAATATGATAAGAAAATATTTACTCAATGTGGATTTAAACGGAGGAATTTTTAGCATGTGGCGTTTGTTGAAAGTTGGTATTTTATCTTTTTTAATAAAATAATTAATTCAAATATATTATTATAATATTACATTATAGTAGCATGATGTGATTATATAATAGTATGATTTTTATAATTTGAATGATAACATTATTATAGTAAATTCATGGTATAAAAGTAAAATGAGATGGAAGAGAACAAATTGAATTTGAATTCTTTTGATGTAAGCAATGATGTCATCGAAACGATGAGGTAAGTAATGATGTCATCGGAATGATGAGGTAAGCAATGATGTCATAGGATCGATGATGTAAGCGATGATGTCATAAATTATGGTGAAAAGACTATTTTACCCTTACTCTGCCAAGCCTATAAATAGAAGCTCATTTCTTCATTATTTCTCACCAATTCACTAAAACTATAGATAGAGAAAGTATAGAGAGAATAAGAGAGAAAGAAGAAAAGTATTCTGCTATTACACTAGTGCAGTCTCCAAATTTTTTAAGGTAAGGGGTATTATTTCTTTTGTATTCATGAAGAGAGTTATTTTCTTTTAATACTCGTAAGGGTTGTTATTCCATTCTTTATTATTCTGTTGGAATAACTTGTCTACGCGGACTACCGCATGTATGGTGAAATTCTTTTGTTATTCCATTCTTTATTATTCTTTGGGAATAACCTGTCTACGCGGACTACCGTATGCCTGGTGAATAACCCTTCGTATTCATTTGTTATTAAATTGTGGAAATGATCTGTCTGAGCGGACTACCGCTTGACGGGTGATAATCCATTTGCAGTTTCGTATATTGTTTCATTTCAGATTCCTAACTCTAAACTTACTACGGTAAGTATTGCTTCTATAATTTCTGAAATGATCAGAAATTCCTTGAGTTTTGCGCTTCATCTAATATCATTTCACTGGAATATTGGTCTGAACTTTCTTATGAAATTTTTATCTTTTCATGTCGAGTTACTATTCATGAGTTACTATTCACTGGGGTACTATTCACGGTTAATTTTTATTTTTATTTTTTTGTTCTTTCAAATTATCTTTGATTGTATCCAAGTTTTGAACTTCATTCTTGAATTTTACTGCACAATTGATTATTACGGAGTATTCTTGAACTTGGATAAATTAAATTACGAATCCCTAATCTTTGTCCTTTATCTCACTGGATTCGTTCCTTATATTATTTTTTATCATCCTCAGACTTAAATGGTGATACAAACGAATATCTTTGGCTTGTAGTGCAAAGATGAATGATTATTTGATGAATATCTTTGGCCTGTAGTGCAAAGATGATTACTTGATGAATATCTTTGGCCCGTAGTGCAAAGATGGACAGGTGTTGAGATGAACATGACCATTGGTGATACAAATGAATATCTTTGGCGGTAGTGCAAAGATAAATATTTGATTCGAGATATATATTGATTGATGTTACAGGGATAAAATATTGATGATGGACTTTTAAATCATAGAAGATAGTAGACATCATTCTCTACTTAACTCTTCTAAGGAATTGTTATTTCCATTGCAGTTGTTGATCTAAAACTTGTTGTCCATAATATTTTATCTGATTTATTGAAGGCTAACGATAATTTATTTTTCATTATCTTAGTCATAATATTCTTAATGGGATAGTTGAGCTCACCCTTTTCTTCCATTGTTCTCTTCAGGAAATGAGAATATCGCGGGGACTAATCGGGGAACAGTGTGATGATCAGAGTTAGATCTGTAGAAGTCCTCACTATTCTATAAAATAATGGGACAATAATTGTAATGAATAAGGAATGAATTTGAGTGTTTATATTTCGTATCATATACGATTTGTAATAAAACTCACAGTTTGTGTGGTCATATTTTGCACGACCGTATGTTATAAAAGATTTTATTTGGATTTTGTACCATGTATTTGACGACTCAGAATGGGTTGAGTATTGAACCTATTTTGGGGGCGTCACAAACTTACCATAGATAAGGTTGATAGTTTATTAATGAAATTGTTCCAGAACGATCCGGATCTGTACGTGGACTTCACTAAATTTATTCCAGAACTATTCGGATCCGGATTTGTACCTGAAGATGAGGGAAATTTTTTGTTTATGAGTGGAAACAAGGGGATGAGTAGAACTAGAAGAAATGAGGAAAGTTTGGTAATGGTGATATGGGAAACTTATAAATATGAACTGGACATGGTTTATCTGCGGATCAAATCAACAACCAAGAAATTGGAAGGAGGGGGAGCATTCAGTTAAAATCGAACAACTCCAATCTCAAGATTTCAAGGGCATTAAGTTGTTATATGGCCGCCATTCTGGTGAGGCTGTTGTGCAACTATTGCTTAGTAAACCGGATCATAATGCGCCAATTATAAAGTCCCGGATGGAGAAAAAGTGAGGAAATCGAACGACACAAAATTTTAATGGACAGGATTTGGGGTGAGATTTTGGAGGATTTTCGTGAGGGGAGAAAACAAGTTAGGTGTAGACACTCAAAATTTTGCTTTCTTTATACTAACCTTACAGAAGGGCAAAAGCGTAATTGTACTTCGGAGACAACCCCGAGGTAAGGCAAAAGAGCTAGATCATCTCGGAGACAACTCCGGGAGTGATGCAAAGGACCAATGACGTCCGAACATGTCGCAAACTGAGCGAGGATCGACGAGCTGAGACAGTGATCACCGGACCCCATCTCAGCAAACCTCAAACGACGTGCCATCGAAGATATGCCAGATAACTGATATCTGAACCTGGAGAATATATCTCGGCCCCGAGTATCGACTTCCCGAACCCTCATCCAGTCAGACTCGATCTTCTTCTCCTGCGTTCATCAAAGACTGTACGAAAGGTGAAGCGACGGAGGCCAACTGTTGTCGAACTGGGACCGAAGGACCACCTGTCGAGCTTATGGGGCCCACCTGGCCTAGTCGCAACCATACATGCAGCTGGCCGCATGTATGTATGTGGCTGCCTCCGGCAGATTAAAACACCCACACTAGTTCATTTGTTAAAAGAGAGATAGGATTTTTAGAGAGAGAATAGACATTCTAGAGAGAGAGAGGCTTGGGTGGAACTTGCTAACACCTACTTGAAGCTTAATCATCCCATCTAGTACTTACTTGAAGCCCCGGGAGTGATCCACGCTGGCCACGGGAGTCAAAACTGCTTGTTCATGTGTCCCCCAAGGTGAAACAACGTACTTTCTAGCTTCGTTCTTTATAAATGTTGTTCAATTACTAGATTAATGAGATATCTTGTTTGAATATAGTTTAACTTGTTGTATTTTAAGCATATTGTGTAATAGTTAGTAGATTTTATGTTTCTATCGGTTATATTGTGCTTATTACATTGTAAATCGACCGCGGAGGCTAGATCTACCAAGATTTAAGCCAAATCTAGCCTTTGAGAGGTTATTAAGCATGAAGCTTTAACCCATGGGCTAGAATGGCTTAGATTCATGGTAGATCTATGGATTTATTGCTTTCAATGGTTCCGGTTACCTCGTATAACCCTAAATCTATATTTAGGGGCGAAAGGGATCCGAAATGACTTAAAATGGTGATTTCAACCGATGAAATCACCTAATTTCAAAGTCGAGGACATTGTATATATGTAATCCCGCACAAATAATATGAGCCTAGGAATTCCGATGTTGAGATCCCCGAATGGATCCGACTTGATTCCCACGATGGAATGGTTTTTATGTTTTAATAGCGTAAATATCGTTGTATATGTAATATTTGGATCTTGAAAACGAGCTCGAGGGGTTAGTCCCGAGAAGTCAGATTCAAGATCCCATGATAGTGCAAACCTTGATTGCGGGAGCTCGGTTCATTGAGATGACTTACATGCCCGATGATGATCCGACCTTTTTTTTTATGCTTTTGCATGCATATTATCAAAATGATTTCTAATCAAACCGCAAAGAGCTTTCAATCATAATAAAGCGATTCAGGGTAGATCACTTAATAAACGTAAAGATTAAAAGGAAATATCGAAGTCCTCGATTCCTAGTCGGGCAAAGGATTTGAAAACCTTATTTTCTAAAACATCATTTCAATTCATATATCTTGTTAAAATGAACTTTTTATTGAATCAAATTCCTTCGTACCTAGGCGCACAAGAGGTACAACACAACTTCAAGTCACCCAAAATTTAGACTTAGAAAAAAAACTAATAAAGCTTTCAAAATCAAACACACACACACACACACATATACACACACATACCCACTTTATGCATAGAAAATCAATAAGATGCGGTACCGTACTTGCACGGGAGTCTGGGGGTGCCTAACACCTTCCCCCCGCTTAACCTAGCCCCCGGATTCCACGAATCTCGGGTTTCAAGACCAATCTTTTGGAGTCACGCATTGGACCATCTTGTGAAAAACTATTAAAACTCGGATGAGTTGGAACATCCATGTTCAAAATACCAACTGGCGACTCAGTCTCATTTGGTCCAATCATCAAAATAAAATCAATCTCTTCAAAATAGTCGACACTTATGTCGGTACCAATTTCCTAAAAATTCACCCTTTAAACGGAATCCCCAAAGACATAGTGAAAGCGAAAGGGTAGAATAATATCAAATTAGGGAATATGGGCATTCCTTTATTTTTCCCTCAGATAAGAGAGGATGGAAAACAACACCAAAATAAAAGGACCTCTCCTTCAACGAAAGGGAGCCAAAAAGGACTTTATTTTCTTCCCGGCGTTGACTGGTGTCGACTCTGCTGGGGATCAGAGAGGGATTAAGCTGCGATCAAACTTTTTTAATTCATTCTGCATATGCATCTTTGTGATTGATTTTGTGTGTGGCAATTATATCAATCTTAAAAGCATTTTTGTATTAGTGCCTCGCACAATGTCATCATAATTGCATACGGTGAGGACATGAATGTATGTGAATGTATGTTGTGTGGTACCTCCATTAGGAGGAAATCCCGTCGGTTGCTTATTACTGGACTCCTCTGGGTGTTTCCAATGTGAGGCTCAGAAAAGGCACCACTCAGATCCGCTCTAATTGAAAAATAGATGTTTTCATCAAGTAAATTGCGAAAAAATAACCCGTGAGAGTAACCCTAATATAGGTCAGCTTTGATAAACCAAACGCGCGGTGTGCTTCTTCATGCCCTATTTAATATTTCGCGTATATAAATGGCAATCATCTGAAACTGTCATACATACATCTTTCATATCCTGTCACCAATTCGACTAACCCGTTGTGTTGCAGGAAAAGATTAAAAAACCCATTAAACTAATGCATAGTATATTATGCATCCCTGTTCACCAATATCTAGTCTAAACTAGATATCGGTTTTGTGCAGATTGGTCCTAGAACTCGATTCCGAGCCAAGAAGGCCCTTTCACCACCGTTCAAGATGGCTGAAGGAAGTTCATCTGAACATATCCTTATATCTCGAGATGAATTCGAGGAGTTTAAGAAGCAAATGGCCGAGATGACAACCCTGTTAAAAGAACAGTGCAAAGTATCTCAGGAATCTAAGCACAAGAGTCCGACTGAATCCTCTGTGCAAGGAGACATAAAAGTACCCGAGAAGGAAGGTGATACCCAAATGTCCACACCTATATCTCCCCTCGATGTTGAAGTACCCAAGGAGGCCCCAATTCATAAGATGACACGGGAAATCATAGACCTCCTGGAGGACAAAGTACACTGGAGACAGTAGGAAGAAAGTTAGACAAATGGAGGACGTTATCCTATTTATGAAAGGGTTAGGATCCCACGGGAGCGTGAATTATTTGGATCTGTGTATTTTCCCAAAGGCAAGATACCCGGATAAGTTTCAAGTCCCCGAGTTCAAGAAATATAACGGACTGGGAGATCCATACACTCACTTGAAAGTCTACATAGGTGAACTTAAAACTTATGCCGAGGATGAAAACCTCAGGATGCAACTATTTCAGAAGAGCCTTACCGGTGAAGCCCGAACGTGGTACGCACGGATAGACAATTCCAAAGTCAGAGGTTAGGAAGATTTGGCCTATGCTTTCCTCAACCAATTACAGTTTCCAATCCCAGATGGCACCTGATCGCTACCAGATTACCAAAGTTAAAAAGATGGGCAGTGAATCGTTCAGAGAATATGCGCAGCGGTGGAGGCGAATGGTGGCCCAAGTCAACCCACTAATGGATGAGGGTGAGATGGTGATAACCTTCATTGATATACAAGAAGCCCCTTTCTATGAGAGAGTCCTCGCCGGATTGGGAAAATCCTTCTCCGAAATGATCAAGCACGTGGAAATGGTAGAAATGGGGTTGAACTCTAGAAAAATTAAGGACCTCACTGCTTTAGAAGCCATGGACGAGCACATACAATCGGGAAATTATGCAAGCTCTCCCAAAAGAGTATTGCAGGGACAATCTATTAACAAGAGCCCTAACTTGCCTATCCAGAGGCAGAACTCTCATCCCGTGAATTATCGAAACTCAACAGCAGTGAAAGTTGGGAAAAATAAGCGAAGAAGGATATTCACTCCTTTGGGAGACTCCTTGGAGAATATATTAGCACTACTGATCACCCAAAAGAATATCGTTGAGCTCGCTCCACCTTCCGATCCAAACGGAAGGCAATTCGATACCAGCAAGAAGTGTGCCTACCATTCCAACTCGTCGGGGGAATGATACTCAAGAATGTTGGACGTTAAAGCACAAAATTTAAAATTTGATTGACAATGGAGAGATTATAGTTAAAGCGCCCGATCAGCCGAATGTCAATAACAACCCTCTGCCTCAGCATACGGAGGAAGGAGTCAACATGATCAGTGCCGCAAGCAGGGAAAATCGTAAATACCTAAGGAAGATGGGAGAGTTACCCTCTGCACATGACCCTGCAATTTGGGGATACCCTGAAGAAAAGTATGGTGTAGAATAAGAATTGGCTTCAATCAAGGCAAGTTGAGCAGTTAGCAGAATTGGTTGTATACCAACACCAGTTGACCCGACAGCTAATAAACCAGGTCCTACCAAGGCCAACCGACCCTATATCTGTCCAAGATGTTTCAACCTGTAGAAGGGATTGGATTCGCTGCCAGGAGTAGAACAAATGGACTGAAAAGATGGCCCGAGAAGCTAGATTGCAAAGCCAACGAGAATTTGCCGCCAAACAAAAATTCACCCCTTTGAGGCAATCCAGGGAGGAAATTCTCTGTACCTTGATCGAGGAGGGGAAGATCACAAAATTTTTGCCACCCACAGATCCGCGATCAAAGTGTTTAGATCTTCCAGATCCTGCCTCTACCATTCAAATCCTCCTGGACATGCCATGGAGGAATGTTGGGCCCTGCAATATTTAATCCAGAACTTGATTGAATCAAGAGAATTGGAATTAAAACAAAGATGAGATCTTCTCTGAGGAAGAGATAAACTACCCTCGAGGACCGAGGAATTTGGAGGGTATGGTAGCGGTTATCCTTTGCATGGAAGGAACGTCTGGCAGACCCATAACTATCAAAGGAATATTTGAGCAAAGAAACAAAGCCACTCTTGAGATACCAGCACCAAAACCCCTGATGTTGGCTCCTTGGCTGCAACTCCCAATTCTTAGCCTGAAGAAGGTACCGTGGAATTACAGAGAAGGTATAAAATTGGCACCTGACTGTACCACCATTATACCTAGGGGGAATCCATTTTACCCCCCGGGGCGTTCGGCAAAACTGGCAACCAAGGTATTGGGGAAGGTATCGACTGGTAAAATCACTAGAGTTCCTCCATAAGATGGGGCATGGAGAAGTGAGGAAGGTGAAGCAATGGGAAGCTGAACCCCATCAAATATCCTTCCTGGATTTGGAATTAGATTCTGACGACCATCGTCAAATTCTGATCCAAGTATTGGAGGAAGCACATTTACCCAAGACTATTGATACTGAGAAATTTTAGCACCTGGTCAGCCATGTACTGGACAGTAATGTGATATCATTCACCGATGACGATATACCAGCCGAAGGAATGGGGCATCACAAACTGTTGCATATTGCTGTAGTTTCATTAGGATATGTGGTAGGTGGTGTGCTAATCGACGGAGGATCGTCCTAAAACATCTGTTCGCAGGATACTCTAGAGAAGATGAAGATCAATCCAAACCGGATTCGGGAAAGCCATGTGGTGGTACGAGCTTTCAACGGATCAAGAAGGGATACCGTGGGGGAGATTGAACTTCCTGTGGAAATTGGCCCTTTCACTTTCAACATACCTTTCCAAATCCTGAAGATCACTATCGGGTATAATCTGTTGTTGGGACGACCATGGATCCATATGACTGGAGCGGTCCCTTAACTCTTCATTAACAACTGAAATATATCGTCAACGGCAATCTGGTGATTGTCAGTGCAGAACCTGATTATCCTGTTCATGATCTGGGAGATATGCCCCTGATCGGCGTGAATAAAGGTGTTGAGCCCACCAGTTTTTAAGCCTTCAAAATAAGTAATCCGCAATATAACTCTGTGGGGGCGCCAGTCTTAATTCCTCGGATATCTCCAGAGGTGATGGCAGTTGGCTAAGTGATCCTTTCCCAAGGTCATCGACTAGGCCGAGGATTTGGGAGAAATGGCCAAGGAATCAGGAACCCAATCCGTATACCCACACAGTTGGGAAAGGCTGGACTAGGATATTCTGGTGGATCTAAACATCAGGATCCTCACAAGCACAAACCAGTTAATCATTTGATTCACCTCAAGCCAAACCTCAATGAAGCTGGATTTAAAGAACCATTAAAGAAGATCGTCGTCGTTATCTCGAACCTTCTGATTCCTAAAGTCAGTCAGAGCGGACATCAGCAGGTTGGGGATGAAAAGCCTCTCAAGGATGCGACCCGAAAGGCCAAAGACAAGAAGTTTCTGGAGGAGATTCAGTTACAATTCATGAGCATTTGTGCCTTTCTGAAGAGAACCTGAAGAAGTCCAGTGGGGCAGATTTGTCAAGTGATCAACCCATCCTCCCGGTCTTTAACTGGGGAAATATAAACATCCCGAACGAGGATCCAAGGACCAGTTTCAAACCAGTTATGGCCATCTTGGAAGACGATAACTCCAGTATCGCGTCTATCTCAACGACTCCCCAGGATCTCATGACCAGCAATTGGACGATCACCCCACAGATTGTCCGGAAAGGGTAAAAACTAGGAAGTGACCGCTGACAGGGAACTCTACCTTTATCTATATTTATGTCTATTTTATTTCATCTGTAGCTTGTTTTTTCTTGTTATCATATTAACTGATGAATCGTTTTGTAATTGACGACTACTTGTATATATTTAGCAATCAAGTTTTTGTCTTAGGTTTCCAAATTTGCATATTTCTAGCCACGTCCATGACTTGCCAAATTTGAGTAATGATTACGATTTTAATATATAATTAGACTTTGACTTGATGGGAATCGAGCAAGAGGAATGGGATGATGACGAGGTGCCCGAGGAAATCAAAGTATGGATCGAAGATAAACCTAAACCCAACCTTGATGAAACCTCCACCATAAATATTGGAACCGCTGACAATCCTAAAGAAATACAGATCGAAGCCAACCTTCCCTCTAACCAAGAAAAAGAACTAATACAACTCTTAACCCAATTCAAGGATGTTTTTGCCTGGTCTCATGAGGACATGATAGGTCTATCCACCGATATAGTTTTCTATCGACTACCAATTAAAGAAGGGTTCAAACCAGTGAAGCAAAAATTGAGATGGTTGAAACCAGAATGGAGCATGAAGGTCAAAGAAGAAATTATCAAACAGTTCAAAGCGGGAATCATTATGGTGTCAACGTACCCTGAATGGTTGTCTAATGTAGTCCCAGTGCCGAAATCTGGGGGAAAGGTGCGAGTATGTGTAGATTATCGAGATCTCAACAAAGCCAACCTTAAAGATAACTTCCCAGTGTCGTTCATCCATGTATTAATCGACAACACTACACAGTTCGAGATGTATTCTTTTCACTAATTGCTTTGCTGGATATCACCAGATCATGGTTGCTGAAGAAGACAGGGAAAAGATAGCCTTCATTGCCCCTTGGGGAACCTTTTGTTATCGAAGACTAGCTTTTGGCCTTACCAATGCTGGTGCTACTTATCAAAGGGCCATGATGACCTTATTCCACGACATGATGCACAAAGAAATCAAAGTGTAAGTGGATGATATCATCGTAAAGTCCCGATAGGCTGATGACCATTGCACTCATCTTCGGAGGTTGTTTGAATGACTCCGCAAATTCAATTTAAAGTTAAACCCAGCGAAATGTGCTATTGGTGTGAAATCCGGCAAACTGCTGGAATTTCTCGTGAGCAACCGGGACATTGAATTGGATCCTGCCATAATCAAAGCCATCACGAAAATGCCCTAACCAAAGACAGAGAAGGAAATCTGAGGTTTTCTGGGAAGAATAAACTTCATCAGCCGGTTTATATTGCAGTTGATAGCAACCTGTGAACCCATTTTCAAACTGTTAAGGAAGAACTCTTTGGGAAAATGGAATGAAGACTGCCTAAAATCTTTCCACACCATCCAGAAGAGGTTGATTAAAGCGCCTATCTTGGTACCCCCAAGGGATGGAATTCTGTTGTTCATGTATATCTCAGTCAACTCTAATGCTATGGGTTGCCTACTGAGGCAGAAGGATGATATAAGGAAAGAAAGACCAATCTATTATCTTAGTAAACGCTTCAGCAGCGGAGAACAGAAATATACCCTGATAGAAAGAACCTGCTGTGTATTAGCTTGGGCAGCCACGAGGTTACAGCATTACCTACACGGCCTATACAACTTATCTCATCTCGAGGATGGATCCTTTGAAATACATCTTTAGCAAGCCAATTTTGAACTGTCGTTTATCCAAGTGGCAGTTAATCCTTCAACAATTCAACATCATCTATGTGACCCAAAAGTCCGTTAAAGGGCAAGGCATAGCGGATCACCTGTCGAATGCACCAACAGGAGGTTTTGAGCCTCTGGAAACGTATTTCTCGGAGGAGAAAGTGTTGAGTGTTCAACTGATCGATAAGGAGGATCAAGGTCAATTCTGGAAATGTATTTTGACGGCGCATCAAACGCTAAAGGCGCTGGAGCCGGGGCAGTCCTAGTATCTATTACGGGAGATCAATACCCCGTGGCAGCCAAGTTGTATTTTAATAACTCCAACAATACCGCAGAATATAAAGGGTGCATTGTAGGGTTAAAGCTGGCTCAGTCCATGGAACTAAAATGTTTAGCGGTGTTTGGAGATTCGGAGCTAGTCATCAGACAGTCTATCGGGGCCTACACCACCAAGGAACTGCATCTACTACCTTATCATTGACATGTTCTTAGATTGGCAGGGGAATTTGAAGACATTGCCTTCATGCATATCCCCCGAAACCGGAATGATTTCGCCGATGCACTGGGCACATTAGCTTCGTTGATGAACCTGTCAGTAAGAAGAGGAATGCCTGTCATCGCTTTCACTGTGCAGAATACACCGTCATATGGAAACAATTTAGGGGAGATATCAAATGAGATAGCACCTGCTGGACCACCTTGGTACTACCATATTAAAGAATATTTGCGAGATCAGTCAACCCCTGAAGGGATGAGTCAAGTCGCGAAGAAGCGAATACAAAAAATGGCCATGAATTTCTACATAAGTGGAGATGCTCTCTATAAGAGAGATCCAGGTGTAGGCCTTCTGAGATGTCTAGACCGAGATCAAGCCCAGCGACTTATGAATGAAGTACATGGTGGGGTATGCGGAACACATATGAGTGGACCTCTGCTTGCCAAAAAAATTTGAGGATATGACACTATTGGATATCCCTCAAAGCGGATTGCGATGATCATGTCAAGCGTTGCTATCAATGCCAGATCCACGCCAACATTATTCACGCGCCTCCGAATCAATTACATTGCATGACATCACCATGGCCTTTTTCCATGTGGGGAATGGACGTGATAGGACCAGTTGAGCCTAAAACCAATAACAGTCATCGATTCATCTTCACTATGATTGACTACTTTACCAAGTGGGTGGAAGCAGCCTCTTTCCCCAAGGTCACCAAGGAAGTCATCGTTGGTTTTATTAGAAACAACGTCATCTGTCGGCATGGACAACCCGAGGTTATCATATCAGACAACGCGAAGAATCTGAATAACGAGATGATGAGGGAACTGTGCAGTAAGTTTAATATCAAACACCTCAATTCAGTTATTTATCGTCCAAAAATGAATGGCGCGGTGGAAGCGGCTAATAAGAACATCAAGAAGATAATGATGAAGATGTCAGCAAATCACCGGGGATGGCTTGATCTGTTGCTGTTAACCCTACTCGCATACCGGACATCGACTCAAACCTCGACTGGGGCAACACCCTACTCACTGGTATATGGTATGGAGGCTTGTACTTCCTGTCGAAGTGGAGATGGAATAACTGAGAGTGATGCTAGATGGCTAGATAGAGAAAAAATATTGGATACAAGATCGATACGATCAGTTATCCCTGATAGATGAAAGGAGAGCTGTTGCTATCTTCCACGGTCAACTCTATCAGCAGCGAATGTCCCAATATTATAACAAGAAGGTGCGACCTCGAGAATTTAAAGAGCATGATTTGGTGCTGAAGAAGATCATTCCAGGCTAGGACGCAGCTAAAGGAAAATTTGCCCCAAATTGGAAATGACCCTTTATTGTCAAAGCAATCCTATCGGGCGGAGCTTTGAAATTGGAAGAGATGGACGGTGAAGAATTCCCGCAACTAATCAATTTCGATTCGGTGAAACGGTATTATGTCTGAGACCCCTTTCGCTTTCAAACTGGAATACTTTTGTCTTGATAAAAAAAAGAAGAAAAAAATAAGAAAAAGAAGAAAAAAAGAAGAAAAAAAGCAAGAAAAAAAAGAAAAATATATCAAGTCTAGTTTTTTAGGTCTGAGCCTGAACTACGAAAGACCTGATCTCCTATCTTTGGGAGTACGTAGGCAGCCATGTATGGTGCGGTCTAACCCTTGAAAAATTAAATCAGAGCTTATCGACTCAAACCAAAAACATCAAAATCCTATCAAATTAAACTCAAACCCATATAAACCCATTTTCAAACTTTTTAGGTCTGAGCCTGAACTACGAAAAACCTGATCTCCCATCTGTGGGGGTACGTAGGCAGCCATTTATGGTGCGGTCTAACCTTCAAAAAATCCAAACACTTTCCTAGTATTCAAAATCCTAACCTATACATAAATCAAAACCTTATCCATAAAGCCCACCCAATCGACGACTCATACGAAGAAGACCTAGCGACATCTCAGCATCATTCCTGCCAAATCTGATGCCACATGACGAGGCTAGTGCTATGTCGACATAATAAATCATGAAGCAAAAATGGTAACAGTGGACAAGGCTAGACATGCTCAAATAAGGGAAGTGAACTGATCTTGTTTCTTTTTATATATACAACTGTTTAGAATACAAAAGTTGATTCTAACCTATGACAAGTGATAATGATAAAGTCTATACAGGGAAATAAAATAGAGCTATAAATCGGCCGTAAGACGAGCCAACATAGCCAGATATCCAACAGTCTTTGTAGGCGGGGGAGCATCTCTGAGCTCGTGCTCCAGTATCTCAATCCGTCTCAGCATCTTTGCTGCCATGCGAAAAACCTCTTCCCGACTCTGCACTACACCCTATACATGACCAATGAGTCCATTTGAGAAAGTCTGGGCCACATCTCTGTCAATGAGGGCCGAATCTCTAGAAGCACGGGCTGCATTTCTCTCAGCGATAACAGCATCCCTACTAGCTACGGAGGCAGACATAAGAGCTTGAGCCTGATCCCTTTTAAAGGTCACCAGGTGAAGCTGTCTCTCCATCGCCTGCATGGAAACTGATGCTGAACGCGGGATAGTGCTCACTAGAGAAGCTGTCAACTCTGCAAATAAAGCATCCTCAGTCGAAAATATAGGATCCTCCATAGGCTCCTCACCATCTGTGCATCCACCATCATCCCCGGATAAAGACCATGTCTCAATCTGGTCTACTATGTCTGGTGCCAAATGTAAGACCCCAACTTTTATGAATAAAAATTTAATTTTCTTTATATATTATTTCGAAATAGTAAGGTGTTGATTTGATAAATATGAAAGTTATGGGTGAAATGTGCAAACATTTTTACAATGAGCAAGTGGTTATAAAATATTCTTGTTGTTGGGGAATATTCGTTTGGTCGTGGAATATTCTTGTTGTCGGGGAATATTCGTACGACGGTGCAGCTATTTGTGGGCCCCCACAACGGAATAACTGTCGGATATAGAAAGCGACAGAAATAACTTTTTTACAAGATAACGGCGTAGTTGTTACCGTTAGTACTGTTGAAATACCCGGTGGTTAAAATACAGTGATACGCGGTGTTGCACAGTAGCACACGGTATTGCACAGTATTTTGAATTATTGAGTCTTACGTGAGAAGCCATTACTCAATTATTGTTACAGTAATTACTATTCAATATTTTATATTATTGACTCAATAATTGCTACGTTGATATTTTATATTATTGACTCAATAATTGCTGCATTGATATTTTATTGACTCAATAATTGCTACGTTGCTATTTTTTATGATTGATTCAATAATGGCTACAGTTGATATTTTGTAGTATTGATTCAATAATTGTCGTTGCACAGTATTTCACATTATCAACTCAATAATTCATATTATTTGAATAATATTATTAGATAGCATTATTGACAATGTCTAAGGAAGTTCTGTCTAGGAGGGGTTATTTAATTGCGCGCCAGTAAAGAGAAGTCCTTATCGGAAGGCCCCCTCTTTCCTGGGAACGACCTGGTTGTCAATATTGTAGTTCTGTAATATTATCTGTGAATAATTAATTATTGATTTATATGATAAGAAAATATTTATTTTGTGGATATTAAAGAAGGAATTGGCGCTGATGAGTTTTTATCAATATTTTGGTGTGAGAAATCATCTGTTTATGGATTTCGGATATTTTATGTTTGGAATTTGAAAAAACTTTCTTCTGCAAAGTTGTTGAGAATTAAATTTCCTATGGAAGGACATAGAATTTGTATTTTTCTGACAAAAGGACTATTTATTATGAATTATTGAAGTTTCGGAAAATAAATATTATTTAATGGGTGGGCCCCACTTTTGTTAAAAAATTCTGATTTTGGGCAGCACCCGGCGGCGGAGGAAAATAATAATAATAATAATATTTTATTCATTTAGTCTCCTTTGGCATCCTAAGCTTTTCCTATAAATAGGGTGCTTAGGTTAGAATTGAAAATCACACCAGAATCAGAAGTTTTCTCTCTCTATAATATCGAGCGTATTTTTGTGAGTATTTCTATACTTTGAGTATTAGTATTCAGCAGCAAGTTTCCTTCAATATTATATCCGATATTCCAGTCAGAGGTACTATCTTTTTGAGGTAAGGGATGTTATTTTTTTCGTAAATGATGTTATTCTTTTCAATATCATTATACAGAAATATTGTCATGGATTTTATGTTGAAATTCTTACTTTTCCGTCGGGGTTACTATTCACGTATACGACACTATTCACGTATACGGCACTATTCACGAAAAAAATTAAATTTTCTTCTATTTGTCCAAATTGCTTGTTAAGGTTACTATATTTGATTGTATCCAAGTTTTGAGCTCTATTCTTGAATTTTGCTCCATAATTGATTAGTACGAGGTATTTTTGAATTGGATATACTAAAATACGAATCCTTAGTCATTGTCTTTTATCTCACTGGATTCGTTTTTTTTAAAATGTTTTTCATCATTCTCAGTCCTAAAAGGTGATGTAACTGAATATCTTTGGCCTGTAGAGCAAAGATGAATGATTACTTGATGAATATCTTTGGCCTGTAGAAGCAAAGATGAGTGATTACCTGATGAATATCTTTGGCCGTAGTGCAAAGATGACAGGTGTTGAGATGAACATGACCACTGATGATACAAATGAATATCTTTGGCCTGTAGTGCAAAGATGAATATTGATTCGAGATGTATATTGATTGATGTTACAGGGATAAAATATTGATGATGGACTTTTAAATCATAGAAGATAGTAGACTTCATTCTCTGCTTAACTCTTCTAATGAATTGTTATTTCCGCTGCGGATATTGATCTAAAGTTGGTTGTCCATTATATTTTATCTGATTTGTTGAAGGCTAACGATAATTTATTTTCCATTATCTTAGTCATAATATTCTTTACTGAGCTAGTTGAGCTCACCCTTTTCATCTGTTGTCCTCTTCAGGAAATGAGAATGTCGCGGGAACTAGTCGGGGGACAGAGTGATGGTCCGAGTTAGAGAAGTAGTATTCCTCACTATTTCTGATAAATAGTGTGATAATAATTGTAATGAGGACTTAGTTTGAATCTTAATATTTTCTACATATTTGTATTGACACTCACAGCTGTGTGGTCGTATTTTGCACGACCGTATGATATAAAGTTTGTATTTGAATTCTGTACCATGTATTTGGCGACTCAGAATAGGTTGGGTTGACTGGACCTATTCTGGGGGGCGTCACACCAAATCTGACTCTAGCCAAGCTGAGTACTCTGCAGATCGACCGGGATGGCAGTCTCTGAACTCTGTTGTCTGTCGATGAGACCAGAATCCATAAACCCGAGCCAGATCAGCCTCGATAACGGAGCAGACGGGGAAGCGATAATCCTCAGTCCCCTCAAATGCATGGACCTTTTGGTACTGATCAAACTGACCCATCACTGCCAGAGGATGATAGGTCGTCACACGCCTCAAACCCGCCAACAGAAGAAAATCCAGGTCGGTTACATGGGTGATGAAACTCGCAATAACCCGAATACATAACTATAGCAAAAGGATGCTCCATAGCACCCAGAAATGAAGTCCAGGACGCCTCATCGACGCAAGAAGTTGGGCGATATGAGTAGACCTGAGACAAGCCATGTCCAAAACAAAACCCGTGATGACGAAGCCGCCCGATCGGTCTGAGGTGCGTCATAAACCAGATGTATAGGAGCACGGGGCTACCTCTGAATTCCTGATCCCCAGCAGTATGGCAGATAGAAGTTGATATCAATGTCTCTGCTAGGATAAGGGGAAGTATAGTAAAGCCATCTATGAGAGCCCTAACCGCCATCGACATCGCCGCATCCAGATTATCGGTATAGAATGGCATGTATGGATAGGCTATGAGGCACATAATCAGGGCGTCCACTTGGGCAATATGTCATCGCTCCTCTTAAATGGCAAAATTGCCATGATAAACGGCGAAACTATCCGCAGAAGCGAAGTGACTGATCATAAAGTCCATGGAGATAACGTGGCTACCACCCACCTCGGACAACACAACTGCCGTCCTAAGTCCAGTCATCGTCATGAACTGGCGGCGCATATGGCTAAATGCCATCCGAACATATGGCCCCTCCATCGATAATCCCGAGATGCGACCATACTCCTCCAAAGTAGGAGTCAACTCTGCTGAGCCAAACCGGAAGACGTGGCGTTCAGGAATCCAATACCTGAATATCCCGACAATGAATCCCTCTGGAACATGAAAGGACAACAGAGATAAGGAGTGGCCTAGTATGCAGCTGACGGCCACACGATCAGCATTTGGTAAACTGGTCATACCAAATCCTCAAACTGGTAGCTATAAAGCTAGGCAGAAGGTGATCCAAACGCACCACAGCAGAGGATGACATCTGTAAAAACTGTGTCAATAAGACCATATAGGGGTTAATCTCTATCCAATCATTTAAATATATCTGAAGCATGCATCATAAAAAGTGATAAAATAGTATGCGCGATGAATAAATAGAAATCATCATATATAGATATTTGCCAAGTACATTAGTTTCATAAACATCACTGTCATACCTATGATACATGTGAAAACTAAAAAGTAAAAAAGTACAGAATACTAGGGCACAAATGCCCAATAATTAACAGACTACCTATGGGCTCGCCGTGTGACGAACGAGAATTTTATAAAGATATTTGAATATTTATTGAAATAAATAAATATTTTTAATGATTTCATTATTGAGTTAAATAATTAATTCATAAATTTATGGTAGATTAATTTAATTATATGTGTGACATTAATTAAATTAATATGTAGTAATTTAGTAGTTCAAAGAATATATTTAATTGAGTTTATTTGATTAATTGAATTAATTAAATAAGCTTATGTTACTTTAGTTAATTTAATAATTAATTAATGAATTAATAAATTGACATAATTAATAAATAAAAATATTAATTATGTGACAATGTGATTTAATGTGAATTATCTTATTTTATTTAATTGATTTAAATAAAATTAATTAATCAATAAGTAAGGTGACAATTAACTATATAGTAAATTAGTTTATTAAAATAAATGAGGAAAGAAAAGAAGAGGAAGGCAAACAAGGCCTTAAGAGAGGTTAATCCGTTTATTATACAACAGTATAATATATATACATATACGTATATGATTGTCAGACATAAGTTTATTTTCAAAGTCAGAGAAAAAAAATTTAGAAAAAGTTCAAAGAAGAAAATAGAGAGATCGGGAAGAAGAAATTGAGAGTGAAAGGGAGAAAGAGATTTGAGAAAATATTAAGTGTTGTCTTTGATTATCTTCATACTAATAAAGGGTAATCTTCTTTCAAAGTTTTTAAAATTATATTTTCTAAAGTTTTCATATACGAGTTTAGAGTTTTCTATGAAATTAGGTTTCTCAATTGGGTTACGATATGGCTTTATCTATATGGGTATGGGATCATAACGTGTTTTTCTAACATATAAACATGTTTTAAAGGATCAATTTTATATAATTTGGCCTTAATTGGTTTTTCAAAAAGTTACAGAGTTTTCTACGATATTGTAAAATTTCTCTGTCAGTACTTGTTTTTGGGAAATTAAAGTGTGAGGTTATTATATATGTGACCGTATATATTAGTATTATGTGTTGGATCATGTATCCATGATTTATACTGATCACACCAAATAATTTTGTTAATAATTGGGTTTATAAAATTACAGAGTATTGAATATGGGTGAATAACCCATATGGGTTAAATTAATGATTGAATCATATGTTTATATTTAAATTGATACATGAATATGATTGTATATGTTAAAACAAAAAAAATGGAATTGAAATGAATGAATTCGGTGTAGTAACTGAATCCGTAAAGAGAATTTTTTATGTTTTTCATTAAACTCTTGAAAGTTTTGAAGAACAGTAAAAATTAATGTTTTGATTTGTGTAATTACATGACTTGAAATGTTAAGAACATGTTATAAGTGATATATAATGTGTAAGACCCCAACTTTTATGAATAAAGATTTAAATTTCTTTATATATTATTTCGAAATAGTAAGGTGTTGATTTGATAAATATGAAAGTTATGGGTGAAATGTGCAAATATTTTAAAATGTGCAAGTGGTTATAAAATATTCTGATTGTCGGAGAATATTCGTTTGGTCGTGAAATATTCTTGTTGTCGGGGAATATTCGTACGACGGCGCAGCTATTTGTGGGCCCCACCGTAATAACTGTCGGATATAGAGAGCGACAGAAATAACCTTTTTATAAATAACGGCGTAGTTGTTACCGTTAGTACTGTTGAAATATTCGGTGATAAAAGTACAGTAATACGCGGTGTTGCACGGTAGCACACGGTATTGCATAGTAGCGCACGGTGTTGCATAGTAGCACACGGTATTGCATAGTAGCACACGGTATTGCACAGTAATTCTAATTATTGATTCTTACATAAGAAGTCATTACTCAATAATTGTTACAGTAATTACTGTTCAATATTTTATATTATTGATTCAATAATTGCATGATACATTATTGACTCAATAATTGCTACGTTGATATTTTATATTATTGACTCAATAATTGTTACATTGATATTTTATTGATTCAATAATTGTCACTGCACAGTATTTCACATTATCAACTCAATAATTCATATTATTTGAATAATATTATTAGATAGCATTATTGACAATGCCTAAGGAAGTTCTGTCCAGGAGGGGGTTATTTAATTGCGCGCCAGTAAGGAGAAGTCCTTATCGGAAGGCCCCCTCTTTCCTGAAAACGACCTGGTTGTCAATATTGTAGTTCTATAATATTATTTGTGAATAATTAATTATTGATTTATATGATAAGGAAATATTTATTTTGTGGATATAAAAGAAGGAATTAGCGCTGATGAGTTTTTATCAATATTTTGGGTGTGGATAATCATCTGTTTATGGATTTCGGATAATTTATGTTTGAAATTTGGAAAAACTTCCTTCTACAAAGTTGTAGAGAATTAAATTTCCTATAAAAGGACATAGAATTTGTATTTTTCTGACAAAGGGGCTATTTATTATGAATTATTGAAGTTTCGGAAAATAAATATTTTTTTTAAATAAAATGGTGGGCCCGCTTTTGGTTGGTGGCTGATGGCTTTTATTTTTGGTCATGAGGCGGCGGGAATTTTTAAAAATAAAATATTATTTTATTATTTTAGTCTTCTTTGGCATCTTAAGTTTTTTCTATAAATAGGGTGCTTAGGTTAGAATTCAAAATCACACCAGAATCAGAAGTTTTCTCTCTCTATAATATCGAGCGTATTTTTGTGAGTATTTAGATACTTTGAGTGTTACTATTCAGTGCAAGTTTCCTTCGATATTATATCCGATATACCAGTCAGAAGTACTATCTTTTTGAGGTAAGAGATGTTATTTTCTTTCGTAAATGATGTTATTCTTTTCAATATCATTATACCAAAATATTGTCATGGATTTTGTTATGAAATTCTTACTTTTTTCATAGGAGTTACTATTCACGTATACGGCACTATTCACGTATACGGCATTATTCACGAAAAAATTAAATTTTCTTCTATTTGTCCAAATTGTCTGTTATGGTTACTATCTTTGATTGTATTCAAGTTTTGAGCTCTATTCTTGAATTTTGCTCCACAAAGTATTACTATGGAATATTCTTGAACTTTGATAAACCAAAATACGAATCCTTAATCTTATCTTTTATTTCACTGGATTCGTTATTTATATGGTTTTTCATCATCCTCAGTCCTAAGTGGTGATATAACTGAATATCTTTGGCCTGTAGAGCAAAGATGAATGATTACCTGATGAATATCTTTGGCCATAGTGCAAAGATGACAGGTGTTCAGATGAACATGACCACTGATGATACAAATGAATATCTTTGACCTGTAGTGCAAAGATGAATATTTAATTTGAGATGTATATTGATTGATGTTACAGGGATAAAATATTGATGATGAACGGTTATTTCTGCTGCGAATATTGATCTAAAACTTGTTGTCAATAATATTTTATCTGAATTGTTGAAGACTAACGATAATTTATTTTTCATTATCTTAGTCATAATATTCTTTACTGGGCTAGTTGAGCTCACCCTTTTCATCTGTTGTCCTCTTCAGGAAATGAGAATGTTGCGGGGACTAGTCGGGGGACAGAGTGATGGTCCGAATTAGAGCAGTAGTAGTCCTCACTATTTCTGATAAATAGTGTGATAATAATTGTAATGAGGATTTAGTTTGAATATTAATATTTTCTATATTTTTGTATTGACACTCACAGTTGTGTGGTCGTATTTTGCACGACCGTGTGATATAAAGTTTGTATTTAAATTATGTACCATGTATTTGGCGACTCAGAATGGGTTGGGTTGACTGGACCTATTCTGGGGGGAGTCACATAATGTTCTTGTGAAGTTTATACTTCATGGGTAACATTATAAATCAGTGTATTGGTGTAAAATTTAAGAAAGTGGCCGAATTTCTGTGTTCTTCGCGAACTGAAAATTCTGGGAAAACGTAGTAGCGCAGCCGCGCCTGTCTGAAATTTTCGAAAATTTTTGCTAAGTGTTGAAATTTGAGAAAAATGTTTTTAATCTAATGAACATGAAAACATGTTGTAAATATGATAAGATGCTGATATGAGTTTAATAAATTATGTTACGTGATTAATTAATGAATTAATTATGTGACTTAAATTATTATTTATAAACTTTAAATAATGTGATATAAATATGAAGATATTATTTTAAGTCTAATAAACATAAAGACATGTTATGTATTTAATAAGTTGTTAATACAAGTTAATAACTTAAGTTATGTGATTAATTAACAAGTTAATTAATCAACGTGAACCATTATTTGAAAAACCTAATAATGAGTTCAAAGAACACTAATTGTAAATCAATAATCATATCGAACCTGTGATTAATTGATATTGTAAATGTGTGATAGGTAAGAGTAATTAAAGAAGTGAGAAATAATTGTAGCTTGCGCACGAGGCAAGTTTTCTATCCCTAACTTACTATTATTGTTGGGCAAGTTTCCTAAACTAAACACTTTAAATTGAGCAATTACTATGCTTAATTACTATTGTTGAGCAAATTCTTACTCTTGAATATCCAAGTTTAGAATTTCGCATGAGATGCCATGATTATTTTAAAAGTATCATTTAAGTGTACAATACTTATTCGATTGTATACCTTGAGAAGTTAATATTCAATTTGAATATCATTTATTGAGTTATCCAAACCAACTTTATTTGGTGTGAATTCTGATGTCAAACTGAGATGAACAACCCTAATATAGGGGATTAATGAAGATGCTTTAAGCGTTAAAATAGTGTGCACAGTATCAGTACGAAGGGCTCCCTAAGTACGAGAAGTAAAGTCTATAGTCTTATGACTGTTAAAGGTTGGAAAGGTTAATATACTTGACAACCTAAGATTCGGTTCAAGGTCTTAATGACCCTCAGAAGTAATTTGACTCTCGATTAATATTCTTGATTCAAAAGTTGAGAAGTAATTTGACTCTTGATTAATATTCTTGATTCAAATGTTGAGTTTTCTGTTATTCAGAATTCTTTCACTCGCATGTTATTATTTTGTCATATTTTTATACTTGCGGGCCTCCGTGCTCACTCTTGCATAATAACATTGCAGCTAATAGTGAACGAAGTGATGTACCTTCTAGTAGCAAGGGCAAAGGAAAAGCTAACAAGTGTTGAAGACTTGTGTTGATGTTAAGAATGTTAAAGTTCAAGATTTATGTGTGATGACTTAAGACTTATTTATTTACGTTTCCGCAACAGAGATTTAAGGTTAAGTATAACCTGGGATTTATGATGTATTATTATGTCAGATAATGTAAGATGATGATTTATTTATCTAATAAATGAATTTCATTATTTATGGGTAGATAGTTGTATGATATTGGAACAGTGAACACTAAATCCTGTGGAAATTAAGATACCGGATTTGGGGGTGTCACACGCCGCCTCTTCAAAATCATCCAAGGAAATGGTGGTATCATGAAACTGATCAACCTGGGGCCGTCTACCTGGAGTGGGCACATCCTGCTGATCCGGCGATAAGGTGTCTCCTGTATATCCGGATAACAAGTAAAAGGATCATCCCTATCCTGAAAGCCACCAATACCTGAAGGTCCAGCATCGTGAGAGCCACCACCGCCTGACGGTCCAGCCTCATGACCCTGAGCAGCAAAAGTACTAGCTAAGGAGGGGTCCAAACTATTGTAACGACAGTATGCCGACAGCTGTTCCAACTGAAGTCTTAAATTAGCAATCTGAACCTTATGAGAGGGCTCCGAAAAATATGATATACAGTCCTTCATCAAAAGGGATTCTGGAACCATATCTCCCAAGAACTGGATAGCCCGGGTCTGAGCTCCAATCGTGCGTGGGCCCCACTAAGCGATAAAGATCACAGAAATGATCGGACCGTCGGACAAGTGAAAACCATCATGCCCCATAGTGGGAATCGATGCAGCCGACGAAGATAAAGGCCAGAAACGCTGAGCTGGAGGAAGAAAAGGAAGGCGAATTTCCCCAGTGATACATCAAAAAGCGCGCTCCCCGAGGTAGAGCTCCCAACTTCCATAAAAAAGGAATGGAATCCGGCTAGTAGATAAATGAAACTCTGGCCCTGTCGGCCGGCCATCCTCAAATCCCTCGGACAAGTGCTCTTCGAAATATGGGAGCCACACTATGTCCTCAGCTACCAATGTCTCCAACTGAAGACGGGCATGGGTAAAGCCCTACGCGACCGGGACCTCCGACAGAGTAGACTAATGCCACCTGCGTCCCCGTGGATAAAAGTCCAAACCCAAGACAAATATGGGGCAAAGACATGGAAGCCTCTCGTAAGCCCAGAACTGTCAAGTCAAAATAACCCTCCATTAGTCGTGGGATGAAGATAAACCAATCAAAAATCAAATAAATGAAATTTGGTCAAAAGGACTTACCAGAAGAAACGGGTAGAATCCGAACCAGGCGTCGGTAACTCCCTCAGACCGCAGTCACATCCTATGTAGGAAGAGAGCGAAGGTAAACGATCCCCAATCGTAGTCCCCAATGAGGTCTATGACTCGAACGGCCCCAAGCTGAAGGGAATAGTGGAGGATTTGTTCGCAATGAAACAACCCCTCAAGATGGTCAGGAGTAGACACCGTAAGATGCGATCCCTCTCCGCCAAATTGGCAGACAACAGCTGTTGCAGGGTACCTCGAGCCGCGTCAACCTTAGGCTCTCCGATCGAACACTGCAAGCCTTGAAGGCCCGCTTTTGAGAAGGAAACCCTAGGTGGGTACGCACCGTGGTTGAAGTGATGGTCGGCACCAAAGGCACTCTGTCCCCTGTAAACTCTAAACCAGTTATGTACCTCCAATCCAGAGGAGTCATCACAACCTCGCAGTCCAGCAAATGGAGAGACTGACTTTGATGAAACCATTGCTCGGACAAAGCTCGCATATAGCCCCAAGGGCAGCGACGGGGAGCAATGGTGAAGAAAGCGTCAAATCCCCAAGAATCCACGACCGCCCTGTACTCTGGATGTAGCGAGTGATATAGAGCGTATATGCTTAACCAATTACCCCTGGGCTGGGTAAACTCCAGAATCTGCACGACCTTAAGGTTAAGAAAACCCATCGATGACAGAAAGTAGAAAAAAATAAATTAATCGCATACCTATTTGCCTACAAGTGAATGGAGGGATGGTGGCTCAGATCCGTACCCAGCAAATCAGGGATAGCTACCTCAATGCCAGGAAGAAATCTAGGTGCAGTAGGGTGCTGAGGCGGAACCTCAGGCTCAAGGAGATCCTCCTCATCCATGGGAGGATGGTCCTCCCCACCAGGTCAAAAAGCTGGCTCCGTCAATCGCTGCACTCATCTGATAATCCGGGGAACAAGAACGTCAGAAGGAGCTCTTCGTCGGCGAACTCCAATTAAAACCCACTGGGATGTAGAGTGACTGTGTCCCGCAGAATCCATGTCTGAACAATGAGTTCGTAGGAATCAAAGCCAAGTCAGGTATATTCTTACTCTTTTTAAATTTCAAATTAAATCTATGAAATATAATTTAGATCATCACATCATGCATGCCCTACATGTGCTATTATATATGTACGTTATTTTAATCACATCCTAGTATGTCTATAAATACATCTAGGACCCTGACGTTTGGCTCATGAATTTTTTTTGCCAGAGCCTCCTCTATAAAATGGACTATCCACATGCCCGAAGCATGTATTAAATCACCCTATAAGGGTATACCATCACAACCAAGCATGTAAACATCAATTTAAACGGTTATTCTAACACATGGATACAATAAATGTCTAGATTAACTGAAAAGTTATAATATATGCATCCATACGGTCCATAAGATGATATGTAAGCATATATTACATCATAAACATGTTTATTTAGCTATTTATGCATATATGTTAGATATAATGGCTTTTAGAAAGGAAATATGAGTTTTCGCCAATGAAAACACAAAAAAACGGAGTCTGGATGTTACCCGTAGTATGTAGAAGAGATGTACGGTGGCGGATCGCTCCAAATCAAGCCGAAATTGAGTAAATATGAAGTGGGGCTCGATTTTGTATAGAGAAAAATGAAGAATTCTGAATGGAATGGGTGAAAATAAGGCCTCCCGAGGGTATAAGCCTGATCACGGACAGCCTTGACCATAACTGCTCCTGCCGCAACCATATATGTGGCTGCCACATATGGCCCCCGCGGCCTCCCGATTGGTAACATGATGTCTAAAACGTGTTATTTTGGGTTCAGAATGGGTACATTATGTAAGATGATACCTTTCCAGGATAGTTTTAAATCCCGAAAACCCTAAGAAGCCCTTCGAAACAGTCGAAGTTCGGCGAAGATTAGAAATCCCAACGTTGAGCGCAGGAGGACCAAAAAAACAGTCAAAATCAAGAATACATTTCAAAATCCACCGATAACGAATCAGTGAAGGCGTCGGCTCGACCCCGACGATGTAATCCACCGACAACAAATCAGTGAAAGCAATGGCTCAACCCCCGACGATGTAATCCACCGACAACGAATTAGTGAAGGCGTCGGCTTAACCCCGACTATGTAATCCACGGACAACAAATCAGTGAAGGCGTCGGCTCAAACCCCGACGATGTAATCCATTGACAACTAATCAGTGAAGGTGTCGGCTCAACCCCGACGATGTAATCCACCGACAAATAATCAGTGGAGGCGTCGACTCAACCCCGGATGATGTAATCCACCGACAACGAATTAGTGAAGGAGTCGACTCGATCCCCAATATGTAATCCGTTGGGTACAATCCAGTGAAGACATCAACATGACCCCGATGATGCAATCCGTTGACAACAACCCTAACGCAGGTGTCGGCAAATCCCCGATAATGCAATTCATTGACAACAACCCCAATGCAGGTCGACAAATCCCCGATGATGTAATCCATTGACAACAACCCCAACGCAGGTCGGCAAATCCCCGATGATGTAATCCGTTGACAACAACCCCAACACAGGTCAGCAAATCCCCGATAATGTAATTCGTTGTCTACAACCTAGTGAAGTCATCGACATGACCCCGATGGTGCAATCCGTTGATTACAATTCAGTGCAGGTCGACTTAATCCCGACAACATAATCTTTAACTTCCCCAGCTGGGGGAGTAACCCTTTTCTAATCTTACATTTCATTACACCTGTTATACATGTCATTGCATCATCAGATATACCTTGTTATGCATTCGCCGTGTCTATTAATCTTTGTCGTGTTCATTCCATTACATTATATAAACATGACAAAGAGGGGCATCTGTAGACACTCAAAATTTTGTTTTCTTTATACTAACCCTGCAGAAGGGCAAAAGCATAATTGTACTTCGAAGACAACCACGAGGTAGGGCAAAAGAGCCAGATCATCTTGGAGACAACCCCGGGAGTGATGCAAAGGACCAATGACGTCCTAACATATCGCGAACAGAGCGAGAATCGACGAACTGAGACAGTGATCATTGGACCCCATCTCAGCAAACCTCGAACGACGTGACATCAAAGATAAGCCAGATAACTGATATCTGGACCTGGAGAATATATCTCGTCTATGAGAATCGACTTCCCGAACCCTCATCCAGTCAGACTCGATCTTCTTCTCCGGCGTTCATCAAAGACTGTCCGAAAGGTGAAGCGGCGGAGGTCAACTGCTGTCGAACTGGGATCGAAGGACCACCTGTCGAGCTTGTGGGGCCCACCTGGCCTAGCCGCAACCATACATGCGGCTGGCCGCATTTATGTATGCGGCTGCCTCCGGCAGATTAGAACACCCACACTAGTTCATTTGTTGAAAGAGAGATAGGATTTTTAGAGAGAGAATAGATATTCTAGAGAGAGGGAGGCTCAGGTGGAACTTGCTAACACCTAATTGAAGCTTAATCATCCCATCTAGTACTTACTTGAAGTCCCGTGAGTGATCCACGTTGGCCACGAGAGTTAAAAGGTGAAACAACACACTTTCTAGCTTCGTTCTTTGTAAATGTTGTTCAAATACTAGATTAATGAGATATCTTATTTGAATATAGTTTAACTTGTTGTATTTTAAGCATATTGTGTAATAGTTGGTAGATTTTACGTTTTTATCAGTTATATTGTGCTTATTACCTTGTAAATCGACCGCAGAGGCTAGATCTACCTAGATTTAAGCCAAATCTAGCTTTTGAGAGGTTATTAAGCATGAAGCTTTAACCCATGGGCTAAAATGGCTTAGATTCATGGTAAATCTACGGATTTATTACTTTTAATGTTCCCGGTTACCCCGTATAACCCTAAATCTATATTTAGAGGCGAAAGGGGTCCGAAATAGCTTAAAATGGTGATTTCAATAGATGAAATCACCTAATATCAAAGCCGAGGACATTGTATATATGTAATCCAGCACAAATAATGTTAGCCTAGGAATCCCGATGTTGAGATCCCCGAATGGATCCGACTTGATTTCCACGATGGACCGATTTTTATGTTATAATGTTTTAATAGCGTAAATATCGTTGTATATGTAATATTTGGATCTTGAAAACGAGCTCGAGGGGTTAGTCCTGAGAAGTCGGATTCAAGATCCCATGATAGTGAAAACCTTGATTGCGGGAGCTCGGTTCATCGAGATGGCTTACATGCCCGATGATGATCCGACCCTTTTTTTTACGCTTTTGCATGCATATCATCAAAATGATTTTCTAATCAAACCGCAAAGAGCTTTCAATCATAATAAAGCGATTCGGGGTAGATCACATAATAAACGTAAAGAATAAAAGGAAGTATCGAAGTCCTCGATTCCTAGTCGGGCAAAGAATTTGAAAATCTTACTTTCTAAAACATCATTTCAATTCATATATCTTGTTAAAAATGAACTTTTTATCAAATCAAATCCTTTGTACCTAGGCGCAAAAGAGGTACAACACTACTTTCAAGTCACCCAAAATAAAGACTTAGAAAAAAAACTAATAAAGCTTTCAAAATCAAACACACACACACATACACATACCCACTTTATGCATAGAAAATCAATAAGATGCTTGTACTGTGCTTGCACGGTAGTCGGGGGCTGCCTAACACCTCCCCCCCGCTTAACCTAGCCCCCGGATTCAATGAATCTCGGGTTTCAAGACCAATCTTTTGGAGTCACGCATTGGACCATCTTGCGAAAAACTATTAAAACTTGAATGAGTTGGTACAATCATTTTAAAATACCAACTGGCGACTCTGTCTCATTCGGTCCAATCATCAAAATAAAATCAATCTTTTCAAAATTGTCGACACTTATATTGGTACAATTTCCTACAAATTCACCCTTTAAACGGAATCCCCAAAGACATAGCGAAAGCGAAAGGGTAGAATAATATCAAATTAGAGAATATGGGCATTCCTCTCTTTTCCCCCCCGGATAAGAGAGGATGGAAAACAACACCAAAAAAAAGGACCTCTCCTTCAACGAAAGGGAGCCAAAAAGGACTTTATTTTCTTCTAGGCGTCGACATTAGGCATAGTTGTTTCTTGGAGAAAGTAAGGAGGGAATGGGATAAAAATAGTTGGAATAAAAATACGAGTAGAATATGAGCATACGCGTCCAACACGAGTCCACAATGCATCCAAAATGCTTCTAAAAGCGTCCAAAACGCTTCCAATAGCGTTCAATACACGTTCAATACGTGTCCAATCCGCGTCCAAAATGCGTACAATCCGTGTCCAATTTCGCGTCCAAAACGCGTCTAAAACGCCTTTAAAACGCGTCCAACACGCGTCTAAAACGTGTCCAAAATGAGTTCAAAACGCGAAACGCGTCCATTACGCGTCCAAAACGCGTCCAATATGCAGCCAAAATGCGTCCAAAACTCGTCTAAAACGGGTACAAAACGCGTCCAAAACTCGTCTAAAACGCGTACAAAACGCGTCCAAAACGCGTCCAAAATAAGCCCAAAACGCTTACAATACGCGACCAACAAGCGTCCAACACGTGTCCAAAATACGTCCAAAACGATTCAAGTACGCGTCCAAAACGAGTCCAATCCGCGTCCAAAACGCGTCCAAAACACGTTCGATCCGCGTCCAAAAAGGCCTCCAAAAACGGGTCCAAAACGAGTCTAAAACGAGTCCAATCCGCGTTCAAAACGCGTCCAGTACGCGTCCAAGACGCGTCCAACTCGCGTTCAACTTGCGTCCAACACGCGTCCAAAGCGCGTTTAGTACGCGTTCAAAACGAGTTTAGTACGCGTCCAATCCGCGTCCAATACGCGTCCAATCTGCTTTTAAAACGCGTCCTATACGTGTCCAATCCTCGTCCAAATACGCGTCCAATCCACGTTCAAAAGGCGTCCAAAACGCGTCTAAAACGGGTCCAATCCGCGATTCAAAATGCGTCCAGTACGCGTCTAAGACCCGTCCAACTCACGTCCAACACGCGTCCAAAGCGCGTTTAGTGCGCGTTCAAAATGAGTTTAGTACGCGTCCAATCCGCGTCCAAATACGCGTCCAATCCGCTTCCAAAATGCGTCCTATACGTGTCCAATCCGCGTCCAAATACGCGTCCAAAACGCGTCCTATACGAGTCCAAAATGGGTCCAATCCGCGTCCAAAACGCGTCCAATCCGCGTCTAAAATGTGTCCAATCTGCGTCTAAAACGAGTCCAATTCGCATACAAAACGCGTCCAATTCGCGTCCAAATCGAGTCTAATTCGCGTCCAAAACGCGTTTAATACGCGTCCAAAATGCATATGAAGTAGTCTTAGCAAAATGAAGTAGACTCTTATGAATGCCAGTTGTAGTAACCTTAAAACCCTCATCGCATTCTTGAGTTATTTCGTTGATCATTAGAGCAAGCTAAGTCTTAGAGGGAACCACTGACACTCTTTCGAAGATCTGCTCCAAAATGACTTCGAACCTTTCCTTGTTTCCCATGTCTAATATTTCGGTCCAATAAAAATGTTCGTGTAGAAGGACTCGTGATATGAGCCCAAGTGTGAACAGGGGCTAATCCCAAGGACGCCACCCCAAGGCCGAGTGTTTTGCCACCTGGAAGGCCAAGGACGTCACCCCAATGCCGATGGTTTTGCCACCTGCGTATATATATATATATATATATATATATATATATATATATATATATATATCTTAGAATTGATTCATAGTTAACAGTGACAACTTAAGATTGCTCGTACAATACATCGTGACCCTCCATTCGAAGATCGAATCGTTAAATAAGAGGGCTTGTCCGTAATTTAGTTTCCAATATTCCACAGTTTAATATTGCGGACGAGGCAGAAGACCAAAATGTCCCTTTTTTGCAAGTCCCCCGTCCACAGTTTAATACTGCAGACGCGATGACAAATTCATTTTTTTTAGTTTTCATGGCTCCGATCATGTTGAATGCCAATGATATACATTTTGAAATTTTATAGTCTCATCCAAATGATATATCTGTCATCTGGGTTAACTTAAACCCTCGCTCTTTGTGAAAAACGGTGTCAGCATGTTTAAATGCAAATATGCAATATCTGAAAATTTCTTTTCAGATCTTCCACGATCATTTTCCAATCTTCAAAAAAGAAGCATATATCAATTAATTCCAAGTATTTGGTATTCCAGACAAACACCAATAACTGCAATCATGGGACTTGATCGAGCCTTGAAAATTAAAACAAAAATTTGAATTTGACATCCGCAGTTTAATACTACAGACGAGACTTATTTACAGACGGTGTCGTTTCTTGTTGGCCATTTGGTCATACCTAGCGTCTGCAATTTAATACTGCGGACGAAGACTTTTATAAGGAGGAGTATTTTGGTTATCTATCCCATCGACAGTATTAAACTACGGACGAGAGCTCTATTAAACCGTTCGATCTTAGGATAGACGCTCACGATCTGTTGTAAAGATAATTTTAAATTTATAACGTTAAATGTCAATGGATCAGTCCTCTCTTTCTCTCTCTCTCTCTCTCTCTCTCTATATATATATATATATATACACACACACACACACACAGAGAAAGGTTTTTCGACGGACCAATCCGTTGACGGACCGACTATGACAACGGTTTTCTGAGTGTTGGCGACAGTATGATCCGTCGCCATAGCATGGATAGACTATGATGATAGTTCATACCCTCGTCATAGCTTAGAAAATCGCCGTCATAATCAGTCCATCAACTGTCTATATATATATATATAAATATAAACTCTTTGAAATCATATGGGACTTCTCAAGCGCGTTCACGGTCTCCTACAAGGCTACAAGGGACGTGGACAATAAGAAATACTCTATAGATAGAAATAATCTATTATATTGTTGAAATTACACACTTTTTACACTTAAAATTCATAAATTATTTCCTATAGTTTCTACCTTAATTATTAACACTCACATCAGAGGTATCTTACAGCGGCTCACTGTTGCTCACCATCGTAGAGACGCTACTCGAAAGAATAGAGACCATCGAAAGTGTCTACGGGACTGTTTGATAGTCTCTTTTTGATCTTGTTTTTTTCTTCGCACAAAATTTAAGTTGTTTGATAAAAATTTGGACAATCATTTTCTGCCCCTTAAAAAAATTTGAACCAACTCTTTGTAGAAAAGAGACTCATTATTACTCTTTTATCCTCACTACCCTAATTTTATTTTTTTATGTTCATTTTACTTCTCTCACTACATCACTCACCACCAACACCCACACACCCACCACTCACTATCGACTACCACCACTACCACAGTTACTATCTTTTATAGTAATTATGTAAAATTTTAATAATTATTATTATATTTTATTTGACTTGAAATATTTTATTAATTATATATTACTGGTAATTTTATTTAAATTAATTATTTAATAATTATTATATTATTATCCTCACTCTAAGTTTATTATATAAACTGATCTAAGAGAAAAATAGTAAAATGTTGTATTCAGACATATATACTATACATATTAGTTATCAAACAAATTTTTTTACAATGAAACTCTATTTTTAAAAATATCTCTATTTTATACAGAATCTGTATTTTAATAAACTTTTATTACACAATCTTATCACACACTACTTGCGTTAAGTTGAGGCAAATGAGTATTGTACGGTCCGAGTTGCGACCATGCCCCTTCTTTCAAGAAATATGAGCCATGTCTTTTTATTTTGATGGGGGTTGTTTTGATATGATAATATTAGGGTACCATGTAATATTAGGATTTCATTACAACACACTTCAAGAAAACCGGCCATCTCCGACAGAATAATTCTCGACGGAATAATTTCTGTCGAAATTAAGTTATTTATGATGGAAACATCTGCCGAAGATAAGTCCCTCAAAATTAATCTATTTACGATGAAAATCCGTCGAAGCTAGTTGACCCTCAATGGCGCTAGATTTTCCGCTAGCGCGAAAGCTAAATTCGACGGAATAAGGGAAAGTTTGAGGGAATAGGTCCGTCGAAAATACTATATTTCCTAGGGAATTAATTGCAACGAAAATTCCGTCGAAAATAAGGATTAAAACCAAAATTGACATCTTCTTCTCCAGCGCCTCCTCATTCTATCATTTCATTTCTCTCTCTCTCTCTCTCTCTCTCTCTCTCTCTCTCGCTCTATCTCTCGTGCGTTCTCTCCCTCACCTCCACCACCTGCCTCTGCAGCCGGCACCACCACCACCACCTCCTTTCGGAACCACCTCCTGCCGCCACCACTTCCCCACCTTCTGTCGCCAGCAGCCACCAGCAGCCACCACCCCTTTCCTCCACGCCACCACCTCTTCCTCCACCAGCAGCCACCACCCCATTCCTCCACCAGAGCCTCCTTCCCCACCTCCTGTCGCCACCACCTGCCACCACCATCGGCCACCACCTGGCCGCCAGTCCCCCCTCCGACAGCGGTTCTCCTCCCTTCCGGTAGCTTTTAATTTGACAGTATATATGTTTAATTTTTTTGTTAGCATATAATTTTTATTTTAATTTGATATGGGATTACTTTGTGAATATATATTTGCTAAAAGTATGAAATTGAGATTATTTAAATGTGAATATATATTTGCTGAAAGTATGAAATTGAGTTGTTGTTGCTGAAAGTATGATATGAGATTACTTTTTGAATATATATTTGCTGAAATTATGAAATTGGGATTGTTTAATTGGAATTAAGTTTTGACAGTGTGTTTAAGTTTTGAGTTGTTGCTGATTATTGGTTAATTGGAATTAAGTTTTTAGTATGAAGTTTTGAGTATGAAATTGGGATTGTTTACATTGCTGATTGTTGGTTAATTAACTTTGAAATGGGCAGAAAAAATTGGGTGGTCATGCAGTGAGTTTGTGATGGTCTAATTATTGGTATTGTCAGTTTTGTGAATTTGGAATTGTTTATATGATATTTTCGACGGAATTTTTGACGGAATTTCTGTCAGAATTGTGCAATTGTAAAATTTATGGGCCCTACAAGTATATTTATTTACTAATTAGTTTTCTAATATTAAAATAAACTAAGTAGTATTTACTTAGTTTCTTACTACTAAATACTAAATACTAAATACTAAATACTAAATACTAAATAATAAATAATAAATAATAAATAATAAATTAAAAGAGATAAATAATAAATAATAAATAATCAATAATAAATAATAAATAATTAATTAATTAAAAGAGATAAATAATAAATAATAAATAATAAATAAATAATAAATAATAAATAATTTATTAAAAGAGATAAATAATAAATAATAAATAATAAATAAATAATAGAATTAAATATAATACAATACAATACAATTAAATACAAGTAATAAACTAAGTAACATTTGCTTAGTTGGGATGCAATATTCAATAAACTAAGTAGCACTTAGTTTTTCATTGGCAAAATAAACTAAATAGTATTTGCTTAGTTTGCCGCAATATTCAATAAATTCAGTAAGTACTATATGTATATATATACATATATGTACTATACTTTGAAACTTAGAAACTTGTTTGACGCATAGGAGTGAATGTCGATTAGTAGTCCCTATATATATTCCAAATAACAGTTCTCATAAACTAAGTAGCACTTACTTAGTTTTTTATTGGCAAAATAAACTAAGTAGCATTTGCTTAGTTTGCCGCAATATTCAATAAATTTAATAAGTACTATATGTAACATCTGCCTATTCATCTACCGTATAAACTCAAACTTGGAGGACCGGTGTAATATCGGTGGATGTATCCTTTTAAGAGGTAATATCGGTATTAATTGCTTTATGTTGCTCATATTAGTAATACTCATATATATTTGTCAGAATATTTATCTTAGGTATATGCGTCGATTAAAACAAAAGGTGAAGAACAAAGCTCGTGTAGAGGGTTCTATTGTTGAACGCTATACGGAGGAAGTGCTTGTCAACTTCTGTTCATTGTATTTTGACGATGTTGTCTCAACGAAGCACAATCGTTTAAGTAGGAATGAGGTCGTTGGTCCATTGTCTCATGCTGATGATGAGTTAGCTGTATTCACATATCCGGCTAAGCCATTTGGCCATGAGACGCAGACTTACTTAAGCGACAAAGAGTTGAAGATTGTACGTATCTACATACGTGCTTCTAAATATGCCCGAAGTATCATCATACATCAGGTATGAATAATTATTTGCGGTATTTAGTGCAATTTATAAGTGTAGTCATCTATATGTTAAAGATATTTTACTATTTTCGCAGTTCATTCGAAGAGGAAGCGTATGCTTCTAACCCAGCTTTTACTGCAGTAGAATTGGAAACAATCACTAATGCTAATTTCCAATAGTGGTTTAAGGTCAGGGTTGAAGAAGAGAACATTTTTGAGCGTTTTATAGATGTCATCCGACGACCTTACAAAGTTGTTAGTTCTTTTTCCGGATGCATCGTGAATGGGTACAGATTTTGGGTCGATGACTTGAATGAACTCATATCAGTTAATTATGGGGTTGTGGTGTTGGGAAGCTGCTACACAGATTATGAGTCCAATTACTATGGCCGTTTACAGGATGTGGTTGTGCTCAATTATCACGCGGGTAAAAAGGTAATTACATTTAAGTGTAGCTAGTTTGATACAGAAAAAGGGGTTAAAGTTGATCGTAATAGAATCACAACCGTAGATATAAAGTCGGTGTTAAAGTATGATAATGTGTTCGTGTTAGCTAGTCAAGCGACTCAAGTGTATTACGCTCCTAATGTCGTAAATGCTCGAAGCCCCTGGTACACAGTAGTCACAACTAAAACACGTTCATTTGATGCTGAGAACATGTTTGGTATAGATGAGGCGTTGCAAGAAGATTTTAGCAACCCTTTGGCCGTAGTGTTCAATGCTGAAGATGTGATGGGTACTGATGTCATTGACGTACTTGACGATGAGGATGTCGAGGAAAACGTCGTCGTGAATGATTATGTAGTCGTCGAGGATGATAACGATGATGAAACTGATCTCGAAACTAAGGATGAGGAAGATATAGAATCCGAGACTGATATACATGTTGATTCTGATGGGTTTGAGCATTCATATTAGTAAATACCACATTGTTAAACCTTACATATTCATAATTTACCAATTTGGTTATTGCAGTAGAATATTCATGGCTAGACATAGCGGTGGAGGTCGCCGAGGTAGTGGGCGATCCGGTACGGGAGACGGTAGCCGCGATGGAGGCTCGTCTTCAGGAGCTAGTAAGTTGTCTTAACTAGGATTTAAATATATCTCAAACTACATTAGTTTATGTTTATTGACCCAGTTAAATACAATTATTATAGATGCACCTCGTCGACGACACCGAGGGACGAACCTCGGTATCTTCGGTCGTCCGCCGGCAGTTCCACTTACAGTACCGATGGATGTCGCTTCTGGACAGTAAGTGTTAATATTTATGTCAGTTATTGCAAAACACAATTCACATAATACATATTGTTATATTTTTTCTGTAGTATACTGGACCCGGTGGATAAGCACGCCCTACACGCGATTTATTTGACGCACCTCCCGAGAGGGTGTATGCGGTTCAGCCAGTATGCGCAGTATGATGTCACCTTTATACAGACTGTCTTGCAGGAGTTTCACGTAAGTTAAGCATATTATATTAATTACTACATAGTTGTATTAGGATGACGAAATCAATTGTTCCTAATTTTTAAACTTTTGTTATAGGTTTATTATAGATTTGACCCGAGTATCTCTCAGACAGTTGGCGACGATGTGATTATATCGCATGTCGCTAAGAATTACTCTGGCTGGCCGTATAAGATGCAACAGATGGTAGCCCGGGCAGTAGAGGACCATCCCGGGACCACCATCAGATCTCACCAGCCTCGCATAGTCTTCGATTTAGCGTGGGAGGCTATGTGTGCGCACTGGGATATTGATGACTTTAAGAAGAAGTCTGAGCAGGCGAAGACCGTGGTCAGCTCCGCATAGTACACACCACTGGTTCTCAGTCGTTCGAGGAGGCGAAGACAATAAGTGCGCTGTATTTAGTTGTTTAGTTATCAAGTTCTCATACAAATACTTAATACATGTTTTATGAATGTTTTTATTAGGCCTTGAGGAGGACCTTGGACCGAGATCCCACCATTGTAGAGTTTTGGGATAAAGCACACACGCCTAAGGACGATCGTGCTTTGTCTCAGGCAGCTGTAGCTATACGGGTAAAACTCATCTTACTATTTAGCTTTTAGTAATATTCAATCGTAAATAAAATGATATAATTAACACACTTATACAAAAATAAATTACAGGACCGCTTTTAGAGGCTTCGGGACAATCGTATAGCTGAGCTGGAGACTATTAGGAGGGGTTCTGAGCCGTCAGACTCCGCCACTACCCTTCCCGATATTGTATTAGATCAGGATGAGGAGCTGAGACTATGGGTCGCGTCTCAGGATCCCACTACTAGCAGTACCGACAGATATCGAGTATTGGGTCTGCCGAGGATACTCGCATATACGCTCCCTGGAGGTAATAATATTTTTTATTTTTCACGAAATTATCAGAATTTATCACATTATATAAATTATTATTAGTAATGAAATTTGTCTCTTTTTGTAGGCTCCAGCCAGCGCCAGCGTCCGAGAGCACATGGCGGACCATCTCATACGGGCGCTGCTTGGATGACGAGATCTTCTAGAGGCTGATAGGGGCCGTGTCGGATAGGTTTCGTACCGATCCTGTCTTTCGCCGTCAGCAGTTGCCTAGCAGTTCTCGTCTTCACCAGGTTGCTCAGGAGGTTATAGCAGGGGCCTTCGCAGAGAGTACGGGATTACCGCGGGAGTAGTTCAACGCTTTCAGCGGCGAGATGCTTCGGATGGTGATTACCCTCTTGGAGGAGGCTTTTCGTCATCAGGTAGTCTTATTGTTTATGTTATTTTCATTTAAAGCTAGATTGTTAATTCTCACATATATACGGACTAATGATTTTTATTTATAATTCTTTCAACAGGGTGGCGATGACGAGCGGACTGGCTATGGCGAGCGGCCTGACGATGACGACTAGGAGGACGACGAAGATTTTTAGACACCAGACGGGCGTCGTCCACCTCCGCCCGATGATGATACTACTAGATTATAGTTCATTAGTATTTATGTTATTCATTCTAGCTCATTAGTACGTATTTATGTTATTCATTTGTAGAACATTTGTACATATTGTAGTTTATATAGTTGTGTCTGTATGATGAGATTACGTTTGTATTCATTTATTTGTAGAACATTTTTATATATTTAGTTGGGCCTCTAATGATACATTAGATTATATTTGTTATTGTTAGCTTGTGATATTGATGATGATCAGTTAGTCGATTACGTTGTTGCGAAGTGGTACAGGTTTTTAGCATTACGCTGAATATATGAATTTGAAATATATTATTGTCTGTTTGTATTGGGATAAAAAGGTTACAGGTACATAAATGGGTTTAAATACCTGAAAATTGCATTTTAAAAAAATTTATTAAAATAAAAATTGCCTTAGTTTCGACGGAATAGGCTATTTTCGACGGATAATCCGTCAGATCTAAAAAGCAAAACTTTTTTAAACTTTTTTTATTTTTTTATTTTTCCGTCGGAACTACCTTAAATTCGAGGGAATATTCCGTCGAGTTTTAATTTTTAAATTTTCTATAAAATTTAATTATTTGTCGAAGTTAATGTATCTCCGAGAAAATAATTCGTCGGACATAATTGGTCTTATATTCGACTGAATTATTTCATCGTACTTATTCAATTGAAAATATCTTTCTCTTGACGACATGGTTGTCAAGTAATTAGGTCGTCGAAAATAGGATATTTCTGACGGAAATTTCGTCGATCATATATCAGTTGAAGATAACAAAGCTCGACGAAATTTATGACGAACTTTATCTCTGACACGATTATATACGAGAGAATTTCCTGACGGAATATTCCCTCGAAAATAAGTTATGACCGACGGAATAGCAAGTATTTCCGAGGGAATATTCTGTCGGAATTAAGGCTTTTTCTTGTAGTGACATTGGGGGTTGATCTCAGAACCATTATGCAAAAGCCTTATCATACCATGCAAGTTGCTCTCAATCCAATTAAAGGCAAGACTCGACTATTTTCTTCCAAATCAACATTTTATCCAAACATTATCTAAGACCACTATATATTACTCCATCTCTTTCAAAATTAGATATACATTTAATTTTTAAAATCAAACGACGACATATTAAATTTTAAAATTATCATGACTCATAAAAGTTTAGAATGAATTAAATTTTTTGATTAATAATTTTTGTAATGTACTATATAATAACAATAATTAATTGTATCAACTAAAATTAAATAAATTCATATAAATTTAAAGTTTAATATATCGTCGTTTAATCTCAAAAACAGTCAAATTATATCTTTAATTTTGGAACGAACAGATAGAGTAGTAGTCATCAAGCATATGATTGTGATTTAATAATATCCAAATATTTCCATATGAAAATTTTCCACGCTGACTATCAACTGAAAATTCAAAACACAATGATAACATGAATCTTTCACATGTTTATGGTGTCAAGCACCACAAAAATTATTATGGAAGTAAATTTACCCAACAACCATAAAAATCCTCAAATTTCTAGTTCATTGGTTATAGGTTAGACACAACACCATTATAATTATAATTGGACATGAAGAAAAGAATAATGTGTCACTTTACTAGTGGACATATTCAGATAAGCATTTATACAGATTAGAAGTTAAGAAAATAAATATCTCTATCTAATGATACCAATAATGATAATTCTTCTTTTATGATAACCACAAAAAATATTTGAGGATAGCTTTCCTGGCCGAATTTTTTTTGCAAAAGTTTTATATACCAGAGAAAGATGCTTAAGTGAGTGAGTCGAGTAATATGGGGCTTGAAACTTGAGAGAGAAAGTTAGAAAAGTTTAACGAAATCCTATATATTAGAAAATTTATAAAATTCCAATGCGTTCATTTAATATATATATATATACGGCTAGTCTCTCCAGCGAACCATAGAGAGCGAACTAAAAACGAACCGGCTATAGCGACGGTTTTTTTTGTCGCTATAGTATAAAAAATCGGCTTTCTATATTATAGCGACGGAAAAAACCGTCGTTATAGCCGGTTCGTTTTTAGTTCGTTCCCTATGGTTCGCTAGAGAGACGGACCCTATATATATATATATATGTTAGGATATAGTCCGAAAAATCCAGCCCATATTTTGTTAGCCTAGGCCCAAGAACCGATAAGCCTGGTATGCTCAAATGGCTTGAGAGAATCGTTTCGGGGAAACTTGGACGGTCTGTCAAATCCGAAAGGTCTCACATAGTCATATTTCGAGCAATGTGAAAGTCAAGTGATGAGACACCATTTGTTGTGTCTGCCATGCCCATACGTTGGTACCTAATGGGACACCTAAAGTAAGACAAAATGTGCGAGACTATAAATAGAGATCAAAAGGGATAAAAAAAAGTTGGATACGTTTTATAGTTGAAAGTTAAACTTAAATTGATTACTTATCTCTTTGCCTTATTCACTAAGTCTCACACCCGAGACGCTCCAGGGCAACTCGAGCCGTCTCATATTGTCAGAGCGTTTGCACAGTTCTAGACGAACAGAGACCATAGCTGAAGATCTATTCCAAGGGTTAAGTCACCATCATTAGGATTAGAATCCTCTTCATTTTAAATGAAAGGGAGAGTTTCCATTCATCTCTCTCTCTTGTCAGCATGACATCACATTCCAACACATTTAAAATCTGGACCATAAAATAGAGACTCTCCATTTCATTTGAAATGGAGAGGATCCTAATTCTCATCATTGGCACTAGAAGAAAGACCTTCTTGTGTAAAATCCTTAGGCTCCAGCAACCAAAGGACTTGAATCATTTTTATTTTTTTGATTATTTTTATCCGGTTGAAAACTTAACCCACTGAGAATAGTTATTTTGGTCGTGGTTCGTTCTTTAACTGGTGGAGAAACATATTAAGGTATACGATTTGAGTGCAAATAATCTTCAGTACGTTAAGATAACACCCTAGCATGGTTAGAACACGTAACAAAAGCCATATAAGTGGAGGGGTTGGTCAAAGCCACCACGAACCAAGCCATTAAGTGGAGGTTCAACAATCTATGTCCCCTTCACCATCTGTGGATTCTGTTCATTCGGTGAATTCAAGACGCTCTGTCCATCCAGAACGATCCTAAAGATAGTTGGATCTGAGGTTCATTTTGAATAGAAGCAGGGCCCACATTTTAGTAGGCTCTGGAGAGGTCAATGCAGTAGAAGCGGCTCGTCGTAAGGCCGAAAATGACAGACGACAAGCCCACCTCTATGACCTTGAGGCTTTACGTTTGCAATATGAAGAAGATGGTAAAAGGACAGCTGATATGGAGGCACAACTTGCTCATGATCAAGAACCGAGAGAGAGGAATGGGCGTCACTCCATTTAGAGGTCCGTTCATTCAGGCCAAAATGAGGGTCAAGCCAGTGGAAGATCTAGGCGTAAGACTCATTCCCCCGAGTTGGAGAGAAGGTATAGGGCAACTAAAAGTGGGAGCCCCTACCCTCGAGATGATGGCCGAAGAAATCAGAAGAGGAATACTGGTCAGCCTTCTGTGTTCTCCCGTTTGGAAGACATCGGTAATCCTCATAACTCAAGACAGGAACATTAGGGTGATTCGACAAGTACTTTAAATCATCAAATTGAACTAAGGCTCAGGACTGCAACTCAACCTTTAGGGGAATGTAATAATCACCCCACAGCCACTTGGGCTCAAAGGTTTGAGAACTTGGAAAAGAAAGTGAGGGGTCAGAATGCAACAACCGGTGGCTTTCCTTTTGTTGAGACATTGGAAAACGGCCCAGTTGATACAAATGTGGTATTCCCAAAGGCATAAAAAGATCTAGACGAGGGTTGAATAGATCTTTTAAAACTTTTGGTTTAGAGAATTATTGCCAATGTTAAATTAAACAAGTTAATTTAGTGATTAAACACGGTGAAATGACATTTTGAAAAACCTCTTCAAAGATTAATAAAAAGTCACAGTTCTAAATTTAGTGTAAGAGACTGTAGACAAGATACATGAATAAAACGTAGAGTGCAAAAAGTAAGTGCAATAAAGTAAATGACAAATTTTTTAAGAATTTTGGAGCGCAATAGTCTCATAGTCCTCTCTTCTAATCCGCGAGTAGGAATATTCCACTAAGGAAGGGTAATTGCTAAGAGTACAATTCACAAAAAACTATTTTACAACTGATTCACTAAGAATTCCTCAAGTCACACAGACTTGGATTACATTGATCACTAAGATCACAATTATAAAGGAATTGAATGATTTGAGGCGCTGTTAAGTAACGTTAAACTTCTTGATTACATGCCTTAGTAGCAGATGAGATTTCTAAATCGTAGAGTGAGTAGACTATGAGCTTAGACTTGCAACACTCCAACTTGATCAATTTTTTCTATTTTTTTCGTGTATTTGATTGTTTGAGGTTGCTCGCCTTTTATAGCTTCACATTGGGATCTTCCCATTGTGATTTGACTGTTATTCCATTCTGAGCTGATCATCGATATCCAATTGTTTGACCTTGAAATGCTGTCGGCTAGAACTACTTCAGATCACTTTTAAAGTACTCTGACAGGTGCAGAAGTAGTCGCGTGTTTTTTTCCTTATCGACAACCTTTGGGATGATCATCCTTGGGATCTTCAGTCCTAGGTGTACAACATTGTTATAACCTGTTAGAAGGGACGAACTCTACAATTCTGTTTAATCGTAGAGTTATATATCCGATAGTAGAGTGACTTGACCTAAATGTTTGACTCTACGATCGGTCTCTATGCTCTATGATCTGAATTCTCTACGATATCAAAAAACTTCATGGTCTTCAAGTCTATGATCAGTCTTCAGGCTTAGCTTTTGAACAATACATGTACATTAAGGAATGGATCAACCTAAAAAATTTGATCCATACATTAAGTCCTTTTACAAAAATTGTCTTTCTAAGGACTTTAAAAAAGCTAATGGTTTTACAAAAATATATTAAGTTCTCATTTCATCATCAATCAAACATATGCATAAACTAGAGTACTAACAATCTCCCCTTATTTGATGATGACAAAACCAGTGATTTCAATCAATCATTAATTCTAAAAATACGAAGTACTGTGAAATTTAAACATGTCTTTGGTATACAGTGATAGACTGTATCTTCTAGAGAAAAAGAATGAATTTTATTTATAAAAGAATTGTTACATAGTATGAGAATTTTTTACAATAAATAAATTTCTCTACCTTCTACCTCTTTTGCTTCTGGGAGGTTCTCTTCTCTCAACTTCTTTCTCATGAAGTAGTTCTCTTTCCCTTCATCAGATCTTCTTTGAATCTCTTCCATGGAGTCTTTGGGTCCATTGTCTAGAAAGTTAAACATTTCTTCTCATTCTTTGTGAATCCCTTGAAAATTACGATTCATAAAGGCTGGATCACTAGTTGGGAATCGGGAGCTAATAGATATTACTGCACTCGACGATCTTAACCTAGAAGTAGATGATTGACCCAGAGGAATTGAATGGCATGAGGAGTAGAGATTCTAGGAGGAGAAAGTGATGATTGTTGAGTTCTTGGCGACAATCTCCTCTCCTCCTTTTTGTCAGCATCCCTTTCCTTTCTGAGAACTATAACTTCCTTTGATAGTTTTTGAATGGTGGTAACCAATTATCTAACTTGACTCCTAGTGAGAGTGATGTTGTCTCTGGTTTATCTATATCTAGCTTCAAATTCATCCATTTGCTAATGAAGTAGAGCAATAGCAGTGTTAGTGCGCTCTAGAGATCGGATAACCACTTGAAGTCAATCAGGGATGAGTTCATTGAGAAAATTTTATCAGATAGAAACTTGATTGACTCCTTATTTGTTGCTTGAGAGAGGTAACAACAACTTTATGATCTGCTATCTGCTTGAAGTATATTTCATCTCGTCTCTTTAGATTATCTAGGATAGTTTCTATCAGCTCATTGATTTTAGTGTCAAATTCTTTAGACATTTGCCCTAGTACTTTCTCAGCAGTCTTAGCAATATGAAGTAGACTCTTATGAATGCCAGTTGTAGTAACCTTAAAACCCTCATTGCATTCTTAAGTTATTTAGTTGAGCATAAGAGTAAGCTAAGTCTTAGAGGGAACCACTAACACTCTTTCGAAGATCTGCTCCAAAATGGCTTCGAATCTCTCCTTATTTCCTAGGTTAATGTCTTCAAACATGACATTTTTAAAGGCTGAGCTGGTAGAAGTATGATCAGAAGGTAGAATAAAACCTAAATCTGTAGTATATTATGTAGAAAGTATATCTGTACAAGTTTTAGAAGTTGAAGAAATATTTATATGAGTATGATTAAGTGTATAGTCAGGAATAGACTGTGTTTGTTCTATAATAGGAGAGTTAGGTGACTCTACAATTGGAGAGGTAGGAGACTCTACGATCAAAGAGTTTTGAGGAGATGGAGTTGATAGATGTTTTAGAGAAATGGGAGAAGGAGATCTAGTATACATATGTTCGGAGGTGGTTGCTAGTGAGGATTGAATATAATGTACAGATGAGAGGGTTTTGGAAAGTGTGGGTTTTGTTATTTTGGGTAACGATCGTAGGGTTTTGAGACTCTACGATCGTGGGTTGAGTACTTTGGTTTGACGTACGCTCTGCGTTCGTAGTGTTGGGTGATAAGTATAAGACATTCAATGATTTTGATTCTTTTACGTTTAGTTTTATTGCATGTTTCATTTGTACACGAGCTTATTAGGGTGTTTATTGATTTCAGGTTGAAATGGAGCTGAAAGGATGAAAAGGGATGAATTGGAGATGATTAGATGGAAAAGGAAGAAAAGCCAGAAAATGTTCGAATTCACCTCAACGAGCCCAAACACAGCCAACGAACTCGCCCCGTCAAGAACCTCTTTGTCTAGGAAAATTGAATTCGCCCCGACGAACTCAACAAAGGCAATGAATCCGCCCCGACGAATACCTCTCTGTCTAAAAACACATGAACTCGACCCGGCGAGCTCCTCAGCATACACAAATTCGCCCCGACGAATTCATTGGGAAATTTCAGAAATTGGAATGTTTTTAGAGCCGTTTTTGGTAGATTCCTACTAGGCTTTGGATTGATATTTCTAATAGATTTAGGATTTTTTTAACATTATAAATACATGTAATTAGTCAGACAAAAGGAGAGATCATCTATATTGGATTACAAACCCTAGTTTTGGAGAATTAAAGATATGTCACGCTAATTTTCTTATTTTAGTTCTCAGGGATGTTGAACCTTATTCATAATTAACGGTTTGATCAATTTTACTTTATTTATTCCTTCTTGCATGAGATTTATTCTGTTAATCTATTTTATATGATTGCATGTTATTCATCTGATTGATTTGATTTGGCCAGTTAGATTAATCTGATAAATATCTTCTGCTAGATTAAGATACATTATTAAGTAAATGATATTATATCTAATCGTAAGTAGCAATTAGTGATGCATGATTATGGACAAGCTTTTGAGTATTGCTAAGATTATTAGAAGGCAAGTTAAATAATTCTTGATTGTGTGATTGTTACTTGAAATAACCTAATTCTCATTCTTCATGCTACTGTTATATTAAATCTATACTGATGGTTCAAGGTTGTATGATAGTTAGGGATTTATTGGGACGATTGTCACCTTAGATGTATAACTTAAGGAGAATTTTGGATAATTAGCAATTACGGTTATCTAGGGTTATTAATTTCATTTAAGGGTGAATATTGCTTAACTTCATTATTCCATAATTGTGAAAAAGTGATACTGAACTGTAGAACTGGAGTCTTTTAATCATTGGATATTTATATTAATTATTTATGTTTTAGTCAATTTAGCTAATCAAACTCAAAACTCCTCATCTTTTTTGAGAATACTTTGATAAATATTAAACACATCACTCTCTGTGGGATCGATCCTTGCTTATTGCAATACTCATTCTTGTGTTAGTAGATTAAGAGTAAGGTATTAATTTTGGAGTATCAATGATATCTTCCATTGGGCTCTACGAATGCTTCATAACGTGAGAGGGTTTTAACATTCAAGAGAGAAACACAAATAACCATGATTTTGTTGAAGATGCCTGATTGAGTGGAAGAACTTCCATCTGAGATGGTTCTTCTGGAAAACTTTAGAATTCTAAGGAAGTTTTGACAACACTTTTATGCTTGGAAAGGTCTTGTAGGTCTAAGTGATGTAGCTCAAATCTCCCATCTGAAGAGCCTTCATCCATGGTATAACGGGAAGGAAATAGAATAATAAGTCACTATTATTATCAAAAATAATAGTGGTTCTATCCAACACTTCATCTTCATTAAATACCCTTACGCCTAAAACTTCTTGTGTGTTAGACCTAGCTTTTGCCTCTTCTAGGTTTGGAATTTCTTTAATTAAGGCTTCAACTTTCTCCCCTAAGAGTGTGCATCTTCTAGATTAGAAGCAAGTTTGTTGGGGTCACTTGTGATGTCCTATACAACTGCATCAATGATCATTGTGAGCTCCAGGGAGTTATCAGAAGAGCTTGCAAATATCTTCTCCCCATTAGATGTAGCCTTGACTCGTTTTGCAGACTCAAGGGCCTTTTTAGCCATTTTTTTTCTTCTTCTCAGTCATCTTCTTCAATATTCTCTTCTTTGGATGTGGCCCAGGTTCAGAAACCTTCACAACCATTTCTTCTGTTGTGGGCTCAGGCTCAGAAGCCTTCCCAACCATCATTTCTTCAGCAGCTTTGTGCTCTATGATCAGAGAGCTAGGAGGCTCTACGATCGAAAAGCTGAGAGGCTCTACAATCGACTCAAAATTGATAAGATCTTCAATAGAGATAATTCTACTAGCCTTAGTCATCTTAACAGCTTTATCTTTCCTGATATGCTTCCTATTCATTCAGCAAGGGTTAAACCTTCTTTGGTAGCAGTATCAATGTTTCTTCTATATATGTCTTCACAGAATTCTTTAGCTTGTTCTTGAGTGGATTTAGAAAGGTGGCTTGATTGTGAACTTTCTAATTCTCTTCACCTTCCAACTCCTTCCATTTACAAGCTAACAGTAGAGAGACAGAGTAATCGACTTGATCTTCATCCATCTCCTTAGTTGAATCCCTCTTCTCATGATTAATTGACTTGCCCTGAGAGTCCCTAGGAATATTCTTATTTTCTTTCTTCTTCTTTATTAAAAAATATTGTTTGGCCTTATTGTTTGTAGGAATCATCTTTATCTTCTTCCGAGGTAGCTTTTCAATAGTAGAAGTCAATGCCTAAGGCAGTTCTGGAGTTGTAGAGCCCTTATACTTTTCTTCTTCAACCTCTATCAACTTCCTTTTAGACTTATCCTTGGCAGGCTTCTAAACTTCACTTAATGTCTTCTCACTCCCTTCAGACTATTTGGATCTTAAGAGTTCTACTAGATTTATCTTCTAGTTCTCGAAGAGTTTCTTGGTTATTTTTTGATTTATGTTTAAAACATCTCCCTCCTTCTCTCCAAGGTGCTTTTTCAGTTTTTTCTTTAGCAGAATGCTGATGAACCTTGCATATAACATTTTAGGAAGAGGCTTTTCTACAACCTTCCTTTTCTACATCCTTAAACTATTTAGAGATCCAGTCCATCAGAACTGCTCCAAGCTTTATTTTCTTCTACATCGTGATAGCTGACATGATCTTCAGCTGAAGCTGACTAACAGAGTCGTGATCAGAGTATTTATTGAGAATGCAGTCAAATATTCAAAATCCTAAGGATACTCCTTTTTCTTATACCTCTTCAGTTCTGGGTTCTTCTTATTGTAACCCATGAACTCCAAGCCTTTCTTCACATCGATGTCTTCAAAGTTGATGGCTCCTTCATTCATGAACCCTAAGATGTGGTTGAACTCCACAACATCGTAAGTAAGAGTGATATCTTTTACTTTAGTGGTGATGAATCCATTTACATAAGAGCCATTGTTGTAGAATTCTTCCACCATCTTTGTGAAGATTCTGGTGTCAGTGCTCAGGGCGTTATAGAATAATGCCTTCTTCACCAGATTAAAAACTGTTCTGAAGTGACATTCTACTCCCTCAAACTCATCGAAGCAGATGAGATTTCCTAGGGATTACTTGGCAGGTAGACATGATTTGGATGATTGATTTGATCTATAAGAAAAGAAACAAGTTAAGGTTTATAAACTCGTAGGGTGAATTAGGGCTCAAAGAAAAAGAGTATTGAAAGCAAATGAATTGGTAAAGGCAAAAATTAAAAATTTGACTTATAAATGTACTTCCCTCTATTTTGGTTGAGTGGGAGCACGTGTTGAATAGTTATTGGAGACACTCTTTAGCTTAACTGCAACTTATAGTTGTTGACAGTAGTATGCCCTCAAACCAATCAAATAAAATATGATACGCATTTATTTTGTAATCTTATTCATTTATTAATAAAAAAATTATTTAATTAAAAGCATTCTTTATTCATGTTTAATTGATTGAATTAAATAAATGAGATAAACCCATAGTTTTGAAGTAATGCTTTTCGAATCATGAAGAGTTCATACTAATAAGATCTAAATTATAGATAGCTCAAAACTAAAATGTTCATAATCGTTGGATCAATAATGTGGGGTTACTGATTTCGGATAGATTAGTACATACTATGCTGGCTCTGTTGAAGAGGATGATTGATCTCATAATTATTTGTTTGGAGAAACTAAAGTAAGCATATATGTACTTATTAGAGAATAAGTTCACTTAACGTGACTCGCTTAAAGGAACACCTAATGGAGTTTTACTCGCCTGTCAATAGGAGTTCTTATAGTGATAGTAGTACAAATAATTCTTGGACTTGAGATCATCATAGTACCTATATTCTGAGTTATACTTTGTCATACTCCTTAAAATTCTTAAAGTAAATAATATGGTATGCTCAGGTATAATAAAATGTACATGGAGGTAGGTGAATGATCAACAAAGGATCTACCACTTTCAGTAAAGAAAGATAATGTCCTATATGTTTCGATAAGTCACAACTCGAAAATCCCTGGCCAAGGTGAATGAAAATTAGAAAAGAGTTTCTAATATACATTAACTAGAGTTGTGCATTTTAGAATCAAAATACATACGATCAAATAAATAAAACTTGATATAAATTCTATATTTTATATTTTACTGAGACATTGTGTGGTGGAAGGATTGAACTATATGGTAACAATTCTCTAAATAGGTTCTTTGTGATTAAATGTTAATTTCATATCATCTGGATAGTCATGATATGCTGAGAGGTGTTACTCATGATGTAGAATAAATGTTATTTATTTATATTTGAATTAAAGGAGTTTAATTCATTATAAACAATATTAGAATGGTTATTGTTGTCCGATTTATATAATGAAAACGCGCGCAAGTATACACGGTCAATCAAGTAATAAAGAGATAAGAAGGATGTCGAACCCATAGTGAACAAATACTAATAACTATTCTAATTATCAAGTTATTGCCAATTTAATTCTACTAAAACGATCACCAATGTTGATTTTAAGATTAACTTAAATTAAAACTAAAATTAAGCTAAACTAACAAGAATTAATTACCAGATGTGTTAAGTCTAGGAATTAAAATTTCCCCAATTGCGTCAAAATAATCTCTTTACCCTATTTCCACTTTATTAATCCAATAAATTGTTAATTAGGATTGCCTATCAATTTATTAACATCTTTCAATGATTAACAAAAAGAACTATTTCAGTTATGTTGCTATTTTCTTGCAAGACGCTTAAAATAGATTCATTAAGCACAAACTCCTAATCAAGTTATGCATGACATACACGTATTCTCATCTTATATACTGTTATGTTATTCTAAGAAGAATCAATAAATTCATGTGTTATCACATCCAGATCTAATCATAGATTTCCTCTTTCAATTCCATCTAAGATATCAGATTAATTGATGATCATATAATTAATAATTAAGCACAAGATATTATAAACAACTCAATAGAATTAACAAGTGAAAATATGAATAATTAAATTAAAGCATAACAAAAGGTTCCATTGTATCCCTAATTAGAAAATTAGTTCATCATCCTAATGAAAACCCACATATCAAAAGTAAATAACATCCCAAGTTAAAGATAATGAATTAAAGAGAAGAAGAAAACTCTATTAAGAATCTCCAAATCTCCTTAAACTTCAATCTCTGGCTCTTCGTGCTCTTCACGCCAATCTCAAAGTCTCCTTTAGGTGGTTCTCAATTTCTTGTAGTCAAAAGTCTCTCAAATTCAAGTTATAATCAAGTATTTATAGTCTTAATGGAAACCCTAATATATTAAACATCCAAAAATCCTATTACAACTCAAATTGGACATCATGACACCAAAATCAACTCACTTCCCTACGTTCGGCACCCCGAACTGCTCCTAGGATAATTTGGGCTCACCCCTCGGATATGTCAATGATCTATCTGCAAGCTATAAGGTGATATTTGCCGGCTTTGGTTCCTTTAGTCCCAACTGAGTGTAAACTGAGAGTGTCATCAAGTTAATACTAGCCTCTATATCACACAGTGCCCGTCCAAAAAACTGATTACCGATCGTACATGGAATTATGAAGCTCTCCGAATCCTTTAACTTCGGTGGTAACTTTTTATGTAAGATTGCACTGCATTCTTCGGTCAACGCCACCGTTTCGAATTCACCCAATCTCATCTTTTTAGACAAGACTTTTTTTTATAAATTTGGCATAACTGGGCATCTACTCCAAAGCTTCCGCAAATGGGATGTTGATGTGTAGCTTTTTGAGCACCTCTAGGAATTTCAAAAATTGCTTGTCTAACTTGGCTTTTCTGAAATCTCTGAGGAAATGGAATGGGGGGCACGTTGCTTCTTGACTTACTTTTATTGGGCGTTGCATCCGAACTTGTATCATTTGTCTTGATTATTTTATCATCCTCATTTTCCTCCTTAGTTACCTCATCCTCATTCACATCTGTAATTTTTTGGCTTTGACTTTCCTCTTACAGTCTCAGGCAACTCTTTTCCACTTCTTATAGGTACGGCCATGCAGTGTTCCTTTCCATCCGTCTTCAGATTAATTTCGGTGTCACTCAGTAATGCTCCTTAAAGATGACTATATTAAGCATGAGCTAGCTGACCAATCTGATTCTCCAAATTTCTAATTGACACTGCTTGGCTTTTCACATTCAAGTCTAGTTGGTTCAAAAGCCAATATTGATCACTCATTCTTTTTTCCGAAGCTGTAATGAATTTTGTCAAGGCCTCCTCTAAATTTGGTTTCTTTTCTACCTGGTTAGTTGCATAATTATGAAAAACTGGTGGATATGGTTGCCTTGGAGCTTGGTTTTGACCTTGATTGTTACTTTAAGAAGAACTTTGATGATTCCTCCACCCCAGGTTGTAGGCATTCTGATATGGCTGCTGTTGTCTATTCTAACTTCCTAAAAATTGCACCGACTCCACACTGATAGCACAATGATCCATAGCATGATTTCTCGCACATAATTCACAAACCATTGCCACCTGTGAAGTTAATTTTAGTCCCTATGATTCAATATTTTTAGTCAACGCAACTACCTGTGCAGATAAAACTGTATCTGCATCCAATTCCAACTTCCCTGTCATTTTCGGCGGATTGGCCCTTTTCGTAGGCCACTAATAGTTGTTAGCTGCCATTATTTCTAATAACTGTTACGCTTCATCGAAATTCTTTTCCATAATAGCACCCCCAGTTGCTACATCAATACTTGTTCTCGAGGGACCACATATCCAATCCATTATAAAATGTCTGCACTTGCAACCATTTCAGGATCCCATGATGTGGACACTTACGGAGTAGGTCCTTATATCTTTCCCATGCCTCGTACAATGTCTCTGAATTAAGTTGGTTGAATGAGGTAATGTCGTTCCTCATTTTCGCAGGTGGGAAGAACTTAGCTAAAAATTTATTTGCCTTGCGACAAAAAGTGAAACCAACTTTTCGCCTTATCGCGAAGAGTAAAATGGAAAAGTCTTAATCTCACTATCTCGTTCGTAACCCACCGAACTTGAACGTGTCACAAATTTCCAAGAAGCTAATGAGATGTTCATTTGGATCATCATTCGGATCACCCTCAAACTGCACTGAATTCTGAAACATCTGAATGGTTCCTGGTTTGATATCGAAACTGTTCACATTGATGGTAGGTCTTTGAATACTGGATTGAATGTTTGTCACTAATGGCATGGCATAATCCTTTAGTGATTTTTGCTCTTCTGCAACCATAGTTTCTTGAATATTGGTTTCTTCTGTCTGTTTTTTCCATCTGTGTTTCTTCACCATATAATTTTAGTTTTCGGAACTTTCTTTCGGTATCGTGTTCGTACGATAAAAGTTCCTCCTTACTTTTAGACCTAGTGTGCATACACAGATGAGAAACCTACAAAGGTGAAATAAACAAAGAAAATAAAAACGTTTAAATTAAGACCAAAATGATTGTAACTAATATGAAAATAAATACTAAATAGTGATTCCCCGACAAAGATGCCAAAACTTGTTATTCGATTTAGATATTGACAATTACGTGTAACTATACACGATCAACAAGTAATATAGAGTAAATAAGAGTGTCGAACCCATATGAATCTATGTCTAATATATCCCAACTACTAATTTTTTATCAATTCAATTTTATTTAAACAATCGCAATTTGTGAATAATGATTTAAGATAATTTAAACTAAACTAAGAATAAAAGCTAACACAAATGGTTGAAAATCAGATGCTAAAGCTTAAGACTATAATTTCCTCAATTATGCCATACAAATCAATTATCCAAATCATCTAATTATTAAATCCATTAGAGTTGTTAATAGGAATTCATGATTATTTATAAGCTCTTTCATAAGGATCAAATAAAAATACTCAATTCAATTAATCTTGCTATATTCCTATGCAAAACATAAGAAACAAATTCATTAAGTATCAATTTCCAATAATTACATGTAGTAAAAAGAGATATTCTTATTCAATTCACAACCCTAATTATTCAACTCGTGCAAATAACTAAGAATATTTGCTATCATATTCAAATCTAACCCTAGATTTCATCTCCCGAATTCATCTAAAGTATCCTGCTAATTGTTGGCCAGACAATTAATCAATAAGCACAAAATACGATAGACAACTCAATTTGAATAAATAATTAGAATTAAATAGATAATTAATCCATAAACATAAAAGGTTTAATTACAGCCTTAATTATAAATTTAGTTCACGCTGAAAGTTAAAATAAAAAATCCCAAATAAGTCACCACAATAAAATTACAAAATTGGATAAAGAAGTAAGAAAACACAGTAAAGTCTTCTTCCGCCTTCAAGTCTCTAGTATGAAATCCTTGTGAGCTTCTTCAGTTCTCCAATCTTCACGTTAAGCTATCTGAGTCAATCTCTATGTATGTTTTGATGAATAGCCTTCTCCCTTTATATATAGAAGTCATCCTCAAAGTTCAACTTCAATTAGAATCCAAAATTCCGAGGAATTTGCATCCACACTACAATTTGAACACAAGCTCTGTGACGCCCCCAAATTCCAGGACCGTCACGGGGTCGCTCGAATTCGGTTCGTCACGTGCTTATGGTAACACATCACAATAATAATACGACTAAATGTCGCATCGCACAGCGGAATAATACACAACTAATACCGAATAAATTACATTTAAATAATATAATTATTCACGTCACAAGGTCTTGTAACTTAAACAGTGATTACATAGCTTAGACATATCTTAAGCATAAATAACCTTAACTAGTACATAATATCATAAGTTCTTTATTACAATCATAAGTCCTACATAATATTAAGCTACTCCGTTGCCTTTCCCTTGCCCTTGTCGGTACTCGAGGGTCCGCACTGCTTGACCTTAACTGAAATGTTTTTAGGGAAAGCAAGAATGAGCACAAATTGCTCAGCAAGTAATATACAATAAGGGTTTGTAATATAATTCTCAATTCTCGAAAGGGTATAACAAGGTTTGATGGTTCAAGGATAACAAGAATATCAACAGTTTTCAATAACAGTCGCACAGGACAGAATAATATCAATGTGATTCAATAATAAATCAATTCAAGATTTTAAGATAACTGAATACTGAGCAGTCACTAAGGACTATGAACTTCTACTAGAATTAATAGTATTAAACTGATAACCCAAATCAAAAACAAGTACAACAGGTGATCAGCCTAAAGTACCCTACGTTTTGCATAACAATCAATCATACTCAAGTGTGCATGTCAGTTCTCCGACAATTATATTTTCCCTTCAAAGAAGGTTGTTCTTCTCAGTCAAATACGAGATCCCGCACCAATCAATTGGTTTGGGTCGCTTTTCAATAATATAAGTCTAGCCGAATCAAATGGCATAGACACTTTCACAATATTCAAGAAAAATACCAAGTTCAACATGAATAATAGCTTTAATGAAATAAGAGTTCAAGTATACTAATTCAATTCAAACGAGTAAGTAAAGAAACTAGCTCGCAATATACAAGGATAGAATACTTGCACCGTAAAAGTGTAAGTTAGGAAACTTGCCTTAAGCATAGTTTATCCCCGTAAATTAATCAACACTTTTCGAATCCTATCGTAATATAGTTATGTATATATGATATTCATTAGTCATATAGTTTAACATTATATCTCATCTCGTATATACGATAATCACATAAGCTAAGTTTTGACCTAGCGACACAGTTATATAGTATTATATTAATATAATTTCTATCCTTAACGTTCCTCCTTTTGAGTTAAAACACACTCTTATATCATATAAGATTGCAACAACTAGCAACATACTCTCATATTTATTAATATCACATAAAACCACAATCAATACTAAATACATTTTATTTTAGCAAGTTATGGCATTTCTATAAGTTAACTGTCAAAATCGGTTTCAAATAACAACATATAATATCACATAACATATATACGTTAAAGAATACTTTTATGTTTGTATAACCTTCCCTCGTTCCAAACATATGTGATATAGCCCTTTCGACAACTTACGGTCATTCAAGGTCATGGAATTCACAAAGCCTATCATGCTTTGTTATACGAGGTGATCACATAACTTGTTTTAAGCATGCTTGCAAGAATCTATATTATACACATATAACTAGCATCGTTACAACTTAATTCATGCTTCACTTGTGCCTAACTAGTTTTCATGGCATCGAACATGGCATGTGTATGTTTATGACATTTTAATGAGGTTATGAGCACTACCAAACATGTCCAAAATTTTCAGAATCTAGGCTTCGATATAACATGTCAAGATTTATGTTTCAAACTTACACTTTCACCTAGTAAAGTTCACAAATGAAGCCCACATGCTCATGTCATATTATGAAACATATATAAGCACGTCAACAGACCTTTCATGCATTTCAAAGTCATCTAAAGATGCTCATAACATCAGAATGTGTATATGGTATTTTCATGTCAATGTCCACCTTCAAAACTTATATTTTCGTTAGAAATGTGCACTAGTTAGGTTCACATGTTCATATTATATCATGGAACCTATATACATAAGTTAGCATGCATTTCATGTGTTTCTAGGTCATAATAACATGTATCAAAAGTCAGAATACTAACATGCTTCATATATGTTAACGTTCGTTCATGAAACTTTAAGTTTACTTCAACACTATTTGTCGTTTCATAATTCTTGCATGTAATCATAGCCAAATCGTGTTTACTTTATCTCCATATACTCATATAAGTATGTTAAACCCATTAATATGCTCGTCTAAGCCATGCAAATAAACTATCACTTAGCAGATTTTAAACAGAATGCAGAAACTGGGTTCAGAGGCCGACGAAGCTGCGCTGCGCCCCAGTGTATTACCGGCGCAGCTGCACCACGCCTGGTTCAAGCCAAGAACAACCTGCTTCGGCAGGATTCCAGCCCAACCACAAAATTACTTCATGAAAACAGTTCTAAGCAGTCACATTATGGTTTAAACATGTTTATAAGTCTATATAACAACTAAGAATATGTCCTAATCCAATCTAGCATGAATTGTAATCAAAATCAAGAATTGGAATTTGACAGAAAATGAAAATCATGAATGAAGAGTTTTATGCCTCTACTATGAATTAAGCTAGCTCAAATTGGATTCCCAACTCTCTGAAAACTATCTTGCTATCAACTATCAATATACTCTCAATTCAATCCTTAAACACAATCTCAGCAAATAAAAATGTAAAGGGATGAGGCTATATTTATAGAGCTTCAAATATACAGACAATGTGATTGTCCTTCAATTTAAACCAATGAGAATGTTAGATTACATGGTGGTTAAGAGGGAGTTAGTAAATGGTTGTTGAAATCAATCCTGATTCCCACATCCAAGTTCATCATTTGCTATGATTTCACTGAGTTTGAGGAGTAGAGAGTAGGCTAGCTTGCAAGCTATACACGTGAAAAAGAATGAACTGAGTCTCTTATTATGGGACAAGGCACAATACTCAGCATTTGCAACACACATACATACTTAGGCTATATATCAGCATTCTAGCAATTGTGATACAATGAGATGTTTAAATTAAATAAGCATACCATATATTATATACAATACCTACATTATAACATATATGCCTACTATATATTATATACACTTAAGCATTATATGTATACTTAGGTAGAATTAATATGCTAATACCAATAATATTTTCATGTAGTACATTTAATTTGTACATATATAATCCATGTACATTTTATCTTACCAATATAGTCTTTTCAGATATTATCACACTATACTGTCTCCTTTATTATTAAATTGTATTAATTAACAATTGTTTACAATATATCCATGATACATTATTTTAATGTTCACACATTCACATAGTCACATAGGCATTGATATGTAACTTAATAAATCTTAATATATGGTTTCTATATATAATATAATTACACTACACTTCACACTTCATATAACATATAATTAGTTACTATACGTTATACTTTTTAAATCGCATGCTCGCACATAGAAGTTAATAATTTACTTATCTCATCAATAATTAATAATAATATTAATTAATCAATTTCTCATAAATCAATGAAATTATAATTTCCACAATGATTGCTCATTTATCACGCACAATATATAAATATAAATCTTATTATATTTATAGACACGTTGCTCATTATTATTATTATATTTCTTGCAATAATAATAATCACATATTAATCATAATTAATATTTTATAACAATTAATTAATATTCTATAATAACAATTAACAATTAATATAGATTAATTGTTCACTTAATAATTCATTCGTTAATTAATAGCATCATTAATATTCTCATCACTGTGCCACACAAGGCTTTCAACGAGTTTATCGCAAACTCCACATATTCTCAATTATTATAATTATTCAATTTAATTTAATTGAGTTAACTTATCTCATAACATAATTTATTTATATTCAACTAAATATTCATTCTCCATAAATATATTCATTTAATAATATTCGAAAATTCTAGGGTATTACATCCCCCCCTTATAAAAATTTCGTCCTCAGAATTGCTACAAGGTTACACAAATAGATGGGGATAATCCCTCATCATCATCCTATCTTCTAACTCCCACGTAGCCTCCTCGACATCGTGGTTACGTCAAAGTACTTTTACAGATGAAATAATTTTATTTCTCAAGGTTTGCTCTTTCCTATCTAGTATCTGGACAGGAATTTCTTCATACGCCAAGTTCTTTCCACTTGAATGGGCTTGTAAGAAATCGCGTGCTTGTAGTCGGCCTTGTATGGTCGCAACACAGAAATGTGAAACACGTTGTGGATGTGCTCCAACTCGGGTGGTAACGCAACTTTGTATGCCACTTCGCCCACTCACTTCAGTATCTCGAATGGTCCTATAAATCTTGGACTCAATTTTCCTTTCTTGTCGAAACGGATTTTTTCTTTCCATGGAGATACCTTTAAAAATACGAAACTACCAACTTTGAAGTCTCGGTCCTGCCGATGCAAATCTGCGTATTTCTTATGGCGATCTTGAGCTGCTACTAGTCTGGCTCTTATCACTATCATCACGTCTGCGGTTTATTGTACTAGCTCTGGTCCGAGTATTCGTCGCTCCCCGACTTCGTCCCAATACAATGGCGTTCTGCACTTTCTCCCTTAAAGAGCTTCGTACGGTGGCATGTCGATACTCGCATGGTAACTATTATTATACGTAAATTCGACTAAGGGTAGGTGGTCCTCCCAATTTCCCTTAAAATCCATCACGCAAGTCCTAAGCATGTCCTCCAGCGTTTGTATAGTTCGCTCACTTTGTCCGTCTGTCTGAGGATGATAAACGGTACTCAACCTTAACTGCGTTCCCATTCTCTATTGCAAAATCTTCCAAAAATTTGACGTGAAGCGGGGATCTCGATCAGAGACAATTGTCACCGGCACTTCATGTCATGAAATAATCTCCTTTACGTACAGACTCGCTAATTAGTTCAAACTGTAGAGGATCTTGATTGGTAGAAAATGTGCGGTCTTCGTTAGTCGATCCACGATAACCCAAATAGCATCATAACCTTTCTGTGTAACTGGAAGTCCTACCACGAAGTCCATCGTAATATGCTCCCATTTCCACTCTGGTATTTCCAACGGTTGTAGTAAACCACTCGACTGTTGATGCTCTGCTTTAACGCGTTGGCAAGTCAAACATCTACTGACGCACTCTGCAACTTCCCGTTTCAAATTGGGCCACCAAAAATGTTACCTCAAATCTTGGTACATCTTCGTGCCTCCTGGATGAACGAAATATGTCGTGTTATATGCCTCGTGCAAAATCTCTTCCCTCAACTCGGTTACCACTGGTACCCACACTCTTCCTTCGAATCTTAAGATACCGTCTTTATCCATTCGGAATTTCTCTTCCTCATTCTCTGCGATCCTCTTCCTGATTTTCTCGCACTCCTCATCTTTTCTTGTGTTTTTTTTACTCTATCCAATAATATCGGATGAGCTTCCATTACAAACAACTTCTCTCCAGGCTTCTCTGGTTCTTTCACTTCTATCTCCAATTTCTCCATCTCTCTTATCAACTCTTCCTGAGTCGTCAAATTAAACAACATTTCCCTTCCCTTTTTGCTCAGAGCGTCGGCAACCACGTTTGCCTTTTCCGGGTGATAAAGAATATCGCAGTCATAGTCTTTGATTAATTCTAACCACCTTCTCTGTCGCATATTCAACTCCTTCTATGTGAAGATATATTTGAGACTTTTGTGGTCCGTGTATATCTCACATTAAATAATGCCTCCATATTTTTAACGCAAAAACTACTGCCATTAACTCTAACTCGTGAGTAGGGTATCGTTTTTCGTAATCCTTCAATTGTCGTGACGCATACGCAATGACCTTGCCGTGTTACATGAGCACACAGCCAAGCCCCTTGTGCGATGTGTCACTATACACCACAAAATTTCCCGCATCATCTGGTAGTGATAACACAGGCGCTTCGCTCAATCTCTTCTTCAACTCCTGAAAACTCTCTTCGCATTTGTCGGTCCATAAAAATTTCACCGTCTTCCTCGTCAGATTGGTCAACGGGGTTGCTATCTTAGAAAAATCTTGAATAAATCTTCGATAGTACCCAGCTAACCCTAAAAAACTTCTTACCTCCGTTGGCGTTCTCGGTTGTTCCCAATTACTTACTACTTCTACCTTTGCAGGGTTTACTGAGATTCCATTCTTATCCACCACGTGGCCTAAGAATTGAACCTTCTCCATCCAAAATTTGCACTTAGAAAATTTCGCATACATCTTCTCCTTCCTTAGTGCCTCCAAAACAATCTTCAGATGTTCGGCGTGTTCTTCCTCTATCTTCGAGTAGATCAAAATGTCGTCGATAAAAACTACTACAAATTTATCCAAGTATGGCTTGAAAACTTGGTTCATCAAGTCCATAAATGCTGCCGGAGCATTAGTCAATCCAAATGACATTACCAAAAACTCGTAGTGTCCATAACGGGTTCAAAACACAGTCTTTGGTATGTCCTCATCCCTCACTTTCAGTTGATGATATCCTGTTCGTAGGTCAATTTTTGAGAAATACTTTGCTCCCTTCAGTTGATCAAACAGGTCGTCTATCCTCGGTAGCGGATATCGGTTCTTAATCGTTACTCTGTTCAATTCTCGATAATCGATACAAAGCCTCATCGATCCGTCCTTTTTCTTAACGAATAACACTGGTGCTCCCCAAGGAGACACACTCGGTCGTATGTAACCCTTATCCAATAATTCTTACAATTGTATCATCAATTCCTTTATTTTTACTAGCGCCATACGATATGGAGCTTTCGAAATCGGTGCCGTTCCCGGTGCTAAGTCTATTACGAATTCGATTTCTCTGTCTGGCGGAAAACCAGGTAGATCGTCCGGAAACACATTTTGAAATTCATTAACTACGGATATATCCTTAATTTCTACTCCCTTATTCGAGTATCAATTATCTAAGCTAAATAACCTACACATCCTTTCCTTAACAATTTCTTGGCCTGCATCATCGTAACGCAATACGATTGCTTAAGCGATGAGCTACCATAAAACACTACCTTAGACTTACTTGGAGTCTGAAGGTTCACACATTTATTCTGACAATCAATTATCGCTGCATGGTTATACAACCAATCCATTCCCAGTATCACATCAAATTCTCCCAGTCTAATAGGAATCAAGTCTACGCTCAGTTCATGTTCTCTAATATTTGCGAGACAATCTCGATAAACGTATTCTACTGGGATTATTTCCTTATTCATAACTTCTATGTTCAAAGGATTTTCTAATCGTTCTCGGGGTGTACTAAGTTTACTAGCAAATTCTTCAGATATAAAAGAACAGGTGGCACCCGAATCAAATAATACATAAGCATTTATATCATTGATTGGGATTATACCTGACACCACGTCCTTCGCAGTCATGGCGTCCTGGACGGTCATGTTAAAAGCTTCTGGCGGTTGGGCGGTTGGATTGTGCCGACCCGCTGATCATAAGTTTGTTTCCTCCCCCTTGTTGGCTACCACTTTCGCCACTTCCCTTCTTCGGGTAATCCTTAATACGGTGCTCAGTTGAGCCTCAAGCAAAACTACCCTTGGATCTTCTTTGGCTTCGGGTAGTTTGGCGATATATGGCCCTCTTGGCCGCAATTATAACACGTGCCCTTTCCTTTCCAGCACTCCCCTTGGTGACTTTTCCCACACTTATTACAAGCTCCACTCCTTTTCTTAAAATTTCCCTGGTGACTCCCAACTTGATTATTGTTTCTGCTGCTATTGTTGTTGTTGTTGTTGTCCCACTTTCTCTTCCCGGAGTTACTCCCTCCGCCACTGCTTCCTCCATGATTTTCACTACTAGTGTTCTTTCCTTTCTTCTCTTTGTTATACAAGCTCAAAGCTTCACTTCCTCCCTCGGCGATAATAGCCTTCTCCAGCAGTGTTGCAAAAGAATCGATCTGAAGAACTGACACCTTATTGAATAGCCAAGGCTTCAGTCCTTGTTCGAATCTTCTAGCCTTCCTCTCTTCATCTCCTACCTGGTGCTCTGTAAATCGGGCTAGTTCGTTAAACCTAGCCGCGTATTGCGCCACCGCAATCTCCCCTTGTTTTAACTCTAGGAATTTCATCTCCATCCTATTCTTCATGCTTTTCAGGGAAGTAATTCTCGAACAATAGCGTCTTAAACTTATCCCAAGCTATTATCCCTTCTCCAGCTCTTTGTTGATTAGCCTCCCACCAGTAGTTCGCTTCTCCCCTCATCATGTACGTGGCAAACACAGTCTTCTGATCTTTGCCTACGCGAGCTATAGTGAAAGCTTTTTTGATCTCCTTAATCCATGTTTGTGCGACGATTGGGTCGGTAGTTCCCTCGAACTCCGGGGGTCCTACACTCTTAAAGTCTTTAAAGGTTGTTACTGGCACAGCCTGAGGGTTGGGGCGAATGGGTTCATTGTTCCTTCCCCTTAATGCCTCTCCTAACAGGTCTACCAGTTTCTGGATCGGATCTACTTGTTCCCTCTCATTGTTCACTGACTCCTCAGGTGCAGTCAATCTACGTCTGGGCAGCATTATCTGCATCACAAATTTTATTTTATTATTATTCAAGTATATTACTTAAGTATTTCTTTTAAGACTAAAAGAATAAATTTATAACACATTTCTGAATAAACTCCATTTATATTCATATGTCATTTCATTTGATTACATGATTATCCTAGCATACTGCTATAAATGTTATCACATATACCCCTTAATATCACAAAAGATAGGGAATATACCAACCTACTACCATACTACCCCTCTAACAAAAGCTTACAAGGGGTTTACATCACTATCCCACATCTTACACAAAAGATAGGGATTATAACATAGTATGTACAACACATAAAGATAAATGCTACTAAACTACTACTAGACCATCTAAGGAAATCTCATCACATCATGCCACGCTCCATAGCGCTCTTGTACTCTAACTGTGCTATATAAGCTACCAGCTCTAGACTCATAGTGTGTAGAGTCTGTCCCTGCTCTGCCGGGTAGTGGTACACACCATCAAGCACCCTCTCAAATTACGAACGGAACACGTACCCCATCTTTTTCATTTTTCTCTTCTTGCATCTGACCTCATCCTCCAGGTCGTCAGCTCTCTCATGGGTAGCCTCCCACTTCTCCTCAAAGTGTATCCTATCCATCACTTCTAATTCCAACTGAGTGCGGAGTGCTTCCTTCTCAGTCTTCTCGCTTAGTTCCCTCTGTTCAACCTCTTCCAGCTTCCCTACCAGATCTATATTTCTCGCCACCGACCTGTGGAATAAGGTTCCCAGCTGGATCCCTGCCTCCCTGCAGTAAGCAATCTCTACCTCTAACTCCTGCATGGCCAGCTTCCTCTGGTGGTCCTCGTCCCTCAGTTTCTGGAACTCGGACTCTTTCTCTTAGGCCTCTGCCTCCAGCTCCTAGACTCTGCAGTCTAACTTTAGGATCCATTCCTCATACTCGCCTAACATCTACTCCTCAAGATTAGGCTCGTAGGAGTCCTCCATGGGCTCCTCCTCTGAAAGCTCATCCTCAACTGGCTCGTCCTCCATAGGCTCCTCCTCAGGGTCGAACTCTACCTCGATCTCATCCTCGTCGTCAGACTCGGATGGTGCAACTGCCTGTACTGGCATAGCCTCTATCGGTGCCTCGTACACTACATGGATATCCCTGGGCTCATCCTCAGCCACTCTAGTGGATACTCCCATATCTGCCATCCTACAATCACAAACACAAGACAAACAACAGCAACTTCGTTAGAATGTTAAATAAAATATAAGTTCATTGTATAAAATGAAGTTACATTTCATAACAGACTAAGTCTCTCAAGGAAAACTCTACATGAGTTTTATCTCCTTCCTAACTTCTAAGTTCTCCTAAGTTATAGTCTAAGGATACTGGTTCCTAAGGTTTATAACTATAGCTCTGATTCCAACCTGTGACGCCCCCAAATTCCAGAACCGTCACGGGGTCGCTCGAATTCAGTTCGCCACGAGCTCATGGTAACACATCACAATAATAATACGACTAAATGTCGCATCGCACAGCGGAATAATACACAACTAATACCGAATAAATTATATTTAAATAATATAACTATTCACGTCCCAAGGTCTCGTAACTTAAACAGTGATTACATAACTTAGATATATCTTAAACATAAATAACCTTAACTAGTACATAATATCATAAGTTCTTTATTACAATCATAAGTCCTACATAATATTAAGCTACTCCGTAGCCTTTCCCTTGCCCTTGTTGGTACTCGAGGGTCCGCACTGCTCGGCCTTAACTGAAATATTTTTAGGGAAAGCAAGAATGAGCACAAATTGCTCAGCAAGTAATATACAATAAGGGTTTGTAATATAATTCTCAATTCTCGAAAGGGTATAACAAGGTTTGATGGTTCATGGATAACAAGAATATCAACAGTTTTCAATAACAGTCGCTAAGGACAGAATAATATCAATGTGATTCAATAATAAATCAATTCAAGATTTCAAGATAACTGAATACTGAGCAGTCACTAAGGACTATGAACTTCAACTAGAATTAACAGTATTAAAATAATAACCCAAATCAAAAATAAGTACAACAGGTGATCAGCCTAAAGTACCCTACGTTATGCATAACAATCAATCATACTCAAGTATGCACGTCGGTTCTCCGACAATTATATTTTCCCTTCAAAGAAGGTTGTTCTTCTCAGTCAAATACGAGATCCCGCACCAATCAATTGGTTTGGGTCGCTTTTCAATAATATAAGTCTAGCCGAATCAAATGGCATAGACACTTTCACAATATTCAAGAAAAATACCAAGTTCAACATGAATAATAGCTTTATATTAAGAAAGAATGCCCTAAATTCAAAGAATAGCTTGAAAAGAAAGGTATATTGCCCTTCAATTATGTAACTTATGAATCCTTTCTAATTGATGTTCCTTCTAATACATGGTGGCTTGACACTGGTGCTATGGTTCACATTACTAATTCATTGCAAGGATTCCTTTCAAAGAAGACACTCCAAAAGGGGGAAAGAACCATTAAAGTTGGTAATGGAGAGTCTATACAAGTTGAAGCTATAAGAACTCTTCCTTTAGTTTGGGAGAGTGGTTTCACCCTGTATTTATATGATACTCTTTATGTTCTCAGTATGACACGGAATTTAATTTCTGTATCTAAACTGACGTTGATGGTTTTTCGTTTAAGTTTGGGAATAAGAAAATAATTATTTATCATTACTCTCATGTTATTGGTTCTGGCTCTTTAGAGGGAAACCTCTAAAAGTTAAATTTGGATAATGTCTTTACTTAATCCTTGTTAACAATGAATATGACAGAAAATACATCTAAAAGCAGAAATAAGAGAAATCTAGATAATGAGAATTCTTCAAAATTGTGACATCAACGCTTAGGCCATATTTCAAAAGACAGAATGCAACGTCTTATAAAGGATGGAATTCTTCATTCACTAGATTTTTCTGATCTTGACCATTGTATTGAATGTATAAAAGGAAAATTTATGAAAGGTAATAAGAAAGGAGCCACTAGAAGTGGTGCACTTCTTGAGGTGATTCACACTGATATATGTGGACCATTTTCTCCAGGAATTAGTGGACACAAATCTTTCATTACGTTCATTGATGACTATTCTCGTTATACTTATGTTTACCTGAATAATAAAAAATCTAAATCACTAAATATGTTTAAAATTTTCAAGACTGAAGTTGAAAATCAACTTGACCGAAAAATTAAAGTAGTGAGATCAGATAGAGGCGGAGAGTATTATGGTAAACACTCCGATACAGGTCATAGTCCTGGCCCATTTGCCTTATTTTGTCAAAAAAATGGAATCGTCACTCAATATACAATGTCTGGTACACCGCAGCAGAATAGTGTAGCTGAGAGGCGAAATCATACCCTTATGAATATGGTACGTAGTATGTTATGCAATTCCAACTTACCGATATTTTTGTGGACTGAGGCATTAAAGACAGCTGTTCATATTTTAAACTGGGTTCCTAGCGAATCTGTCCCTAACACTCCTTATAAAATTTGGACAGGTAGAAAACCTAATTTAAAATACTTACGGGTGTGGGGCTGTCCAGCGAGGCTAAGATTTTTAATCCACAAATAAAGAAACATGACTCTAAAACCATTAGTTGCCATTTCATTGGATATCCTGATAGATCTAAGGGTTTTTAGTTTTATTGTTCCACGGATACCACTAGAATTGTTGAGACTAGGCATGCCGAGTTTTTATAGAATGGTGATTTAAGTGGGAGTGGTGAGACTAGAAAAATTGATCTTGAAGAAAATACGATTTATATTTCTAATCTTGTAATTCAAGAGGGTGAGGCACAACAACTTCCTATTGAGGCGAATGATGCCTCTGAAATAGCTGAGCCACCAACTGATTTTGAACCCCACATTATTGAAAATCATATTCCTAAAATTGTGCAGCCTTTATGTAGGTCCGTAAGACCTAGAAAGCCTGTTAATTTTGATGATTTTATAACTTATCTTAATGAGATTGACTATGATTCATGTAAGATTAATGATCATATCTCCTATAAAGAGGCCATTACGAGTGCCAAATCAACTCAATGGCTTGAAGCCATGAATGATGAGCTGAAATCAATGGAACTTAATAACGTTTGGGATATTGAAGAATTACCAAAAGATGTTAAACCTGTTGGTTGTAAGTGGGTCTATAAGACCAAATTAGGTAATAAAGGGAACGTTGAAAGGTATAAAGCTCGATAGGTTGCTAAGGGTTTCACTCAAAAGAAATGTGTGAATTTTAATGAAACTTTCTCTCCAATACCCAGGAAAGATTCATTTAGAATAGTCATGGCTCTAGTAGCTCATTATGATTTAGAGTTACATCAGATGGATGTTAAAACTGCATTTCTTAATGGTAACTTGCATGAGAATGTCTATATGACACAACCAGAAGGTTTTCTGGTTAAAGACAAGGAACATATGGTTATGTAGACTTAAGAAGTCCATCTATGGGTTAAAACAGGCTTCTCGACAATGGTATCTTAAGTTTCACGAGGTGATGAGTAATTTTGATTTTAAAAAAAATATAGTGGATCAATGCATATACTTGAAGGTCAATGGGAGTAAATTTGTTATTTTTGTTTTGTATGTTGATGATATACTACTTGCAAGTAATAACTTAGACATGTTGCATAAGACCAAACGTTTTTTTTCTAGAAATTTTGATATGAAGGATCTCAGTGAAGCCTATTATGTTATAGGTATTGAAATTCATCGAGATAGGTCTCGCGGGATATTAGGATTGTCCCATAGAGCTTATATTGACAAAGTTCTTAACAAATACAACATGCAAAATTGCTCCCCTACTGTCGCCCCTGTTGTTAAGGGTGACAAATTTGGCTCATATCAATGCCCTAAGAATGAACTTGAACGTGATCAAATGAATCTTATTCCCTATGCTTTTGTGGTTGGGGGTCTTATGTACGCTCAAGTTTTTACACATCCAAATATAGCGTATGTAACTGGCATACTTGGACGTTACCAGTCAAATCCAGGTTTGGATCACTAGAAAGCAGCCAAAAAGGTCTTACGCTACTTACAGGGCACTAAGGATTTTATGCTTACATTCAGAAAAAAAGATAACCTTGAAGTTGTTGGTTATTCTGATTCTGATTTTGCTAAGTGTAAAGACGAAAAGAAATCTGCATCAGGGTACATCTTTATGCTTTCAAGAGGCTCTATTTCGTGGAGAAATCATAAGCAGAAGTTAACTACCACTTTCAAGATGATGGCATAATATGTAGCTTGTTATCATGCTACTTGTCACACCGTATTATTGAGGAATCTTATTTCATGACTTAAAGTTATAGATTCCATTTCAAGGCCATTGAAAGTATTTTGTGATAATTTGCTGTTAGTTTTTTCAACAGCACTAGTTCGAGTGGTGCTGGACTACACCTCGGCACTAAGTACTTATTGGCCAGGGAAAGAATTGAAGATCAAAGCGTTGTCATTAAGTATATTAGTACACATGATATGTTAGCGGATCCACTTACGAAAGGCTTATCACCCAAGCTCTTTTTAGAGCATATTACCGGCATGGGTTTAACTGGTAGTCTTAATTAATGAGTTATGTTGATGTAAGACAATAATTTTGAGCTTGTTGTTTTGAACTTCACATTATGTTTATGGTTTGCTATTCTCTTTATTGTGCACACTTAAGAATTTGTGAGCAAACGGTACGATTATGTTTTGGACCATATGAATGAGTTTAATCTATTACCACTTATGTAAACTCTATTCATATCTGTTATGCTTAATATTAATCTTTGTTCTAATAAAAGTACTAATTATGTAACTAATGGGGATTTTGTGTTAATAGTGACACAAAGATTGTATTAATTCGCATTGGTATTTTTATTTGAACAAGATGTAGACATTATATTAATACTTGGCCAAATTAATGATTGTAAGCGTTATGTTTTGTATATAAATAGTATTTCGGCCAAGTGGGAGAATGCTAGAATATTTTATTCTTGATGCGGCCTCTACTATTTATGTAATTATTGGGCTTACATATTATATTAATTTATTACTTTATTTATAGGTTTGGTAATTAATTGTGTGGCCCATAAATAATATTACTAATAGTATTTGGCATAATGGGCCCTAGGGTTTCATAATCTTGATGGACGATTTTGACCCTTAGCTATTCTATAAATAAAATAATTAGGGTTTGGTCCTAATTGTCGTCTCAAGAACTTTATACACACTTATACACCCATCATAAAATTGAGAGAGACAATTGAAGACATTCATCCTTACGCGCAGCGAAAACGTAATACATACAAGATGTATTCTCTCAATTCATGTAAGTACTTAATATTATGATTATTGATTTTATTTTATTCTATGCAATAGCACGTTCCGATATAATTATTCAACAGGTATTACACATCCATGAGTTCTAACTAACTATATTTAACTTAACGACAGTAAATAAATATAACTATTACAATATATCCTTACATTTCCTCAGGTAATTAACTTTTGAATAAATACAAATTAAACAATATGTTTGATTAATACAAACAATATGTTTGACAGTAAGTATATACAAACAATATTTTTGATTAACTGGATTAACTTTTGTATGTTTGATTAAAACATATAAACAATATGTTTGATGAAACGTTCGTAAGGATGTTGAATTTATATGACTAAATCTCTGTTGATGCTAGTTTGAATCAAAATGTGGTGATTAAGTTTAATTTATTAATTATTTTGAAGAAATATATGAGAACATATATATTTACCTATATAGTCCACCAGCAATAGTTTAATCATGTGCTTATGTGGGGAAAGTTCTTTTTATGTAAATCAAATAACAAAAATGAGGCACATTCCTTACTGAGTTGACTCACCTTTCATATGTAAGGATGCTTTCTCTCAAGTGTACCATTCATACGATTTTTTTCTAAAACAAACGCATTGAATGGCTGAATCGGTTAGTCATTCAGTGCTAATCAAACAGCCCCTAAGGTGAGGAATCTCTTCGATTGCTGTTAAAGGGATAAAATGAGAGGTCGAATTAACATTATATATTATATTATATACTTTAATTTCATTTATTTTATTTTGTATTATATTATATTATAATATTTATTTTATATTATATTATATTATATTATTTTAATTTATATTATATTATATTATATTATTTAAATTAAATTAAATTTATTTATTTATATATTTTAGTTAATTTATTATATTTATTTTGTATTATATTATATTAAATTAAATTTTATATTTTATATTATATTATTTTAATTTAAACTAAATTATTTTATTTATTTAAATTTAAATTTATTTATTTCTTTATTTTAGTTAATTTATTTCGTTTTAGAAGTACCACACTAAGTAAATACTACTTAGTTTTTATATTATATTACTTTTATCCTTTTTTCTTACATTATATTTACTATAATATTTATGTATGTTCTAGTTAATTATAATTTTTTGTTTTATTTTAGTGGGACAAGTAAGTAAATGTTACATAATTGTGTAGTTTAGTTTATAATTTTAATGGCAAACTAAATCCTAATTGCCTTTTATAGTTAAGTATTGATTTATTTATTACCTTCTATAACTTCCACGGATATTTCGTCGGAAATAAGTCTACACCCAATTATATATATACATTACTACAATCCATAAGCTACAATATAATTGATGACAATAATATAGGTATAATAGTAGAATCCATAAGGCAGAAAAAAGCATAAAATGCAATAAAAATGCAAGTACCAACAACAATGCAATTCACACAGATTATTGACCCAAATCACTGTAATTGGTCTACCAAATTAGATAATATATTCAAAAAAATCAAAACAATGAATCCTTAATTCAAAGACAATCCTAAATCACAATTTTAATCCCAATTTCAGCAATTACAGACCAAAATCTCAATTTAGGCAATTTCAGACCCAATCCCAATTTCATCAATTTCAGACCAAATTTTAACAAAGTAACTATTTTAAAATAATTTGCATATTCCAATAATCTCAATTTTAGACCCGAATCAAGCCTTACACGAAAATAGATATTATACCAATTTCAGACCAATATTCAATCTAAATACACAAATTAGTTGAACTTACCTTGAATAGAAGGCTTAAATCTACGTAATGATATGAGATGGTCCAAGCCAGCAGCTACGGTGAAGGTGGGGAGGCTCCTGAGGTGGGTTGTTGGCGGTGGCGATGGAGGTGGTGGACTGAGATGGACTTCCGAGAGAGATAAGATGGACTGAAATGGCAGCGACGGTGAGAGAGAAAGTGAGAGATGATAGTTCGGTAAGGTGTCTGCAAAAAATGAAACGACTAGGTTTTATAAATTATTTTCGAAGAAATTTTCGTCGAAAATAATTCCCTCGAATTAGCTAATCCTTGACGGGCATTTCATCGACAATAAACACAATTTCGTCGATGTTAGGTTTCAAACTTGGTGCCAAAGATGGTCTTCTATTTTTGATGGAATTCCGTCGAGAAAGGCTTAAGGTCGACGGAACTTATGTTCGACGAATAATTTCGTCAGAATTATGTTAAGCTCGACATAATGTAATCCGTCGAATATAAATCTATCGAAATTAACCATTTTCCTTATAGTGCGGGTTGTATGTTGTGAACCAGACAAATCCATGTGCATTGTGTGATTGAATTTTTATTGTTTTGCATATTAATTTCTAAAATTACAAATTAATTATCCAAAAATTCAAAAAGATCTAAGATAATTTTTTAATTTGTAATAATCTATTCAACCCCCCTTTTAGATTATTATTGGACTTTCAATGTCGATGGAAAGGGAAATGTTGATTATGTTAGGAATATACATGAGAATGTTATTCCTATTTATATAAGATTTGATTATGAACTTAATGAATGAATATGCAAATATGTCTGCATTGAAGAAAGTTGTAAAGTCCTTAATAGATGATAGACAATATGTACAAGGACTTAGACTAAACATATCAAATGTGTTAGGTTGATCCTACATAAATGAACAGCTTTGTGAAGTCCTTCAAAAGATTACAATGTACAAGGACTATGAATAGAAAGATCAAGCTTGTTAAGTTGATCTTATAAAATGTAATATATGGGCTTGTTTGATCGTGGAGCACTGCATCAGCAATGGCAGCCTTTCGAGAGAGTCAAGGTAGAATCGTAGTCTATCAAGGCAGAACCGTAGTATGTAAAGATAGCCGCTCTCAAAATCACAGTCTGCCTAAAAGGCCACTTCAAGATCGTGGAGACAGCCTGTCGAGCGCCTACCGAGCCAAGTCAAGAATCGTAGGCTTCACTCGAAGACGTGGAGTCTGCGCAGATCATAACCAAGGCAGAAATCGTAGTCTGGCAGATCAATCAAGAGACTGCAGTTGTTAAGGTAGAAATCGTAGTCTGTCATATGAACTACTATCAGAGTCTCAGACTACACTCAAAGTCGTAGTATCTGCAGAGCCAAAGCCAGATCATAGTCTGCAGAACCAATGTAGAATCGTAGTCTGCAGCACCAGAGCCAGATCGTAGTCTGCAAAACAAAGGCCAAAACATAGTCAGTCAAATGCTCACAACGCCAAAGAAGAATCGTAAAGACTACACGATTCTCAACAGTTGAGCATTTCTGAAGTATACACAAAGATCTCACTCTTATAGGAGTAGTTAAGGTTCAGAAAGCAGTCTACCTGAAGAAGATCAAAGAGCACCTTCTGAATGTCCTGCAACCAAACAGAAGATCGAAGCACCAACTCTATCAGCAAGGCTGATTGAGATGTGAAGAGTCATTCAGGAGAAGTCTTCTATAAGCGTTCATTAGAAGATAATGAATGAAGTGACTGACAAACAGAAGACAACGATTGTAGTGTCTGTCAAACCAACAGAAGACAACGATCGTAGTGGTGACTACGATCGTGGTGTTTACCAAACGAGCAACAGAAACTGATAAAGCACCTACAGAGATATTGGCCAACCTATAAAAGACAGACGAAAATGATTGTTAATGCTCAGTCTCACCATGAAGTGTGAATAGGATATCACAGTGCAGAAAGTTGAGAGAGCTGAGCATGACTAATCAGAAGAGTCTTACAAACCAGAAAGGCCAGAGCAGTCAGCCAAGTTATCAGTTCCTGATGCGAGTATAGGCAAGCAGAATTGTAGAAGCACTACAAGAGTGAAGAGCAAGAGGTTTTACATTGTCAGATCATAGAACACTCTCAGAATCTTAGTGTTGTCAAAGCCAGTCAACTTGCAACATCCATGGACAATCTACGATCAAGCACATAAACATCTCCATCAAAATCGTGGAGTTCGGTCGTCTGATTATTTAGTCTCAGCAATGTCTCAATATGAAGACTGACAATCAAACGTTGCTGCTTGAGAGTATCGATGTAGTAGTCAACATCCTTGGTCTGAATCGAGGAAGCAAAAAGGAAAGATAAAGTTGACTAACAACCTGACTTCTAAAAGTGACATCTCAGAGGTGTTAGGTGAAACAGCAGACTGCAGTGTCAGGAAAGTCAAAAAGGTGATGTCACGTTAACTTAGCAGTCTGCATCAAATAACTCAGAATCCTTGAAGCATTTCAAATAACTTCCAACGGCTATATTCCAACGGGAAGCTGATGGAGGAGTATATAACAGCTAAAGCTTCAAAGGTGAAGAGCTGTCCACTCGACGAGAGTTCTACAGAGCTTAACAGAAAATGTCTCAGTGGCAGTGAGACTACTATAATAGGAGTGAAGAAATTATGATGAATGACTTTAACTACTAAAGGATTCACTCAGCACGAAAGAGAATGCCAACCACAATGGCATCTGAGCTGAGAACCTAGAAGGCCAAGAAGACATGAGCTAGAGTGGCAGACCAGAAAGCAGATCTCCAGAGCCAATTTACGATTCACCATGAACAACCTGAGCTAAAGACAAGTAGATGCAGAGTAGAGTCTGCACACAAGACAACCAATGTTCAAAGGATGCTAAGTACCAGAAGAAGTCTACCTGAAGTGCAAAGACTTAGCAGTTCCTCAATGGTGATAGTGTGCTATGCTGAAATCAGATGAAGTCAAGCATCAACAACAAAGATCAGCTGCACCAAGGAGATGTGATAGACTGCTAAGTACTCAAGGATGTTAAGCTTCATGTACATCTTAACTGTCCATCAGTGATGATCCAGTCTTAGTGACTAAATCAAAGTCAAGTCTGCTAGGCTTGCTGAGTACCGGAGGGTACAAGAGATTCTAAGTCTGCTGGGCTTAGTGTACAGTTCCAAGTCTGCTGGGCTTGAAGAGTTCTTAGTGAACTAGAGTTCCAAGGCTGCTGGCCTTGAAGGAATCTTAGTTATTCAAGAGTTAACTTTTTCCTTAGTGGAATCTTTGCTTGTTGAAGCAGAAGAGTGGAGTATGAGCTTGAGTCTCTGAACCACTTAAAATCCCTTTGTGTCATTTACTTTATGTCATTTGCATTATGCACTATAGCTGCTATAATTGCTATAACCACTTACACCTAAACTAACATTAGAACTATGCTTATCAAGATATCTTTGAAGGGGATCTTTAACTAATTCTGCTATTCATGAACTGATTCATATGTTTGTCATCTGCTAATTACTTAGCAATACAAAAGAAAAGAAAAAAGCTTTTAAAATTAAAAAGGATCTATCCAACCCCCCCTTCTAGATCTATTGTGTGCCCCCTAGGAATTAACAGATTATGTTGCGCAGATTCAGGATGAGATCATACTCAATGATGAGGAATGTATGGAGCAGTATGCAAACCAATGAGAGCGATGCATTGAACATTTAAAGGGAAGTGTTTTGATTTTTGATCTAGTAGACTATTCATATAAATTTGAGTTTCTTGAGTTCTTAGTGATTATACAAAAGATACATATTGATTGGTGTTGTTTTGTTTTTGACCTAAATGAATTAAAGTGGGTGTATTTGCGAATAGATAAGATCATCAAATTGACTTTTGATCCAGGAATTCGTAAATGGGAGAATATGCAACATGAAGAGTTTTACATACTGAGTTTTGATCCAGGAGGAGATGTAACTTTTTATAGTTTTACTTGCGTTTATTTTAATGTATGTATACACATTTATTTTATTAGGTAGGAATTTTGATTACTTTGTTGTTATAGCTGCTAACTTAGTTTGTTTTAATGTAGGGTCAAATTTGTGGACAAATCCTTTTCGAGAGGAGGGGATTCCAGTTTTGAGGACAAATCCTTTTCGAGAGGAAGGGAATGATATGATCCTGATCGGGCTCGCATCAAACATTAACAACTCAACTCAAGCTCCAGGGGTTCATCAAATGATTCTAAGTAATTAGGCTGTAATTTATTCAAGGATGCTTGAAATGGAGCTCAAGGAGAGGTTATATGATTTAAGTTTTCTAAATTCAAAATATTCAGCAAAACCAAATCAATGCAAGTTAAGTCATCAAACCCGTGTTCATTTATGTCGCTTAATCCTCGGCAAAGCAATGTTCCAATCCATAGAGAATTTAGCGCTTACGCGACAATGTTGATCTCCAAGCATGGCACAATGTTATAATTTATCACGCGACAACACAATTTTAAATTGCATGGAACAAAGGAAAGGATTCAAGCTACACGACAAGACATTCGTTATAGGAAATATTTCTAAGTCCATTAATTTGGTTCAAATAAAGATTCAAATTTTGTGGAGGAAGCAAAAGAAGAGCGAAGAATCAAATTTGGGACTTGAAAGCAGCAAAGGAACGATTCCGGACATCCGGTGCTGTCGCGTCGGAAATAGTACTAAAAGTGGCGTTGCCGTGCCATAATGGCAGAGGAAGTTCTCTGGTGTGTTGGCATATGTTGTCGCCTAGGTTTTAGGCCATGATGTGGCGCGACCGCGCCAGGATGCGGATTTGGAAAATTTTGGACGCAGTTTTGCACAGATTTTTATGGATTTTTTCAATCTTAATGTAATTATGAAGCCTTTTTAGCTAGGTTTTACAATTCTAATGTAATTAAGAAGTTTTTCTAGCTAGATTTTCATTCCAAATTGATTTCTATTTAGAAGTTCAATTCCTTATAGGAATTAGGGTTATTTTTGCTAGTATAAATATGATACATGGATTGTTTAAAACAACACTTTTATTATTCAATACAATTACTTGTGAGAATTTGTCATCTTTTGGTTCTTTAATAATTCCTAAGCTATTTTTAGTTTTCTTGAGACTCAATTTTGACTTATCATACAACAATTCATAGTTGTGTGTGGTGTCTTCTACCGCATCAATCATCGATTTTTTCAAGGTTCTTGCTTACATATAAGTAATGGATCAAGGTGTCGTTGGTGTCCATTCAACACAGATTTTCATACACTATCGATTGTACCAAGGTTCTCATCACAATATAGGCGGAGGGTTGAGGTGTCGAGCATGTTCCATCGCATAACTTTGCTAGAAACGATCCGGATGACGACCACCTCGCGCAAGCGTGCCGTAGATTCTATCACTACTCGAAATCTCTGATTCGTCAAAATTACACAAACCAATAATCCATGGCTGCATAAAACCTTTATCGTTAGTCGATATAGGGTTTTCGATCGATGATTCTCAATTCGCTTTAATTACAATTACATTTGTCTTCCCTTGTTATTAGTATATCATACTTACATAATGTATGTTATTTCGATCAAGATAACACACTTTTGTTTTAAGACTCGATCTAAAAATAGAAATGAACTCAGGGCTGTAGGTATAATTAAGTTTGAGAAATTAATGGAGTGATATAGTCTAAGAGAATTAGTTGTGTAAAGTTTTAAAATTAAGTTTGAAACTTTGTAAAGTATTCTCTACTTGTACAGAGAACTTTTATTATTAATAGTAAGGAGATCTCAAGTCTTAGAGAAGAACTTGAGACTAAACGTACGTTCCAATATATCTGAATTGTATGTTGTTAACCAGTTAAATTTGTAGACATTATGCAATTGATTTTTTGTCTCTTTACTAATGTTGTAAATCACATACTCCCTCCGTTCCTTAATATAGGACGTTTTAGAGAAGTATTTTTGTCCCTTAATATAAAACGTTTTATAATTTCAAGTAAGCATTAATTGCTTAGTTTCTAATATTACCCCAAGTAATAAATATAACTTTGATTCTCTCACTATTTTTGGTCCAATAAACAACACTCTCTTTTTCTAATACAAGGGCAATATAGACAATTGATATTATATTTAATGCTATACAATTATTTCCTTAATAGTTGTGCACAACTCTAAAATGACTTATATTAAGGGACGGAGGGAATAGTAATTAATATTATTAATTTTTAAAATGACCAAAAAAATTTCTTAAGCAATAATAATTTATTCAAACCCTATTATAATATTATGTTATTATTTAAACCCCTTTCTAAATTATTATATTATGCGAATATATATTCTTTTTACTCGTTCATGAAAATGAAAAAAATAAAAATAAAGGGAAAGTAAAAGTAAAAAAGTAATATCTACACAATCACGTTACTTTACTTGAGATCATGACTTTGACAATAAAAATTCATTCACAATTCTCCGGATGCCACGTTAAGGCTGTAAATGAGTCATACGGTTCGGGTTCAATTCGGGCTCGATTCAAAAAAATACGAACGAGACTCGGATTCGTTAATAATATGATTCAAATCTGAGCATTAAAAATACTTCTAATAAAAATATGAGTAGAATCTGAGCAAGGTTATACTCGACTCGTTTAAAATTCAAACTCTCGAATTCTTAAGTGTGATTCGATACATGCTCGATTGATACAAATTCGATTAAATACTCGATACATTCTCTTATAATATATACAAATTTAAATCAAATTAGAATAATTAATTATTATTATTATTTTTAATTTTAATTGTGATTTTATATTTGTAAAGGGTAATAATAAATATATTTTCTCATTTCTAAGTAAAATAACAAATTTAATTTATAATTATATTTATTATAAAACTAGTTATTATGTAGAGACTCAAATTCGAACTAGAATTTGAAGCTCGCGAGTAGTTTGATTATAATTCGAGCCGAGTTGGATCGAATTCGAGTAATAAATAATTAAGTCGAGTCGAATCTGAGTAGAATTTTTTAAATATAATTCAAATTCGAATTTATCATTTCAGATCGAATCCGAATAGTTATTTCGATTTTACACCCTTACTCCACGTCTCAATCAAATCCCACACAATGTGTTGGGTCCCCATGCGGACTCACCCCCAATTTGACCACAACCCGACACGTGACATCCTTTCTTCCTGCGCTTGCGTCAGCAATGGAGGGCTTTGGTTTGCCCACCGATTAAATTCAGCTCGGCGTAAACATTACAGAAAGCGGGAGAGGCAAAGAGAAGAGAGAAAATTTTAATCGTCCAAAATTTTGCTTCCCCAAATACATTTTCCTCTGTTTAGGTTCTTAAATCTTTGTATAATTTGGAGTAATTGAATTGTTTATTTTATATTTACATTCCCTAATATATAATTGAAGTGATTATTGATGTAATGTAATTGATTTTGTTGCAGGAAATTTTGTCGAGTTCCGATCTCTTTTGATTTTTCTCCGGCCGGATTAATACATTCATATTCAATAATACGGCCGGAGGTGGTGTGTGTATATATTGGTAGATATGGATTGGTGGAGCAAGATGGCAGTTCCTGTGCGTAAAGTTTGGTTCGGTGTCTCTAAGCGTCTTGGGATTCGCAAAACCGGTAAGATCCGATCAGCTCTGTTAAATGTCATTTGTAATTTCAAGTCTTTTTGTGATTCTGTGTGTAATTGTTGTTGATTTTGGATTTTGTGATGGTGTTTTGATAAATGAGATTTTGATTTCGTGTTCTAATTCTCTGTTAAGTTTAGCAGCTGTTCTTAAATTTTAGTTTGGGGATATACATTCTGTGAATGGTTTTCTATGTTTTGTTGCAAATCCGGATTGTACATTAGGGGTTTAAATCCGGATTATGCTAAGGGAAAAGAAAGCAAAAGGATTGGAAAATGAAGATAAAATCTTATATGAAAGTTTTGGCAGCCCATTCCTCTGAATTTCAACATTACTAGTCCTGCAAAGACTGTTAACTTCTGGTAAAAATGACTGTTCTTTCGTTTGTGAAATGATTGTATGAGACAAAATTAACATTAAAAATGATAATCTTTGCAAGACATGAGTTTTTGATATAAGGCTTTGTTTGGACCGTAGAAGATTAGACGGAAAACAAAGGAAACAAACTGGAAACAATAAAATTTTAAGAATTAGAAAATTTTCAACTGGCTTTTAGCATTCTTCTCCATGTTAATTGTTTTCCAAATGATAAATGGTTAGACTCATATTCATATGATTATAGTTGAATTGGAATTGAGTGCCAAATTTTAATCAAATGTCAGTATATAATTGCAAATGTGGTTTCAATTCGAATTCCAATTCCATGGTATTGAGTTGCAAAACATAGCATTTTGTCTTTATTTACAATTTTTATTGCTCTGTTTGGTTCTTTCCCAGTTCAACATAAATTGATATGTTAATTTGTTGAGCTAATTAAATAATCAGGCACTAGCTATATAAGCAGGTACTTCTCATACTATAATGGCTTGGTCTTTATCATATATGTTTTGAAATCAATGAGCAGCACTAACGGTCTGCAACACAAGTTTAAAAGTTTTTGATGTCAGTCACTTATTACTTTAATATATATATATATATATATATATATGTGTGTGTGTGTGTGTGTGTGTGTGTGTACGTGTGTGAATAAGTTATTGTTAATTTGAGCTACTAACATCTAGCCTGCTACAATATGAATTTTTCAAATTGTTTATGCTTTCTTTTTCAATTAATTATTAATAAGTTAGCAACTCAGACGTGCTTAGATTGTCATGATTGATGGTTGGATCTAACTTAATTGCACTGCTTAAATTAATGCCCTTACATGGCAAAAAAAAAATCATTTTAGAAATATTCAATATTTTTTTTATGTATGAGCAACCACTGTGTGCATTCCTCGATTTTGACAAGATATTTCTTTATTTACATAACATATTACATCATTGCAAAATAACATGGGATACTAGCAACATGATCATCTTGATGTGTAGCAGGCCTAGCGGCCTCCTTAGCTGGCTCAACCTTGACACCAGTGACAGTGTAGTTTGTGTCTCACCGGCCAACTAAGCAGTACCCAGTCCATAGCACCCCTAAGTGGAAAAATTGTCTAGCAATAACAAAAAGAAAAGGGGAAAAACTTATATATGAAAATCTAGATTACCCATGCTGAGTGGAATGACTAGAGGCAGGGCATGCTCTACCTAATTTCTTGCATTTGGTAAAATTTTGTACTTCTTTTTGAAAGAAATTTCATATCCAAGTGGCAGCACGTTATATAAAAGAAGACATAAATATAGCAAGATAAATCAAAAATGAGTGTCCCATTATTTTGCTCTGTAGAATTTGTTATCAATTTGCCTATGTGCCTAACCAGTTTAAAAACCATTCATCATACATCTGCTGTTTTTTATCTTTTATATACCCTTTGGATTTTGTGTTAAGTTTGTAGATTGGATGACTTTGATTGTGTTTTTTGGGAACTTACAGGCCTTTTGAAGCTGCGCCACGATGTGAGAACTTGCGAGTACGAGGATGTGCATGTGCTATGGGATCTACTGAAGAAGAATGAATCGGGGGTTGCTAGATCTGCTGTCAGGAGCAAAAAGGGACACATGTGGAATATTTTCAGTTGGGCCAAGGGGGCTCCATTTTTCTGCCGAAGGGTCTGAGCGGTTTTATTGCCCTTTTGAGCTAACAAACTCAAATTCCCTTTGTGTCCAAGGTATGAACATGGATTTTGGTGATTAAATATAATAATAGCTAGCAAAAGGGAGGAACTCATTGTATATTATGTAGTTGCTTCTCTCTTTGAACGAGCTATCTGTGCATCTCAATGCTTAGCACTTCAATTCTCAATGCTTCATCTCCTATGTAATAAACTATAGTATGTAAGCATATAGTGTTACATTTTAGATTTATGTTTCTTCTATCTATTTTATATACATACATACATAATAATTGTATAAGTATACTCTTTTAGCACTTCTAATGAGGTTTAACGATCAGGTTTCAAACTTTATTGAGCTGATTCTCTATAACTATCCGCTCTCTGGTTATTAACATGATTGTCAAGTCATTTCTTACGAACTTGGTGAATTAATTTCAGGTAAATGAATAATTTGCATATGAAATACTATATAAGATCTGTCTGGACTATGCACGGATGCTTCTGCACATCATTATTCCTGTACTAAAACATTTGCAACGGCTAGACCTGGCAATTTAAGTTGAAAACAATATAGTTAACCAAAATCATTTGGATCTATTGAGTTGGTTAATTAGTTTTTAAGTGATGGGTTGGTTTGGTTTTGAACTCATATTATTATTACAAATATGGGTTGGATTTAATTTAACTAGTTTTGACACATATTAGTCTATAATAGTTTTTTGCACTTTGAAGAGCTAATATATCACATGTATATATTATTACACTACATTCTTATATAAACATATACATTATACATATTACATTATATACATATTATATACTTTTGTAATTTATACACTTGTAATTATGTATAAAAATCATTTCACTAATTATGGAATTAATCCATAATAAAGTTAACACTTTTAGTGTAACGAACTTACTAATTTAAATAATTAATATATCATCCCTTAATTAATTGAAATAACTCATTTCAATTATATAATTTAAATTATATAATTAAAATTTATTTCCTCCTTCTCTCCATAAATTGTTCTATATTATATTATATAATTTAATTTAATTTTTCCCACCCCACCCACCTCCCAAAAAATTAATATTTATTGATTATGTATACACCTCCACCCAACCCCTACCCCCACCTCACACACCCCACTTCTACCCCCCACCCACCCACCCCCCCAAAAAATAATATTTATTGATTATGTATACACTCCCACCTCGCCCCATGCGCGCGCCCCGCCCGGGCCCCCTCCCCCTTGCCTGCCTCCCCGCCCCTTGCCCTTCCCCCACACCCCCCCAAAATAATAATAATATTTATTGATTATGTATACACCCCGCCCCCACCCCCTACCCCCCACCCCCAACCCCCCCAAAAAATATTATTTATTAATTATGTATATACTCCCACGGCCCCCGCCCCATCCACCCCCACCCTCCCAAAAAAATTATACACTCCAAAAAAATAATATTTACTGATTATTGTAATAAATTTCTCAATAATTTCATTAATTTTAATTAACATAATAATTATTAATGTAAATTTTTTTTTGAAAGTGCCTATAATCACAAAATCAATATTTTTAATACTCAAATTAGTCACATTAATTAAAATTTTTAGTATTAAATTTCGGTCTAAAAAATTAAAATAAGACTATATTAGTATAACAGAAATTAAGATTTTAGTGAAACTATAATTTGAAAAATAGGTCGACCTGGATTCGACTCATAACCATTTAATAAATCCAAACCACAACCCATATTAAATATAGGTAATATGATTTTGGTTTCAAAACCAACCCAACCCAACCCTATTTTATATAACCCAAATTCAACCCAAACCTATTTTTTGCCAGATCTAGTGACAGCCAAACTCTCAAGCTCCAAAAAAATGCTGTTGTTCCTGCTGTGGGATTTACATTTTTATGTTCCTTTTTTCCTTCTAGGCCGGTGTTACATTTATTGTGTAATTATATCGGAACGTGTTATCACATAGAATAAAATTAATTTACAGCATTAGGTATTTACATGAATTAAGAGAAGACATTTTGTATGTATCACGTTTTTGTTGTGCGCAAGGGTGAAGGTCTTCAATTGCTTCTCTCAATCTTGTATAGGTGTGTTCAATTGCCCCTCTAAACCTTATGATGGATGTATAGGTGTGTATAAAGTTCTTGAGACCACAATTGGGACCAAATCCTAACTGTTTTATGTATAGAATAACTAAATGTCAAAATCGTTCATCAAGATTATGAAACCCTAGGGCTCATTATGCCAAATACTATCAGTAATATTATTTATAAGCCACATAATTAATTACCAAATTCATAAATAAAGTGATTAAATTAATAAAATATGTAAGCCCAATAATTACATAAATAGTAGAGGCCACATAAAGAATAAAATATTCTAACATTCTCTCACTTGGCCGAAATACTATTTATATACAAAACATAACACTTACAATCATTAATTTGGCCAAGTATCAATTTAATGTCTACATCCTGTTCAAATAATAACATCGATGCAAATTAATACAATCTTTGTGTCACTATTAACACAAGATCCCCATTACTTACACAATTAGTACTTTTATTAGAACAAAGATTAAGAGTAAGCATAATAGGTATGAATAGAGTTTACATAAGTGGTAATAGATTAAACTCATTCATATGGTCCAAAATATAACTGTTTGCTCACAAGTTCTCAAGTGTGCACAATAAAGAGAATAGCAAACCATAAACATAATGTGAAGTTCAAAACAAGGAGCTCAAAAATGTTGTCTTACATCAAAATAACTCATTAATTAAGACTACCAGTTAAACCCATGCTGACAACATGCTCTAAAAATAGCTTGGGTGGTAAGACTTTCATAAGTGGATCTGCTAACATATCATGCTTACTAATATACTTAATGACAGATGTAGACAATCAAAATTTTACATTCCTGTTACTAACCCTGCAAGAGGGCAAAACCGTATTTTACCTTCCAGAAACAACCATGGAAGTCCAAATCACCAAATCAAACCACGGCGACAATCCCGGGAGATCAAATCAACACCCTGGCGACAACCCCGGAATATCAAATCAATCCCCGGTGACAACCCTGGGAGATAAAATCCAACCCCGACGACAACCCTAGGAGATCAAATCCATCCCCGACGACAACCCTAGGAGACCAAATCCATCCCCGGCGACAACCTCGGGAGATCAAGTCACACCCCGGCGACAACCCCGGGAGATCAAATTCAACCTCGACGACAATTCCGGGAGATTAAATCAACACCCCAGCGACAACCCCGAGAGATCAAATCAATCCCCGACAACAACCCCGGAAGATCAAATCCATCCCCGGCGACAACCCCGGAAGATCAAATCCAACCCCGGAGATAACCCCGGGAGATCAAATCCAACCCCGGCTACAACCCAGAGAGATCAAATCACACCCCGACGACAACCCTAGAAGATCAAAGAAAACCCTGACAATAACACCTGGAGATCAAATCAATCCCCAGAGATAACCCTAGGATATCAAATCAACCCTCGGAGATGACCCTGAGAAAGAACAGAGTCGACTGGGATCAAACCTCGAAGACAACCCCGAGAAACAGTCGAAAATCCTAGAGATAACCCCCGGAAGGGCAAAATAGTTATTTTACAAACTTAACATCAAATCAAGTCAAAATTAAGCCAAATCACTACCATGAGGGTCATGAAGAATCATAACGTCTGTAAGAACCCGAATTTTCAGATATTATTAAATAAGGATTTAATAAATAAAATTCTTAAACTCTGAGATGGGTTCGAATAAGAGTATATATATGTGATATGAGGTATGTGGTATTATATTACATAGGATAATATGGACTATGTAATATGTGTTTTGTGATTAATAAATATATTATTAATATATATTTGTTATTTATTTTAGAGATGATTCAATTGAGGTAAAGGAGGTGGATAAATTCTTATCGATATTAAATAATTTATAAAATTATTTTATCATAGTAAGTTGGTGACATTAAATATCCTTAATGTATAATCACCATATTCTTGTGTATGTGTATTAATAACTAGTATGTTTATAATATAGGTTATTAATAGCACTTAAGCTATCCGTGAATGGGTTTGGATAGTGAAGCATGAGTTAGTTAAGGAATTAACTAATAAGAATAAATATTAGTTAATTTAAGTTGGGAGTTATATTATGGAATAATATAATGTTAATATTGAACCTTAATGATATAGTACATTGTTTAATTTACTTAAGTAAAGAAGTGAATTAATATATATGTTGAATATATGATTATAATTAGTACCTTCTATATATTACTTAGATGGTAATATGTGAGAAAGTCTAATGTGCGAATAACGTTAATAAATATATATACGTTATTAAAGGGAGATGAAAATCATTATATCTTTAAATGAATAATTAATATTTGAAGAAATTATTTTGGGAACAATTTATAGAAAGGAAAGAGAAATAAATATTATATATTTCTAATAAAGAATATTAAAATAATTTCTAATATTGAATTATTTTAATAAAAGGAGGAAATGTTATTTTTGAATAGTAATATTACCTTATATATTTTGTATAAGGTGTGATTGATTAATATGATAGATATATTACATATTTTCTATATGTAAATAAATTGATGAAAATAATTTATTATAATAAAAAATAAACTTATTACCTATTTTTTATATATAATGTACATGTGCCGTACATGTGATTATTTCTAATAGATATTATATTAATTATAATATCTTGAGACAATAAGTAAATTATTTTCTAATAATGAATATCCGTATTTGGAGAAAACATATTATTTTATGTTATGGCTAAATACATAATTTCCAATGTATTTTTAAAATGAGTTTAATTTATAAAAGGAAACTAAGTTTTTTAATAACTTGAGTTGCTATAGTACCGTAAGTGTTATAAATAATATTTGAATATTCTATTCGTAATATATTTATATGTGGACCTTGGACTTAATAGTTCTAATTTAATTGAACATGTTATAAGTAATAATGTGGTAAGAGATGAGTAAGTGATGAGAATAATAATAAGCTTAAGATTAAGCTTGTGGGAGATGCCCTGTGTGGCACGATAATAGATTCGTTGATGAATTAATTAATTCAAGGATGGAAGAATTTTTAATTAAACAATTAATCTATATTAATTGTTATTATAATAATATATTGTTATTATGGCTAGTGGTAATATAATAATAAAGAGATTGATTATGAATATAATCGAAAATTGTATTGGTGAGGAATGAGATAATTTGTCTTATGATATTTATTATTGTTATGGGCAATATACTATTATCAAGTAATTATTTGATAATATGTTGATTAATGAGTAAATGATTTATAAATATAATAAGATTTATATTTATTTATTGTGATAATTAATTATGTAATTGTTAATTAATCGATAACGTGAGAAGTTATTATTGTTGAGCATAATAAAACATAACCGTGTAATTATTTATAAATATAATGCGGTTATATTTATTTAAATGTTTATGCAAGCATGCAATAATTCAACCTTTAATATACGGTAGTTATCTTTATTAAGTATAATGCAATGTGACGCATTAATATAGCTATATATTATATATAGACTATATAGTAAGGTTAATTGTAGGTTACATAATAATGTTTATGTGACTACATGTGTGTGGGAGAACCTTATTTAGTAACATGTGGATATTTTAAGGAATAAGCAATTGTTAATTTATGAGTACTTCAATAAGTTATTATAGTTGAAATAATAACCGTTATGATAATTAATAACTGTTATGATAATACCCAATTAAATTATAGTGGTATTAAGGAAAATGTACATTAAATTATATTTTGATATATATGTACCTATTTGCTACATTGACTCAAGTATATACTATATGTATATATATATATATATATGTATAACATAAGCATTGGATTTGCAAGATGCTGAGTTATTTCTTGTCCCACATTATGTGCCCATCTCATTTCTCTTCACGTGTATACCCACATGGCTAGCTACTGTAATAACCCAATATTTTATATAATTAAATAGGGAATTTTGCGTATAATTTTTTTTTATATTATTTTTATCAAAATAATATGTGGGTGTATGTGCAAGGAAAAGAATATGTATTTATGTGATACATATATATTTATTTATTGCATGAATAATTTTAAATAAATTTTTCGATAAAAGAATTGTTGATTATTATAAATTATATTCTTATAATAAATTAATTTGGAGTAAAAAAAATATTTTATTATTTAATTTTCATGAAAATATGACTAATATATTATTTCAATAATATAAGAAATGATTTATAGAATTATTATAATAATTATTTTATTATATGAATTAATCAAAATTAATTAAGTTAATTATTTTAACTTAATTAATAATGGGATATATTAGGTAAAGTGTCATTATAGATCAAAACCCTAATTTTGATCTATGTTATGAAATTTTAGAATTTATACAATTATTATATAATTGTATTTAAAATGAAAGTATATTTATGTGGTGAATAATAAGAAATTATTTTCTTAAGGAATTTGGATATTAAATATAATTATTAATTATATTTGTCTCTAAATATATGTAAGTATGTTAATACAAGATATGATTATGAATTATATATATATAATTATGATAATTAACATAATTATATGAATATAGGTTATGAATTAATTTATTTCATTTTATTTAAATATTAACATAATAATTGATCATGTTGTATTTAAATGAAAGTGGATATTTATGTGATTAAGGAAATAATTTGTAAATCTTAAGTCTAATTTTCATGTTCTATGTAGTTAGGAAATTAAGTATGTTTACAAAACTCTAATTCTCATTTTTTTAGAAACTAAGATTTTCATTTAGCCATAATTACAAAATTCTATAAAATGAAATTGTAAAATCTTAGGGTTAAACCCTAAGGGTTAGAAAAAATGACAAGTTAGCCATTAAAATTAGATGGCAAATGACCTAAATGCCATTTTTGAATTATTGAAGGTAACTTGCAAATCTTGCCAAAATATTTGGATTCACCAACTCAAGATATCAACACATGCTCAATCTCTCCTCAATCATCCATTGTTTGACACCTTGCAAGCCTAGGATCATTGGATTAAAAAAAAAAAAAGAAAAAAAAAGAAAGAAAGAAAAACCTTACATTTCATTCACTAATAAACCAAGACATTCTCTCTCTCTAAGCCACGAATTTCTCTCTCTAACTTGTCCCAAATATCATTCAATATTATTCCATAGCAATCCAACATCAAGATCAGAAGGTGGAAATCAAAAATCATTCAAGAAAGGTATAAAATCCTAACCTAAAATTTGATCTTGTATGCTAAGTTGGATGTTGTGATTAAGTGTTAAAATATGTGGTATGTTATGTCTATTGATGATCTAGGTTAGTATATGATAGATCTATAACATCTAGATGCAAGAATTTGAAATTTTCAAAAATCTAGAAATTTTAAAAAAAATGGTCTGACAGCCATATGTCAGAGCTCATAGATCTTTTTGTGTTAGATTTTATGTGTGTTTGATGTTATAAACTTGTTCTATGCCATGAAGAGAGTATACTGGAAGTGGAATCAAGTCCATACCATGTCTATATCTCAAGATATAAGTGGTCAAACATGGTTGACCGATCAGATTTTTAATTTCTGGAAAACCCAGAAATTTTCTAAGTGTCGAACAGTTTCTGACAACCATTTTGCAAACCTCGGATCTTGCTATTAATAATGTTTTGGACCATGTTAGTGTTTGTTATTTGTAGTCTGACATACGGACTACACAATCATGCCTTTAGAACACCTAGATTAACAACATAATCAAAGTTATTTAAGGTCAAAATACGTTGACCGGCCATGACTTCACGTTTCTGGGCTGTCCAGAAAATAAAGAACAGCCTCTGAAAGCTACTTTGATTGCTTATAATTTCTAGTTGTGATGTAGGATGACCATGAAACGTGGTTGTGGTTGTAGTATTACATCAATACTATAACACTAACCAAATTACCAACCCAGAAAATATCAAAATCAAATAATTATAAGTGGTCAAAGTAGGTACCTTGAACACTGAGTTTGAATTTTCTTGAGGCTCAAGAACACCTAAGGCGACACTTTCCGTCGCGATAGCCCTTTAGCGACGGTTTTAAATTAAAATTAATTATATTAATTAAAATAAATAGAAATTAATTATTAAAAATTCTAAAAATAATTCTAAAAATTATTTTAAGTTATAAAAATTAACTTTTAATAATTTGAGATATATTTCATTAATAATTTAATTTATTTAAATATTAATGACATTAAATTTATTTATAATTATATTAAATAAATTACTTAAAAATGATTTTAATATTTTAAAAATCATTTAAAATTATATTAAAGTATTAAAAAATATTTTAAGTTATAATAAATGACTTTTAATATTTTGAGTTAAATTTTATTAATAATTTAATATTAATGATAATAAATTTATTTAATAATTATATTAAATAAATTAGTTAAAAATGATTTTAATATTTTAAAAATGATATTAAGATTTTAAAAAGTATTTTAAGTTATAATAAATAACTTATAATATTTTGATAAGAATTTCATTAATATATAAATATTAATGATAATAAATTTATTTAATAATTATATTAAATAAATTATTTAAAAATGATTTAAATGTTTTATAAATCATTTAAAGGTGAAATAAATGTAATAAAAATATTTTAAGTTATAATAAATAACTTTTAATATTTTGATATGAATAACATTAATATTTTAATATTCATAATAATTATTTAAAAATGATTTTAATACTATAAAAATCATTTGAAATTGATATTAAGGTTTTAAAAATGTTTTAAGTTATAATAAATAACTTTTAATATTTGGAAATGAAATACATTAATATTTTAATATTAATGATAATTATTTAAAAATGATTTTAATATCTTAAAAAAATCATTTAAAGGTAATATTAAGGTTTTAAAAATATTTTCAAGTTATAATAAATAACTTTTAAAGTGTTGACATGAATATCATTAATATTTTAAATTATTTAAATATTAATGATAATGATATTATTTGACAATTAAATCATTAAAAAATGATATTAGTGTTTGAAAAATTATAATAAATAATTTTAATGTTTGGAAAAATATTATAAATGATAATTAAATTATCTAATATAATATTTAAGTTCTTGAACAAAGTTTCATTAAAAATAAAGTCATTAATTATCCGATAATGCACTCGGGATGCCGAAACTATATCAAACTCAAACCAAATTGACATAGTTTGACTAGGTATACGTTCTTATGTGTTTTAATGACTGATATAACTATGTGACAACATGTTTAAAGCAGTATTATGTGTTAAGTTATATTATTCTAATTAAAAGAATAATTCTATTGATGATAGGACTTTGTATTAAAGATAACAGCTTAAGCTATACTACGTAGCAGTAATCAACTATCAAGGCAAGTTCTCTAACCTTACTCAAATGTTATATTGATCAAGTATCTCTACTCCTCGCAGTTATTCTATGCGATGGATCCCTAGTAAGTTAAAAGCATATTCATGAATAATTATTGTCGATTATTCATATCTGTAATGATATCCATGATTCACTTATGAACTTATTCTTATATTGTGGAATTTTATTCAATTCAGTTATTATTTATTAATATCTCATTATTGGCTGTTATCATACAAGTGTCCCCACTTGTATGAACTGTTGTACTCGTAAAGAACTCTGGAACTAGAAATTCTTTGATATGACAAATCCTGTTACACACTATAAAATTTTGGTATGCGTTCATGATTTAAAGACTGTCTAAGCTATTTGACTCGGCTAGACATAGCTTGAATTTCATTGTTAGATAGTATTGGTTATGATAAAGTCGTCCAACTGAATTGTTTAGTTAGGACTCCAGACTGAGTATGAACAACCCTTAATGGGGAAATTGTTTATGTGCCCAAGGCGAACAGAGTGAATGAATTTATCATTCAAATAGATAGTATTGATCAATACAGGACATAACGGGGCTGATCACCCTACATGTCCGTAAGACCAGAGCGGTTTACAGATGAATTTCTGTTTAACCTTTTTGAAAATAAAAAAAATAAAAGTTCATGGTCCATTGACCGCTCAGTATTTATAGTCACTACGTCGTTTCAAAATTTTAAACGATTTGATATGTTATTAAGATATGTTTCGAAAGACTTCACAACTATTGATTCGTTGTAGAAGTATACCTCAAAGAAGACATTTACTTCTTTCAACTAAAGTTTATTAACTGCTATTACTTGCTGAGCAATTGAATGCTCATTCTTGCTTTAAATTAAATATTTTCAGCTAAGCGTGATCAACCAGAAGGCTCTGGCAAAAACAAAGGGAAAGGAAAGCTGCAAGAATAAGTTTTATGGTATTGTGTGTAATAGTTAGACTTTATTAAGACAATATTATTTATTATCTATCATGTAATGAATGTTTAAAGGTCGTGTACCTGGGATTAGACAACTCTGATATGTAAATTAAGTTTGTTTATTTATATTATAATTATTCCGCTCAAAGAAATGATATCGTGTAGCACCAAGTTCGGGTTTCAAGTACCTGAATTTGGGGGCGTCACAGGTTGGTATCAGAGCTTTAGGTTAGAAACCATAGGTGGGGGATACCTTAGGCTATAACCTTAAGCTAGATAGAAGCGTTGAAAAATAAATAACTCAAATAGAGTTTAAAGGAGATGAATTAAGGAAATTCATCGTAAAATGAAATAAAAATAACTTATATAAACTATTATTTGTTATGTGTATATATTATGTACTAATCAAGATAATTTGTGTATAGATGTCAGGAAGGAAAAGATTAGAAGGCTCTCATGTCATAAAGAAGGAGCAAATCACTCCCCCTGAAAGCAACCCAGATGAAGTAATCATTTTGGAAAATATAGAACCAGAACCAGAAACGGTTTTATTGACAGATAGTGATTCAGACACTGAAGTTGGAGCTGGCCAAGCATCAACAAAAGTGCAGAATCTAAAGAACAAGCTGTTATGTTTGGAAAGGTTGTTGGCAGTGGAAATGCTACTAAACAACCAGTTGCAAAAGGCATTAATCGAAACAATGGAAGAACAAGATAAGTTGAAGGTTCAAATTGAACAGATGGGAGCCAAATGCAGCAAATCGTGTGAAGCTCCAAGCCAGAAAGGGAAAAGAAAAATGAATGACCGTGATTTAGGAAATTCTGATTTTAATCAAGGGAACTTCAAGAAAATAGGAACGTGTGCGAACTGTAATCGGAAACATGAAGGCATATGTATGAAAGGACAGAATGTATGCTATAATTGCGGACGTGAAGGACATATCTCATCTCATTGCCCTGATCCGAAGCAATGCGTATGTTTTGTCTGTGGATTGGTAGGTCATCAGGCAAAGATTTGTCCAGGATCTAAGGAAGGTGTAGGAAATGAATAGGATAAGTAAAATAGGATTATATATAGTATGTATAGGAGTGATATGTATTACTTTTGCATAAGTATTATGATGAATCCCGACTTTTGTTGTCATTAAGGGATAGAAGCTGACTATGACAGTCTGTATTGTGGAATGAAGAGTACTATGTACTGTTTAAATATTAATATAAATGTTATGATATTATTATATGTCAAGTTAGTATGTTGATTAAATGTCAATTTGTTAATTCGGCAAGCTGAAATTGGGAATCCAGCAAGCTGAATTGGTCTAAAATTTAGAATTTTATATTCTATCTTTTATGATACCATTAATAATGGTATATGAATGATAAGGTAATAACTTTAAAATTTTGTTTAACCAGATAATGCCGCCAAGAAGAGAACCACGAACCCGAAGGGTGGAAGACTTTGTTAACAATGCAGGAGGTCAAGAAAATCCTATGCAGGATTTTGTGAATATATTAACTGAGGCTATGCAAAATCGAGCACCAGCCGCAGGAAATCCTCCAGGGAATCAATTGGTGAACTTCAAAGATTTTAAGGCAGTAGGACCGCCTGAATTCAAAGGAACGACCGACCCTATAGAAGCCCAAACTTGGGTAAAGGAAATAGAAAAAGCGTTTGTTATTGCTAGGGTAGCGGAGGAGCAAAAAACAGCTTTTGCTACCTATATGTTAAAAGGGGAAGCGAACTTCTGGTGGGAGGCTAACCAAACTCGAGCCGGAGCAGAAGTGGTAACATGGACAAGGTTCAAAGAACTGTTCAACGAGAATTACTTCTCGTCCAGTATGCAGGACAGGATGGAGGTTAAATTTCTAGAATTGAAACAAGAAAATATGACCGTATCAGAATACGCCGCCAAGTTTAACGAATTAGCTAGGTTCGCTTCACAACAAGTGAACACTGAGACAAGAAAGGCACGAAGGTTCGAACATGGTCTAAAGCCCTGGATCTACAACAAGGTTGCAGTGCTGCAGATTAACTCGTTTGGAACGCTACTGGAAAAGGCTATTATTGCTGAAGGAGCAAGTGAGGCCATGACTCTCTATAACAAGGAAAGGAAGAATAAGGGTAGGATTGAAGGAAAAGTTAAGGTGGAAGGAAATAGTGGAAGTGCAAGTGGAAAAAGAAAGTGGACAAATTTGGGAAATACTGGAAATAGTCAAGAAGGAATAAGGAAGAAGGTGGAACCATGTGGAAATTGTGGGAAGAGTCACTCAGGTGAGTGTCTCAAAGGAAAGTTTGTGTGCTACAAGTGCGGGCAGGAGGGACACATCTCTCCTAATTGTCCTAATTCAAGGAAGAATAGTGGTTGTTTCATCTGCGGATCAACTGATCATATGGCAAGGGATTGTCCAAAAAGGAATGCCGATGGGGGAAACGTGAATGCTGGGAAAAGCAGCGGAAAGCTGGCGATCACGTATCCAACTCCGACAAACAAGCCAACTGCGAGGACCTTCAATATGACGGTTCAAGATACGGTAGCAGCCGAGGATGAAATTCCAGGTATTATTCGAATAAATTTTATTTTCTTATATACGATTTTCTTATATATAGTAAATCGTTTTATTAAGAAATTTTGAAGGAGGAATTTGAGTTCTATTAGAAATCAGATTCCGTTTAAACAGATAGACAAGATTTGTGCTGAATAGTTAAAGATCAGTTCGATCGAATCCGATCGAGATCTCTATACAATGAATGCGTATGTTATTTACCCTTGTGTATATAAGTTTTGAAACGGTGATTCCGGGGACGGAATCCTTATAAGGGAGGGTGAATGTAATAACCCAATATTTTATATAATTAAATAGGGAATTTTGCGTATAATTTTTTTTTATATTATTTTTATCAAAATAATATGTGGGTGTATGTGCAAGGAAAAGAATATGTATTTATGTGATACATATATATTTATTTATTGCATGAATAATTTTAAATAAATTTTTCGATAAAAGAATTGTTGATTATTATAAATTATATTCTTATAATAAATTAATTTGGAGTAAAAAAAATATTTTATTATTTAATTTTCATGAAAATATGACTAATATATTATTTCAATAATATAAGAAATGATTTATAGAATTATTATAATAATTATTTTATTATATGAATTAATCAAAATTAATTAAGTTAATTATTTTAACTTAATTAATAATGGGATATATTAGGTAAAGTGTCATTATAGATCAAAATCCTAATTTTGATCTATGTTATGAAATTTTAGAATTTATACAATTATTATATAATTGTATTTAAAATAAAAGTATATTTATGTGGTGAATAATAAGAAATTATTTTCTTAAGGAATTTGGATATTAAATATAATTATTAATTATATTTGTCTCTAAATATATGTAAGTATGTTAATACAAGATATGATTATGAATTATATATATAATTATGATAATTAACATAATTATATGAATATAGGTTATGAATTAATTTATTTCATTTTATTTAAATATTAACATAATAATTGATCATGTTGTATTTAAATGAAAGTGGATATTTATGTGATTAAGGAAATAATTTGTAAATCTTAAGTCTAATTTTCATGTTCTATGTAGTTAGGAAACTAAGTATGTTTACAAAACTCTAATTTTTATTTTTTTAGAAACTAAGATTTTCATTTAGCCATAATTACAAAATTCTATAAAATGAAATTATAAAATCTTAGGGTTAAACCCTAAGGGTTAGAAAAAATGACAAGTTGGCCATTAAAATTAGATGGCAAATGAACTAAATGCCATTTTTGAATTATTGAAGGTAACTTGCAAATCTTGCCAAAATATTTGGATTCACCAACTCAAGATATCAACACATGCTCAATCTCTCCTCAATCATCCATTGTTTGACACCTTGCAAGCCTAGGATCATTGGATTAAAAAAAAAAAGAAAAAAAAAGAAAGAAAGAAAAACCTTACATTTCATTCACTAATAAGCCAAGACATTCTCTCTCTCTAAGCCACGAATTTCTCTCTCTAACTTGTCCCAAATATCATTCAATATCATTCCATAGCAATCCAACATCAAGATCAGAAGGTGGAAATCAAAAATCATTCAAGAAAGGTATAAAATCCTAACCTAAAATTTGATCTTGTATGCTAAGTTGGATGTTGTGATTAAGTGTTAAAATATGTGGTATGTTATGTCTATTGATGATCTGGGTTAGTATATGATAGATCTATAACATCTAGATGCAAGAATTTGAAATTTTCAAAAATCTAGAAATTTTAAAAAAAATGGTCTGACAGCCATATGTCAGAGCTCATAGATCTTTTTGTGTTAGATTTTATGTGTGTTTGATGTTATAAACTTGTTCTATGCCATGAAGAGAGTATACTGGAAGTGGAATCAAGTCCATACCATGTCTATATCTCAAGATATAAGTGGTCAAACATGGTTGACCGATCAGATTTTTAATTTCTGGAAAACCCAGAAATTTTCTAAGTGTCGAACAGTTTCTGACAACCATTTTACAAACCTCGGATCTTGCTATTAATAATGTTTTGGACCATGTTAGTGTTTGTTATTTGTAGTCTGACATACGGACTACACAATCATGCCTTTAGAACACCTAGATTAACAACATAATCAAAGTTATTTAAGGTCAAAGTACGTTGACCGGCCATGACTTCACGTTTCTGGGCTGCCCAGAAAATGAAGAACAGCCTCTGACAGCTACTTTGATTGCTTATAATTTCTAGTTGTGATGTAGGATGACCATGAAACGTGGTTGTGGTTGTAGTATTACATCAATACTATAATACTAACCAAATTACCAACCCAGAAAATATCAAAATCAAATAATTATAAGTGGTCAAAGTAGGTACCTTGAACACTGAGTTTGAATTTTCTTTGGGCTCAAGAACACCTAAGGCGACACTTTCCGTCGCGATAGCCCTTTAGCGATGGTTTTAAATTAAAATTAATTATATTAATTAAAATAAATAGAAATTAATTATTAAAAATTCTAAAAATAATTCTAAAAATTATTTTAAGTTATAAAAATTAACTTTTAATAATTTGAGATATATTTTATTAATAATTTAATTTATTTAAATATTAATGACATTAAATTTATTTAATAATTATATTAAATAAATTACTTAAAAATGATTTTAATATTTTAAAAATCATTTAAAATTATATTAAAGTATTAAAAAATATTTTAAGTTATAATAAATGACTTTTAATATTTTGAGTTAAATTTTATTAATAATTTAATATTAATGATAATAAATTTATTTAATAATTATATTAAATAAATTAGTTAAAAATGATTTTAATATTTTAAAAATGATATTAAGATTTTAAAAAGTATTTTAAGTTATAATAAATAACTTATAATATTTTGATAAGAATTTCATTAATATATAAATATTAATGATAATAAATTTATTTAATAATTATATTAAATAAATTATTTAAAAATAATTTAAATGTTTTATAAATCATTTAAAGGTGAAATAAATGTAATAAAAATATTTTAAGTTATAATAAATAACTTTTAATATTTTGATATGAATAACATTAATATTTTAATATTCATAGTAATTATTTAAAAATGATTTTAATACTATAAAAATCATTTGAAATTGATATTAAGGTTTTAAAAATGTTTTAAGTTATAATAAATAACTTTTAATATTTGGAAATGAAATACATTAATATTTTAATATTAATGATAATTATTTAAAAATGATTTTAATATCTTAAAAAAATCATTTAAAGGTAATATTAAGGTTTTAAAAATATTTTCAAGTTATAATAAATAACTTTTAAAGTGTTGACATGAATATCATTAATATTTTAAATTATTTAAATATTAATGATAATGATATTATTTGACAATTAAATCATTAAAAAATGATATTAGTGTTTGAAAAATTATAATAAATAATTTTAATGTTTGGAAAAATATTATAAATGATAATTAAATTATCTAATATAATATTTAAGTTCTTGAACAAAGTTTCATTAAAAATAAAGTCATTAATTATCCGATAATGCACTCGGGATGCCGAAACTATATCAAACTCAAACCAAATTGACATAGTTTGACTAGGTATACGTTCTTATGTGTTTTAATGACTGATATAACTATGTGACAACATGTTTAAAGCAGTATTATGTGTTAAGTTATATTATTCTAATTAAAAGAATAATTCTATTGATGATAGGACTTTGTATTAAAGATAACAGCTTAAGCTATACTACGTAGCAGTAATCAACTATCAAGGCAAGTTCTCTAACCTTACTCAAATGTTATATTGATCAAGTATCTCTACTCCTCGCAGTTATTCTATGCGATGGATCCTAGTAAGTTAAAAGCATATTCATGAATAATTATTGTCGATTATTCATATCTGTAATGATATCCATGATTCACTTATGAACTTATTCTTATATTGTGGAATTTTATTCAATTCAGTTATTATTTATTAATATCTCATTATTGGCTGTTATCATACAAGTGTCCCCACTTGTATAAACTGTTGTACTCATAAAGAACTCTGGAACTAGAAATTCTTTGATATGACAAATCCTGTTACACACTATAAAATTTTGGTATGCGTTCATGATTTAAAGACTGTCTAAGCTATTTGACTCGACTAGACATAGCTTGAATTTCATTGTTAGATAGTATTGGTTATGATAAAGTCGTCCAACTGAATTGTTTAGTTAGGACTCCAGACTGAGTATGAACAACCCTTAATGGGGAAATTGTTTATGTGCCCAAGGCGAACAGAGTGAATGAATTTATCATTCAAATAGATAGTATTGATCAATACAGGACATAACGGGGCTGATCACCCTACATGTCCGTAAGACCAGAGCGATTTACAGATGAATTTCTGTTTAACCTTTTTGAAAATAAAAAAAATAAAAGTTCATGGTCCATTGACCGCTCAGTATTTATAGTCACTACGTCGTTTCAAAATTTTAAACGATTTGATATGTTATTAAGATATGTTTCGAAAGACTTCACAACTATTGATTCGTTGTAGAAGTATACCTCAAAGAAGACATTTACTTCTTTCAACTAAAGTTTATTAACTGCTATTACTTGCTGAGCAATTGAATGCTCATTCTTGCTTTAAATTAAATATTTTCAGCTAAGCGTGATCAACCAGAAGGCTCTGGCAAAAACAAAGGGAAAGGAAAGCTGCAAGAATAAGTTTTATGGTATTGTGTGTAATAGTTAGACTTTATTAAGACAATATTATTTATTATCTATCATGTAATGAATGTTTAAAGGTCGTGTACCTGGGATTAGACAACTCTTATATGTAAATTAAGTTTGTTTATTTATATTATAATTATTCCGCTCAAAGAAATGATATCGTGTAGCACCAAGTTCGGGTTTCAAGTACCTGAATTTGGGGGCGTCACAGCTACCCTATACTCTTCCCTTATTTTTACCAAAGTGTAGCTAATGATTTTGAAGGGAGTGGATTTCATGATGGTGGTGATGAAGGGAGTGGGTGCAATAGTATTTCTCCTACCAATTCTTCTCAATCCTTTGTGTTCTTCTTCTCCCCATTGTTTAAAGTAGCTTAAACAAGCATGCTAGAAGGTTTAACATGCCTATATGAGTATATTAACATGACATTCACCCGCGTTGCTATGATTGCATGCAAGATTAATGAAACGACATAGAGCGTTGAAGTAAACTTAAAGTTTCCTAAACGAACTTTAACATATATGAACCATGACTACAATCTGACTTTGCGAGCTTGTTTAGATGACTTAGAAATGCATATCGGACATGTTAACATATGTATGTAGATGGCATGAACATGTTAGGTCTTGTTAGTAAACTTCATTAATGAAAATATGAGCTTTGGTTGTGAATCTTGAAAAGTTATTGCGAGTTTCGTATTCTGAAAATTTTGGACATATGTGATAGCACACTTGGACTCTCTCATGTATCATACAAGTATATAAACCCTGACTACATATCGTGAAACCAAGTTTAGCATAAACGAAGCATGTTTTCAAACTAATAACTATAATAGTTACATATATGAAATATGAATATTCAAGAACATGCCCAATATGAGTTATATGAATACTTTATGTGTTTAAAGAACTAGCATGATAAACTTTGTGATGTTCATGACCTTGAGTGGCCTTAAAATTATTGGAATGTTGACTTAGAACCTATATCATGTAGATTACACGTGAAAAGGTTAAACGAGCATGAAAGTATCCTTTAATGTGTATACATGCTATGTAGGACCATATGTTAATACTTGAATTCAATTTCGAAGGTTAATAGAGTATATTTGCTTTGTTATGGTTTTATGTGTTAGTAATGATAAATGAGAATGATTAACTCAAAAGATAGACTACAATAGCTATATGTAAATAGATTAGTGGTAGACAGGCATGTGTATATGAAGAATGTTAGTAAGTACGTATGGTTAAAGTATACGTATACTTACATAGTTATTCTAAGAATACGATAAGAAAGTGAGACGAAGGTTCTAAGAACCAAGTTAGACAACAATGTAACCTTTATTATTACATTGAGAATGTGTAGATACATATAACTGATAAGTGTGAATCCATGATTATATAATTGTGTATGATTACACGAAGTGCAGATATTCTTAAGCAGTTAAGTCGTAGTTGTTAAACTACGAACAGGCAAGTCTTTCAGTTCCTATTTGATATATGAATTCAATAACTGTAAGTTGAATTATATTATGCTGTGATGATGTGAACTTATATATGAACTGTATATGAGATATATATGAGATTGAAAGTTGATCTTTGATGATATGCTAGTTATGTGAGAAGTAACATGCGTAGTAAATATAAATTATTTATAAATGAATGAACTGAGTATGATGTTATATGCTATGTGATGCATGAAAACTGTTAGAATTGCTGAGCTGTCGAGCTCACTCTTGTAAATAACCACTTTTGCAGGTTAAAAACTTACGATAAAGACTTCGTGCTTCTTGATTGATAAAGATAGATAGTATCGCAATGAAGAATACTGTTTAGATTATTACTTGAACCACGTTTAGGTTCTAGGAATGTGCTTGATATATACTTACGATGTTTAATACTTGTTGCATTGTAAAGATGTATTAGTTAATACATAGAGGATATTGAGTTGAGTTGTAAACCTTTATACGACAATTCGAATCATATTATATACTTGATTCAAGAATTGTAATTGATTCAAAGTTATGGAATCAATAAGAAGAATTTATTCAAAGGATATTGAAAAGTTTAAATTATTTCGCATTTTAGTAACATCGAATTTGATGCTTTGACAGGAATGGTAAATGACCAAGATTGTAAATTGTAAAAGTTTGGAGTCATTATATGAGATCCTGATTATGGAAAGAATTTATATTCTAAATTGTAATAAAGCAAGTTATTCTTTAAGTTATGAATAAAAGATGTAATAGTTCGACAATATTAGTATCGTGACTGCACCGAATTTGAGGAAAGAGAGGAACCCGAATTTGGGGGCGTCATAACGTCAATCCCGAGTAAAAACAGAACAACACAGCTCAACGGACGAACTACGAAGACTCAAAGATCTGGTTATGGACCCATCTTCCCGAATTCAGAAAAGGTCAAATTTCATGTCATTGTGTATCTCTCAGAAGGGGCTTTCCGGAAAGGTATAGCACGCCTCCATTAGATTTCTAGATTGAAAGTTATGAAGGTTTTAAGTAGACAGCGCGTTGGTCGGAGTGAACGTACTTCGAGATGGCGGGACCCATGGGACCGGGGTCACCCGAGTCAGCCGCAGGTAGACCCGTGGCTACCGCAGGTGGACCTGCGGCTCCCTGGTCTATAAATAAGACCCCCCACCAGCAAAAAAAGAAGAAGAGAAAAAGAGAGAAAATCCCGCCCATTTCAGCTCTTAACCCTACCTACAGTGCTCCAAACTTTGTTATTTCTCTTCCTAAACACTTGTGTACATATATATACTAACATATCAAGTTTTAACCAGTGAAAACGGAGTTTTCAAGCTTCAAAAGTAGTTTAAAGCCTCTAGCACTATACTCTGTGAGATTTCTTGTGATCTGAAGCTTTTTACTACTTTAATATATATATATATAAACATATATATATTTATAGCTTTTAGTTTCGCCTGAATTTCAAATCTGTGGCCTTTCTGGCTTCAATCTATATATATATAAGTATATATATACATTTATAATTGCTATTTCGGTCTAGATTGCAAATCTGTGGCTTTTATCGCTTTAATATATATATAAGTATATATAGTTATATATATATATATATATATATATTTATAAGTGTTATTTATCCTAGATTGTTAATCTGTGATATTTTCAGCTTTAATATATATATAACTATACATATATATATATATATATATATATATATTTACATTAACTCAGTCATGCCTGGATTATAAATCTGTGGCTTTTCTGCTTTAATATATATAACTATATATATATATATATATATATATATATATATATATATATATATTTCTATTAACTCCGTTAACCTGGATTGCTAATCCGTGACTTTTTTCGCTTTAATATATATATATATATATATATATATATATATATATATATATATATATACACTTACGGAATCCTTCAGAAGCGAACTGGAGGGAGCGAACTAAGAGCGAACCGGCTATAGCGACAATTTTTTTCGTCGCTATAGCATAAAAAATCGGCTTTTATGCTATAGCAATGGAAAAAACCGTCGCTATAGCCGGTTCGCTCTTAGTCCGCTCCTTCCAGTTCGCTAGAGAAGCGGATTGTATATACTTATACTAACTCGTTTGACCTGGATTGCTAATCCGTGGCCTTTTCGGCTTCAATATATATATATATATATATATTTATATTGATCAGTTACGCTTAGATTGTAAATCCGTGGCTCTTTCCAGCTTTAATATATATAAGTAATATATATTTTATTTATTCAATGTGATTAAATATCTGTTTTAACTGTTTATTTGATGTAAATTTGTTCTAATATAAAGTTTGTGGATTAGATTTATCTAAATCTAGCCATCTCTAACTTTCAATCGGTTTAAAAGTTGTCAAACTAGAACCGTTGAGCTAGAATAACTAAGATTTATTTAAATCTAGTTTTCTTTCTAGTTTTGTAAATATTAAAGCAACTACGCAACCCTAAATCTGTATCTAGAGGAAACGGGAAGCTTAGGCTACGCGTATGCAAGGATTTAACTGATGAATCCTTTGTTTTGCGACGTCTAGATATTAATTTGTATTTTATTTCAATATATCTGTTGTGCAAGCTTTTTGATAACATTTTGTGAGCCTAGGAATCACAGGATTTACGATTAATCACATGGATCTGGATCCGATTCCCACGATGGACAAATCTAAGTTGTAAACACAGCTTGCAGGCCTTTTGTAAATGTAAATCAAAGAGAACTTAAAACGGTTATTCGAATTTAAGGTCTAATATAGTAAATTATGATTTGTAGTGCTCGGGTCACTTCGATGGCTTTCATGCCCATAAAGAGCCCGACACTTGTATATATATTATTTGGTCAAGGATGCTTCGCATCCCGATATTAAAATTCAAAATCAGTCGAATGCAGAATAAAATGGAAGTATCAAAAGGCTTCAATTCCTATGTTAGCGAAAGGATTTGAAAACCATCTTCCAAAACATCACTTTCATATATTATCTAAAAATGAACTTTTCAATAAATTAAACCCTTCGTATATAGGTCCAACGAAGCACAACACTACTTTTAAATAAAGCACTTAGGCCCAATTACTGCAAGCGCACACACACTACAAATAAATTAGGAAAATTAAAAAGACGCGATAACCATGTTTCACGGAAGTCGGGGGGGGGGGTGCCTAACACCTTTCCCCCTCTTAATCAAGCCCCCGAACTCTATGAATCTCAGTTTCCAAGGCCAAGTTAAATAGATTCCAACAATTGGGCTTACTTGCAAAACTTTTCAAATAAAACTCGATTGAGTTAGTACAACAATTTCAAACATACCAACTAGCGACTCTGTAAAATTAAACTTTTTAAATCGTCGACATTATATGTCGCCTTTTCCTAAAAATTCACCCTTCAGATCAAACAAATCAAATAGAGGGCATCAAGGGTAAAAACACATAGGAAAAGAGATCGCCAAATATTTTTTCCCGACGTCGACAAAAACGCTTTGATCTTCAACTCTTTCCTTGACAAATAAGTACTTAGTGTCAAGGTATAGTCCAGCACCACTTGAACTGGTGTTGTTGAAAAATATAACAGCAGAATCATTATCACAAAATACTTTCAATGGCCTTGAAATTGAATCTACAACCTTAAGTACTGAAATAAGATTCCTCAATAATACAGCGTGACAAGTAGCATGATAACAAGCCACATATTCTGCCATCATCGTGGAAGTGATAGTTAACTCATGCTTATGACTTCTCCACGAAATAGGGCCTCCTGAAAATATAAAGATGTACCCTGATGTAGATTTCTTTTCGTCTTTACACTTAGAAAAATTAGAATCAGAATAATCAACAACTTTAAGGTTATCTATTTTTCTGAATGTAAGCATAAAATCTTTAGTACCCTGTAAGTAGTGTAAAACATTTTTAGCTTCTTTTCAATGATCAAAACCTAGATTTGACTGGTAACGTCCAAGTATGTCAGTTACATACGCTATATCTGGACGTGTACAAACTTGAGCGTATATAAGACTCCCAACCACAGAAGCATAGGGAATAAGATTCATCTGATCACGTTCAAGTTGATTCTTAGGACATTGATATGAGCCAAATTTGTCACCCTTAACAACAGGAGTGACAGTAGGAGAGCAATTTTGTATGTTGTATTTGTTAAGAACTTTGTCAATATAAGCTCTTTGGGACAATCCTAATATCCCGCGAGACCTATCTCGATGAATTTCAATACCTATAACATAAGAGGCTTCACCGAGATCCTTCATATCAAAATTTTTAGAAAAAAAATGTTTGGTCTCATGCAACATGTCTAAGTTATTACTTGCAAGTAGTATATCATCAACATACAAAACAAAAATAACAAATTTACTCCCATTGACCTTCAAGTATATGCATTGATCCACTATATTTTTTTTAAAATCAAAATTACTCATCACCTCGTGAAACTTAAGATACCATTGTCGAGAAGCCTGTTTTAACCCATAGATGGACTTCTTAATTCTACATACCATATGTTCCTTGCCTTTAACCAGAAAACCTTCTGGTTGTGTCATATAGACATTTTCATGCAAGTTACCATTAAGGAATGCAGTTTTAACATCCATATGATGTAACTCTAAATCATAATGAGCTACTAGAGCCATGACTATTCTAAATGAATCTTTCCTAGATACTGGAGAGAAAGTTTCATTAAAATTCACACATTTCTTTTGAGTGAAACCCTTAGCAACCAATCGAGCTTTATACCTTTCAACGTTCCCTTTAGGATCTAATTTGGTCTTATAGACCCACTTGCAACCAACAGGTTTAACATCTTTTGGTAATTCTTTAAGATCCCAAATGTTATTAAGTTCCATTAATTTCAACTCATCATTCATGGCTTCAAGCTATTGAGTTGATTGAGCACTCGTAATGACCACTTTATATAAGATAGGATCATTAATCTTACTTGAATCATAGTCAATCTCATTAAGATAAGTTATAAAATCATCAAAATTAACAGGCTTTCTAGGTCTTTCAGACCTACGTAAAAGTTGCACAATTTTAGGAATATGATTTTCAATAATGTGGGGTTCAAAATTAGGTGGTGGCTCAGCTATTTCAGGGGCATCATTCGCTTCAATAGGAAGTTGTTGTGCCTCACCCTCTTGAATTACGAAATTATAAATATAAATCGTATTTTCTTCAAGATCAATTTTTCTAGTCTCACCTCTCCCACTTAAATCACCATTCTCTAAAAACTCTGCATGTTTAGTCTCAACAATTCTAGTGGTATTCGTGGGACAGTAAAATCGAAAACCCTTAGATCTATCAAGATATCCAATGAAATGACTACTAATGATTTTAGAGTCAAGTTTCTTTAGTTTGTGGATTAAAAAACTTAGCCTCGGCTGGACAGCCCCACACCCGTAAGTATTAATTTTAAATTAGGTTTCCTACCTGTCCAAATTTCATAAGGAGGTTAGGGACAGATTTTCTAGGAATCCGGTTTAAAATATGAACAGCTGTCTTTAATGCCTCAGTCCACAAAAATATAGGTAAGTTAAAATTGCATAGCATACTACCCTATTCTGTTACGGTGTACCATGCATTGTATAGTGAGTGACGATGCCATTTTCTTGACAAAATAAGGCAAATAAACTAGGACTATGACCTGTATCGGAGTGTTTACCATAATACTCTCCGCCTCTATCTGATCTCACTACTTTAATTTTTGGGTCAAGTTGATTTTCAACTTCAGTCTTCAAAATTTTAAACAAATTTAGTGATTCAAAATTTTCATTAATCAGGTAGACATAAGTATAACGAGAATAGTCATCAATGAACGTAATAAAAGATTTATGTCCACCAATTCCAGGAGAAAATGGTCCACATATATCAGTGTGAATCATTTTAAGAAGTGCACCACTTCTGGTGCTCCTTTCTTACTTCCTTTCATAAATTTTCCTTTTATACATTCAATACAATGGTCAAGATCAGAAAAATCTAGTGAATAAAGAATTCCATCCTTTATAAGACGTTGCATTCTATCTTTTGAAATATGGCCTAAACGTTTATGCCACAATTTTGAAGAATTCTCACTGTCTAGTTTTCTCTTATTTCCACTTTTAGAGGTACATTCTATCACATTCATTTTAACAAGGATTCAACAAAGACATTATCCAAATTTGTGTTTCCCTCTAAAGAGCCAGAACTAATAACATAAGAGTAATGATAAATAATTATTTTATTATTCCCAAACTTAACCGAAAAACCATCAACATCACGTTTAGATATAGAAATTAAATTTCGTGTCATACTGGGAACATAAAGAGTATCATATAAATACAAGGTGAAACCACTCTCCAAAACTAAAGGAAAATTTCCTACAGCTTCAACTTTTATAGACTCTCCATTGCCAACTTTAATGGTTCTTTTTCTCTTTTAGAGTGTCTTCTTTGAAAGGAATCCCTAGAATGAATTAGTAATGTGAACCATAGCACCAATGTCAAACCACCATGTATTAGAAGGAACATCAATTAGAAAGGATTCATAAGTTACATAATTGAAGGACATACCTTTCTTTTCAAGCCATTCTTTGAACTTAGGACAATATTCTTTTTGAATATGTCCTTGCTTTTTACAGAAGCGACATTTAGGACATGCCTCAGAGTTGTTACCTGAATAATTTGTCTTATTTATTTTGGTAGAAATTTTCTTATCCTTATTCTTAAAACATTTGTCATTTTTATGAGCCTTCTTCTTATGGGATCCAGTGGTAGTCAAATGAGCAACATTTGGTTTTTCAACCTTAAGCCTTTCTTCCTCTTGGACACACATGGCGATTAACTCGCTCATCTTCCACTTTTCTTTTTGTGTGTTATAATTGATCTTAAATGGATCAAACTGTGCAGGAAGAGAAGTCATAATGAAGTGAACAAGAAAACCCTCAGAAATCTCCATGTCCAGACCCTTTAATTTAAAGGTCATGTCGTTCATCATCATAATATGTTCGTACACTCCACTAACCCCATCATACATGCTAGTGAGCATTTTCAAAATAAGGGTACTTGCATGAGTATTGGAAAAACCCTTAAATTGTTCCTTGACAGAAGTTAAGAACTCTTTAGCATTCTAAGAGTCTGGAATAGCTCCTTGAATGGCTGTCATGATAGAGTTTTTCATAATTATAAGGGACATGCGGTTGGATCACTCTAACTTTTCATAAATAGCCTTTTGCTCAATTAAGCTAGCAGCTGTTAGTGGAGTAGGAGGATCCACTCGTAATGCATAGTTCAAATTCATAACGCCAAGAACAATTTTCACTTACTCTTTCCAAGAAGTAAAATTAGTTCTATTCAAGGCTTCAATTCCATAGAGATACTCAGAAATACTAGCTGGAGTCAATGCTGAAACATAATCATGCTCATAAGTATGCTTACAAAAAACTAAAAGAAATTCACAATGTAGAACAATAATTAATAATTCATTATAACAAAAATCAACTGTAGGGCAAGCAGTAATTAGTTACATAAAATCTATTTACAACACCTAAAAATAAATTTTAATGAGATGGTGCATAATTATCAATCTTTCATTGGTCCAATTAATAATATACTAATAACATCCCCACAAAATAATGCACAACACATTTATCCACGCATCACCGTTGGGCAGAAATAAAATAAACATGTTACTTGTGCAATAAAATTCCATTTAATAAATTTTAATTCTAATTTTTCTGTTGGGTAAAATTAAAATATTCATTTATTAAATGTAACATTATGTGACTTTTTTTAATATTTAATTATTTCAATTAATAACCTTCCGTTGGGCTAATTATTAATTTTAACAATTAAAGAGTCACTAATACATGTAAATTATTATGATCAAACTCAATTTTGTTTTCTTTAAAATAACATATTAATCAAGTTTAAAAATTAATATTATTTATAATTTACATGTAACACCTTAAATGCCCTAATAATATATCCTGTTCCAAAATCTAAATTATGATATATAATTATGAACATAAATTGATTATAAAATATTAACATTAATTTTATAACCAAGTACACAAGGACATAATATAAAATAATATTATATGAATATAATTAGAAATACATAAATAACCATTACCAAATGGTCCAAGTCTCAATAAACATAATATAATGGGCATATGCAGTAGCCATAAATTGAGATCACAACAACACATGAGAAACACTTTAATATTATGAATTATACACATGGGTAAGCATAATCAGGATAATACTTTACTTCCGAAAACCCTTTTTTTTTTCTTTCCTAGCAACATAATACTTAAATATTTATGAATTATGATGTAATAGAATAATTAATTGAGAGTAGGTAAGTATCCATGATGTATCAGAATTTCATGAATTATGCATGCCTTTAAGGTCCTGACACATTTTTAGTTTGAATTGTAAAAGAGTGCTTATGTAGTTATTGAATTTGACAAGCATTGTTCGAGACTATAGAAAAATAGATATAGGTGGATGAATTGTGTATTAGGTGCATCATGTGATAGAAGAGATCAGTTGCAGATGTACATGATAATAAAAATTGAAACAACGTTATAATCCGTAAAGTGATCTTTTCTTACTTTTTTTTTTACCGAAATAACTTGATTTAAATTATTCCACGACATTAATTTTTTTTTAGCATAACAATATAATTAATTTATTCTATGCAATAGTATAATCATACTCTGATGCCAAATGTTGTGTAATTATATCAGAATGTGCTATCACATAGAATAAAATTAATTTACAAAATTAGGTACTTACATGAATTGAGATAAGAAATTAATGTATCACGTTTTTGTTGTGCGTAAGGGTGAAGGTCTTCAATTGTCTCTCTCAATCTTATGATGGATGTATAGGTGTGTTCAATTGTCTCTCTAAACCTTATGATGGATGTATAGGTGTATAAAATTCTTGAGACGACAATTGGGACCAAACCCTAACTGTTTTATTTATAGAATAACTAAGTGTCAAAATCGTTCATCAAGATTATGAAACCCTAGGGTCCATTATACCAAATACTATCAATAATATTATTTATAGGACACATAATTAATTACCAAACCCATAAATAAAGTGATTAAATTAATACAATATGTAAACCCAATAATTACATAAAAAGTAAAGGCCAGATAAAGAATAAAATATTCTAACAACATTGTCAATATTTTTTCCTCTGTCAAATATGTCTGGAAGCTGCATGAGTCTACTTACATAATTTGCATTACAAGTGAAAATTGCATGGCATAATTCGTTTTAGATTTTTGAACAGATGGCTTTCAAAAAGGCTCAGTAGATGGAATGTAAATATTTTTCTGCATTGTGAGATGTATAAACTATCGAAGCTTTCATATGAAGATTGAAAATGACAAAACAAAAAAAGACTGGTAAAAGAATAGAAACAATTTTAGAAATTGAATATATATAACTTTGTAATCATACGCATTTAAAGTGGGATAAATTGATTAAAGAGTTACAATAATTTGATAAAATCTAAATAATAAGATATTGTTATTTCTCAAAGGCACTAAGAGATCTAGAAAGGTGGTTGAATAGATTCTTAAATTTTTTTTCTTTTAAATAAGTATTATTAGATTATAAATTAAGCAAGTTAATTTAAATATTCACAGTAGAATATTTGTTTGAAAAATCCCTTCAAAGATTTAAAAGAATTCTCATTTCTGAATTTAACACACAAGTGGAATTAGGTCACAAATAACTATAAAGACTTTGCAGAAATTGAAGTGCAGAAAGTAAATGAGACACATAAATTTAAGTGGTTCGGAGTATAAAGATCTCATAGTCTACTTTTCAAATAGAAAATTCACTAAGGATGATGGTGATCACTTAGATCAGTTCACTAAGAACTATTATAATAGATGAATCATTTAGATTCATTCAAGTCACTAATACTTAGTATTTTTTATTAAGATTAGTTCACTAAGAACTCTTCAAGTCACTTAGACTTACTTACAAGAAGGTCAATAAGACCAAAGAATCACAAAGAGAATAAGTGATTTTGAGGTGTTGTTAAATGGCTTTAAGTCCAATGAATAATGACTTAGCAGTAGAACAAGATGTTCTTTTTCGTAGATTAGAGCTTTTTGGAAGTTGTGCAGCAATTCAAATCTTGATCGTGTTCTTGTTACTGTTGGATTGAATCTGCGTGCCTTTTATAGAAGTTCTTAATATTTTTCCGTCAGAAAGTTATCGTTACTCATTTATTGCTCCGATCCTAGAAGATATCTAATTGTTGACTTTTAGAGCGTATGTGTCAGTCAGATCAGACTGCAACAGTGACAATCACGTGGGTGTTGTCACTTCATCGAACTAGCTGTTAGACACAACTTGATTTGATCTTTTTTTAAACTCAGGATGTTCAACAACTATCTTGGGATCTTCACTCTACAAGTCTTCACATTGTCAGTCCATTGCTAGAGCTGACATACTCTACGATATTCCTAATCGTAGAATTTCATGGTGGTCGTAGAGTATTAAATTAATTCGACTCTACGATCTGCAAGCTCTACGATCTTCAATGTGTTCTTATACGATCTCTGTCTTATCTTATGATCTTTGAGCAGAATTTGTGATCTTTAATTAGATTTACGATATATGAGCAGACTCTGTGATATTCAATTAGCTTTACGATCTTTGAGCAGACTTTGCGATCTTCATTTTGTCTTACGGTCTCTGAGCAGATTATGCGATCTTCATTTTGCCTTACGATCTCTAAGCAGACTCTGCGATCTCGATCATTATGATATACAATCGTTCGATCGTCTAAACAACTTTTCAATCGTTTAGTCATGTAGTATATACATTCAATTCATTCAATAGATCAATCTAACAACCTTACAGCTTCAACTTTAAATAAAATGACACAACCTTAACAGACTTGGACAATACTTATAAAGACAGCTCCTTCTTAATCAATTAATGACCCATCATTTTAACTTAGAAGGCTTATTAACATAACACCTCGTCTGGCTTAATCAAATTAATATAACCCATTTAAGTACCTTATGTTCATTTCGCATAACAAATATTACATTTTAAATATACCAAATGCATTTCAAAAATCTGGATAAATTATCCCTAAATCATTTCCATTAAAACGGAAACGATTTATTGAATAAAAATATTTTATTTAACAAATAATTTTTATTATATTAAAATAATTTAATTCCAATAAATTACTTTAATATATCCTCCACAAAATAATTTGCTTCCCAAAATTGTTTACGCAATAAATATATATTCTAATATATTTATCACATTGCATATTACACACATATGCACATTTCACACCGCAAACAAATAATATATGCAGTGCCATACAACACATTAAAAAAAATATTTATTTTATTTTATTAAATTTCTATTTTATTTTCTAGGAAAAATGCAATCGCTACAGTCTCATTGATAACTATGAACAAATACACAAAGAAAATGACCAACTGAAGAAGAGTAACACGACGTTCAACCGCCAGAACCTTGAGTTGGTCAAAAAAGGAGAACAAATGTTCTATACTTATGTTGCCTTGGAGAAAGAATTCAAGGAATACAAGGCTTTGGGACCTCCTTTGACCGAAGCACTAAAACAACAGATCTGCCAAAAATACAGAGAATTTCTAGAACTTTCAGCAGAAGTGATGCAGATGTTTGCTGAAGGATACGAGACCACTCGGGGAAAAGACAAGAAAAAGATCATTGCTGCCAAGCTTGATGTTTCTATCCTCGACTCTTCTGACAACGAAGCCGAAGATGACCTTAAACCTCCTCAGCAGTAGTTGTTTCTTTTTGTAATCTAAAGCTACTATTGTAATTATCCAACAAATGTAAAAATATTATGCAAATCAATGGAAATATTATTCGTTTTGAAAAACTGAATGTCTATGAATCACTAAATATATGCAATTAGATAAAGAAAATACTCGTTTGAAAAAAAATTGAATATTCATTTTATTGATATCTTTGAAAGTTTATACAGAGTCGAAAAAATGAACTACTTAACATGCAGTACTGATAATATTTTCTAAGTCTGTCTGTATGCCAGTTGTTCTTGCTTTCTGTCCCATCCATTGCTTGAATCCGATAAGTACCTAGCTTCGACACTTATACGACCTCATAGGGTCCTTCCTAGTTAGGCCTCAGCTTTCCGAGGTTTTGGGGCGTAGAAGCTTCCACCTCTCGAAAAACTAAGTCCCCAACTTCAAACCTCCTCAATTTTACTCCTTTATTGTAATGTCTGGCCACTCTCCTTTGGTAGACAACTAGCCTTACCAGGGCTGACTCCCTAACCTTCTCCAACAAATCAAGGTTGAGGAAAATGCCTTCATCATTATATAATTCTTTAAATTGGTTGAACCAAAGTTAAGGGGACCCAATTTCAATAGGAATAAGGGTGTCGATTCCGTAGGCTAATCTGAACGGCGAATCACTTATTGTTGCCGTTAGAGTTGTCCGATATGCCCACAATACACTAAGCAACTCTTCAGACCACCTTCCCTTAGCCTCATCTAGCCTCCGTTTGATTCCATTTAGTAAAGTCTTATTATTGACTTCTACCTGACCATTCGACTGAGGATGAGCCACTAAAGATTTTCGATGTTGAATTCCCAAATCCTTTAAAAACTGCTCAAACTTCGAACCCACAAACTGCCTCCCATTGTTCGATACCAGTACCATAGGGATCCCAAACCGAAAAACCACAAACTCCTTAAGAAACTTCAAGCATTCCTACTCCTTAATTTACCGAAGCGGTTTAGCCTCTACGCATTTGGTCATATAGTCAATGGCCACTATGACAAAGCTAACCTAGGAGCTTTCGTTTACACTCCTAAATTAACCTTACTTTCACTCTACGAATTTAAACAATTGGCACAGTAATAGGCAATGATCGATCCCATAGAGAATGAGTTGTTTTATCTTCACTAAAAGAAAAAGACTTTCCTGCGACCGCACATTAGCGACAATAATCAGTCGCCAATGAAAATCAACGACCGATAACAGTCGCTAGCAAGGGTCCCACATAATCTGGTCGCTGTCTGGACATCAGCGACCACTGTTTGCGACTGCAATATTAGCGACCGCACACTAACGATCGATTCCGTCGCTAAGCTGAGTCATAGTGAATCAGGTGTCAGAGGTGACATGGCCCACGTGTTAGTGACCAACAATAGAGATCGCATCGCTCGTTAATGTCCTCAAGACATATGCGGTTGCTAAATCATTATCAGCGACTGCAAGCGTCGCTGATACATAAATTTTTTTTAATTTATTTTGCTTGTTTTGTTGATTTCCCAAAATTTTTGTACCTGTTTTATATCCCAGCACACAACAGTATATCAAAAAAAACCAACATCCATACAAATCTATTGATATATCCATCCACATACAATTTAATAATTAAAACCAACACAGTAATATAAACATCCACGCATACTATATAAAAAAGAACCGTCCGAGTAAGACTTATAGACAAATGTCATAAAGTAAAATCCACATACATTCAATTATTCAGTCGGTAAAAATAATAATCAAATGTTGATTAACAAGACAAAGAGGGAATACAAATGCCTTCATAGATCAATATCGCCTAGATGGGGCTGTAACAAAAAAATAAAACATGTATTATTGAATGTAAAATTTAACTAAACATGCAAAGCAGTACATAAATTTAAAGTACATACAATTAAACAATAACAAAATTACCTGGGGCTCATCCTGCTACTCTCACCACTGCATCTGCTAACTCCTTAGGACTCAGTGACTGCAGATACGTGCCAAGTGTGAGAAGAAGATTCTGATCCTGATATATTGCTCTCACACGGTCAACAGGAGTGTGCGACGTCGGATGGCACGAGGACTGAGAAGACTGACTAGCAGAGCTGCCTGTGCCACTAATAGTTGGTCGTCGTCATTGTCCTTGGCATTTGACATAATTCTTCTTCATAACCAACTCCCTCTCCTACAACTCTTGATCAATCGTCGGTTTGCGAGGTGCCTGCATGATAACGCTTAGCCAGTAGCGCCTTATAAGTGTTCTGTCATCAGGTTAGAAATTAAATAGTTAACAATAAATATAAATGCTTAAGAATGACGTAAATATTTAAAAAAATATCAAAGTATACCGCTATTTTTATAGCATTAGACAAATTATCGCGGTTAGCAACATATACATCCAACCAATGGATGGGCTGAAACTTAATATGCTCATATATTAATATGCTAATATATTAATAAGTAAACATGTGTGATGTAATAAAACTAAAACTGAAACTTTATACTCAATACGTACCCTGGCAATAATGTGTTGCAACTGTGATATACTGTCGCCCTTATAAGTCCCTTTTGCCTTATCGGCTGTAGGTACACCTGAGGATCTATTCGAGGAGGCAGTCTTCCGTCTCTTGACCCAACTCTCTGATAGTAGTGTGCATACAAGCCAATCATGTATGATGATAAAGCACGTACTTTGTAAACAATCTTATTTATTTATTAATAAAATATTTATTTATTAAAGGCATTTAATTATCTACATGGTGCTATTTTTATAATATTTAAATAACTCATAGTTTTAAGCAATGCTTTTAGAATCATGATGATGATCATGCTAATGAGATCTAAAAGTTCTAAAACTAAAATAGTTCCCAATCGTGGGATTACTAAAAAGGGGATTAGTAAATCCGGATAGATTGGTACATATGTTGCTTGCTCATTGGATGAGGATGATTGATCTCATGATCATTTGTGTGGAGACACTAAAGCAAGTATGTAGGTGCTTATTGGAGAATAAGTTCACTGAACGTGACTCGCTATGGAATACCTAATGGAGTTTTATTCGCCTGTCAATAGGAATTCCTAATGTGATAGTAGTACAAGTGATCCTTGGACTTGAGATCATCATAGTATCTTGTATGTAATGAATTATACTTTGACTTATTCCTTAAAGTCCTTTAGGGTATATAAAAGGGTATGCTTGGGTATAATGAGTTACATATGGAGATAATGAATGATCAATAAAGAATCTACCACCTCTAGTAAAAGAGAAGATATGTCCTATGTGATTCGTTAAATGACAACCCAGGAATCCTTGGCCAGGTTAAAATGAAATTAGAAAGGAGTTTCTAATTTGCATTATTTGGAGTTGTGCATTTTTTAATCGAAATACATATAATTAAATAAAATAAGACTTGACAGTAAATTCATGTCTTATATTTAATTGGGACATTGTATGCTGGAAGGATTGAATTGTATGGTAACTATTTACTCATAGGTTCTTTTATGATTAATGTTGAAATCTATATTATCTGGAAAGTCGTTAATCGCTAGGGAGGCTTATCCTTATTGTAGAATAAATATTATTTATTTAAATAGATTATTAGTTTAATTTATTTATTTAAATAAGATTAGAATTGTTCTAATTGATTTATTCACAACCGGTTTAATATAGAGAACCTAAAGGGTCACACCATAAAAGGAAGAATAATTATTTAAGAAGGTAATGGCATAATCGTAATAATGCATTAAGTGTAATTAATTTAATCTATAGTGATAGAATAAATTAAATAGCTTAATGTTTATTATTTAATATTTTGAAAATATTAAATATAAATTAATAAGAGGATTCTTATTAATATTATTACAATTATTATTATTTTAATTTCTAAAGGAGTTTAGTAATTAATTTAATGTTAGTACTCTCATTTATTCCTAATAAGATTAGGAGATAAATTAATTAAATGAATTTAATTAATTATTCCCCATGTGGTGGGAAGCCTAAATTAATTAAAGGAGTTTAATTAATTAAAAGAAATTCCATGTCTAATAGGATTAGAAGGGTTGACCAATATCTATATAAGAGGAGTCTTATAATAGATATTAGTTGAGGCAATTTCAATTGTTGGAGAGTACTCCTTTTCTATAGAGGATAGAAAACTAAGCCAACCACCCTCCTTCTTGATAATTCATATTCCTTGGTGGATCACCTCTAGAGGCCAAACACTTGGGTGGCTAACGTTGATCAAAATAAAGGAATCTAACCCGAAAATTCAAGGAGATCACGAAGAACAAGGAGTTGAACTAGTACCTGTGGAAGCTTCGTTCTACAAGGGTATGATTTCATAACTTCTTATTTATCGTTTTAAATTAATAATTTGCATAAAGGATGATCCGGGTAACGGTTTTGTAGAAATTTTTTTAAACTCTGATATACCATGTTTCCGCTAATTTTTGCAATTTGATTGCGTCACGATTTCGTACAAACCCAACAGTGGCATCAGAGCCAAACCTTTATGCAATTATTAATTTATTTTTGATTTCATATACATATGGGTATATATTTAAAATAATTTATTGGGCATAATTTTATTGTATAAAATTATTTTTTTTAAGAAAAAAAATGTCATTTTTTTTTTGGACGAATCACAATTTTTTTTTTTTGGGCGCTAATCTTGAATTCTGCAAGGAAAAGGTGTTGTCTCTTTCTTACTCCAAAAAGAAGGTGACCCATCAGGAAAGGACTCTTTTAATAAACCTGCATGACTCTTTTAATAAAAGAAGGTGACTTCTTTTTAAAAAATAAATGTGAATTTATATTATATATATATATATATATATGATATATTTATATATTATATTCTAAATAATTTTATAATTAAAATAAAGAGTTTATTTTAATCTTGAAATTAGATTTCATGCAATTTAAAATTGCCCATTAAATGATACTCATATATATATGGAATGTTTTAATTCATGAGATGAATATTTATTTATTGATATATATGGTGATATGTATGATAATAAATGGGGATTGATTATGGACTATTTGACCAATGTGATTGGATTTTATTTTAGTTGAATGCTTGAATGAATGAGTTTTATTAAATGGGGTCTGTGTACCTCGTCTTCTCTAATTTTTTTTTTCTTGATGTAAAATTCTATCTCCCTCCTATGTACTTCCCCTTGACTGCTGATCAAGGTTTCTATTTAAATTAAATAGTTTAATGTAATAGAAATAGTTAGAATTATCTTGAAGAAATTGGAGACCAAGGAGCAAGGAGCGCGTGAAGACCCGTTTGTATGGAGCCCGGGTTTAAATGTAATAGTTATATTTAAATTTAAATTATTGCACTCCTTGGTTTGACCTTTTGGTTCACTTGGTGGCTCTAGTGAACCAAACTAGAATAAAAGTTCATAATCAATCCGGGTAGAATATAATATTCTATATTGCATGCTAAATATTATATATATTATATTTTATGCAAACATGCTTCGCATGTTTAATAAAATGGCGCGTATTTTATATATATATGTGTATGCGCGCTAAACAAGATGAGACAAATAATAACAAACCCCTCAAAGAAATAATATTAAGTCCGAAGCGTTCAAATGATATTTGGAATATCGAACGTCGCCTTCTAGCATGATAAATTAATAGAGTACTAAATATTTAATATGAGCTTGTTGTGATATCCACAAGGCGAGTATTGCGTATTTAAGATGTTAATTAACCACATTTGATGCTTATCAAGAAAATTGAACGATCTAGTCTTGTTGTGCTATCCACAAGGACGAACATTTTTTTTTTTGAATTTATGGAAGTGCTAGGCTGGACTTAACTTAAATCATTTTAGTTCGGATGTGCACACACTTGACCATTATGATTTAAGAGGCAAAATAAAAGTAGTTATATAGTGATGTAATTGACAAGAGTTGTCTACCTATTTATTTGTATATCGCTTGTTGTGCTATCCATAATGTTATATACATTTGAAATGGGATCCTTATTCTCACTAGCAAATCTTTAATTAGATGTTGCCGAACTATATAAGTGAGGGTAATATAGTTTGATAAAAATAGTGGGAGATACCAATTTAAAATAAAGACCTAAATTTATTTTGGTATGCAAAATTAATAAAATGAATGTTTGCTAAAATGTTGTTTTTCACATGCAGAATTTTAAAAATGTCAAAATCACTAATTTCACTGCGAAGCATACTTGATGCTAATAAGCTTACCGGGCCGAATTATACGGACTGGCTAAGAAATCTGAGAATAGTTCTCACTGCTGAAAAGATTTCTTATGTCCTAAACTCACATGTCCCTGGAACTGTTCCAGAAACAGCCTCTAAGGAAGAGATTGCCACCATTGTAAAGTGGCAAGATGATGCATCTGTGGCTCAATGCATCATGCTCGCATCCATGAATAACGAGCTTCAGCGTCAGCACGAAAACATGGATGCTCCTACTATGTTGATTCACCTCAAGGAGTTGTATGGTGAACAAAGTAGGACCGCTAGATATGAGATATCTAAGGAGCTCTTCCGATTTCGGATGACCAAGGGCAAAGTGAACATAAAGGAACAAAAGAAATCTGATCCAACTAGCAAAGGAATGTGCTTCCATTGCAACGAGCCGGGTCATTGGAAGAGGAACTGCAAGAAGTTTCTGGCTTCGACTTCCAATCAAGGTTTGTTCATGATTGAAATTAATTTTTCAAAAAGTCAAAATTCTACTTGGGTATTAGATACCGGCTGTGGTTCTCACATATGTAATAATGTGAAGGGACTGGTCAGAAGTAGAAAGCTAAACAATGATGAGGTGATCCTACGAGTGGGGAATGGAGCAAAGGTTGCTGCATTAGCTGTAGGAACTTATTATTTAGCAATGCCTTCGGGCAAGTCCATTTATCTTAATAATTGTTATTATGTTCTGAATATTATTAAAAACATTATTTTAATTTCTGTATTAGATATGGAAGGATTTAACGTTGTTATAAAGAACAATAGTTGTTCTATTTATAAAGACGATGTTTTATATGGTGTTGAAAATTTGCGAAATGGGCTTTATACACTTGACTTACAAGAAAATATTTTTCAAATTGAACAAACTAAGAAAAATAAAAGAGATGATATCAATTATACCTACATGTGGCACTGTAGACTCGGTCATATCAATGAAACAAGATTATCCAAGTTGCATAAAGATGGGCTCCTTGAGTTATCTGATTATGAATCATATCCAAATTGTGAATCTTGTCTCATGGGTAAAATGACTAAATCTCCTTTTAGTGAAAAAGGAGAAAGAGTTACAGAGGTGTTGGCATTGATTCACACAGACGTTTGTGGACCTATGACAACAAGTACACGGGATGGGTATTCTTATTTTATTACTTTCACTGATGATCACTCAAGATTTGGATATGTGTATTTAATGAAATACAAGTCAGAATCATTTGAAAAGTTCAAAGAGTTCAGAAGTGAAGTAGAGAAACAAACGGGCAAGAGTATAAAGATACTTCGATCAGATCGAGATGGAGAATACTTAAGCGGTGAGTTTCTCAATTGTCTCAAAGAAAATGGTATAATCTCACAATGGACTCCTCCAGGTACACCACAGTTAAATGGAGTATCTGAAAGGAGAAATCGAACACTGTTGGACATGGTTCGATCCATGATGAGTTTTACCGACCTTCTAATTTCTTTCTGGGGATATGCCCTAGAAACGGCTGCATACCTACTTAACAAGGTACCTACCAAATCCGCCCCAAAGACTCCATATGAGATGTGGAAGGGGAGGAAACCAAATCTTAAGCATGTTAAGACTTGGGGTTGCCCAGCTTATGTCAAAAAGTTTGAAAATGATAAGCTACAGACTAAATTCGATAAGTGTAGATTTGTGGGATACCCTAAAGAAACTTTAGGGTATTATTTCTATCATCCAACTGATCAAAAGGTGTTTGTTGCGAAACATGCTGCCTTCTTGGAAAAGGAGTTTATCCATGAAGGGGTCAGTGGGAGTAAGATATATCTTGAAGAAGTTCAAGAACCATAAATTACCACGGATCAAAGTCAGGTACCTGACCAAGTAGAAGAACCTACTATACCACACCCTGTTCGTAAATCTGGAAGAGCACCGAAGATACCTGAGAGGTATGAATTCGTTATAGAGGATGACGATGAGGTACACATCATGAATGATGATGATCCATTGAATTACGAACAGGCTATGAGTAATAAAGACTCAGGAAAATGGCTTGAAGCTATGAAATCAGAAATGGACTCCATGTATGAAAATAAAGTATGGACTTTGGTTTCACCACCTGAAGGCATTAAGCCTATTGGGTGTAAATGGGTCTTTAAAAGAAAAAATGGAGCGGACGGCAAGGTAGAGACCTATAAGGCCCGACTGGTTGCAAAAGGTTTCAAACAAAGACAAGGAGTTGACTATAATGAAACCTTTTCACCAGTAGCTATGCTCAAGTCCATTCGGATTTTGCTTGCGATTGCAGCTTATAACGACTATGAGATCTGGCAGATGGACGTGAAAACGGCCTTCCTCAATGGGAAACTTGAGGAGGATGTGTATATGACACAGCCAGAGGGATTTGTTTCAAAGGTTGGAACAAATCAAGTCTGTAAGCTACAACGATCCATTTATGGATTGAAGCAAGCTTCTCGTAGATGGAACATTCGTTTTGATGAGACAATCAAAGAGTTTGATTTTATCAAAAACGACGATGAACCATGTGTGTACAAGAAGGTTAGTGGGAGCGCAGTTTCATTTCTTGTATTATATGTTGATGATATATTACTGATAGGGAATGACATTCCTATGCTACAATCGATTAAAATCTGGTTATCTAAACACTTCTCCATGAAGGACTTGGGAGAAACATCCTATATTTTGGGGATAAAGATCTATAGAGATAGATCTAAAAGGATGCTTGGTTTATTCCAAGGAACATACATTGATGCAATGCTAAAAAGATTTAGCATGGAAGATTCCAAAAGAGGTCTCATGCCGATGAGCCATGGAATACATCTCTCCAAGAAACAGGCCCCAAAGACACCTGAGGAGAGAGCCCGTATGAGTAAGATCCCTTATGCTTCTGCAATAGGATCTATCTTGTACGGTATGATATGTACTAGACCAGATGTTGCTCATGCACTTAGTGTAACGAGCAGATACCAGTCGAATCCAGGAGAAGAGCACTGGAAGGCAGTGAAGAATATCCTAAAATACTTGAGAAGGACTAAGGATATTTTTCTTGTCTACGGTGGGTCTGAATTAAAACTCGAGGGCTTCACAGACTCAAGTTTTCAAACGGACCAAGATGACAGTAAATCTGTTTCGGGGTATGTTTTTACCTTGAACGGAGGCGCAGTGAGTTGGAAGAGTTCTAAGCAGCAAACAGTTGCTGATTCAGTGACAGAGGCAGAGTATATAGCTGCAAGTGAAGCTGCAAAGGAAGCTGTTTGGATGAAGAAGTTCATAACTGAACTTGGTATGGTTCCTAGCATTGGAGAAGCAGTCCCCGTTTACTATGACAACACAGGAGCAGTTGCACAGGCTAAGGAACCAAGGTCTCATCAAAAATCTAAACACGTGTTGTGGCGATTTCACTTGATCAGCGAGATCATTGAAAGAGGAGACGTCACCTTGGAGCGTGTAGACTCTCAAGACAACATTGCAGATCCATTTACTAAAGCTTTAACACGACAGCAGTTTGATCGTCATTTAGAGAAGATGGGTATGAGATACCATGGCGATTGACTTTAGTGCAAGTGGGAGATTGATAGTAGTGTGCATACAAGCCAATCATGTATGATGATAAAGCACGTACTTTGTAAACAATCTTATTTATTTATTAATAAAATATTTATTTATTAAAGGCATTTAATTATCTACATGGTGCTGTTTTTATAATATGTAAATAACCCATAGTTTTAAGCAATGCTTTTAGAATCATGATGATGATCATGCTAATGAGATCTAAAAGTTCTAAAACTAAAATAGTTCCCAATCGTGGGATTACTAAAAAGGGGATTAGTAAATCCGGATAGATTGGTACATATGTTGCTTGCTCATTGGATGAGGATGATTGATCTCATGATCATTTGTGTGGAGACACTAAAGCAAGTATGTAGGTGCTTATTGGAGAATAAGTTCACTGAACGTGACTCGCTATGGAATACCTAATGGAGTTTTATTCGCCTGTCAATAGGAATTCCTAATGTGATAGTAGTACAAGTGATCCTTGGACTTGAGATCATCATAGTATCTTGTATGTAATGAATTATACTTTGACTTATTCCTTAAAGTCCTTTAGGGTATATAAAAGGGTATGCTTGGGTATAATGAGTTACATATGGAGATAATGAATGATCAATAAAGAATCTACCACCTCTAGTAAAAGAGAAGATATGTCCTATGTGATTCGTTAAATGACAACCCAGGAATCCTTGGCCAGGTTAAAATGAAATTAGAAAGGAGTTTCTAATTTGCATTATTTGGAGTTGTGCATTTTCTAATCGAAATACATATAATTAAATAAAATAAGACTTGACAGTAAATTCATGTCTTATATTTAATTGGGACATTGTATGCTGGAAGGATTGAATTGTATGGTAACTATTTACTCATAGGTTCTTTTATGATTAATGTTGAAATCTATATTATCTGGAAAGTCGTTAATCGCTAGAGAGGCTTATCCTTATTGTAGAATAAATATTATTTATTTAAATAGATTATTAGTTTAATTTATTTATTTAAATAAGATTAGAATTGTTCTAATTGATTTATTCACAACCGGTTTAATATAGAGAACCTAAAGGGTCACACCATAAAAGGAAGAATAATTATTTAAGAAGGTAATGGCATAATCGTAATAATGCATTAAGTGTAATTAATTTAATCTATAGTGATAGAATAAATTAAATAGCTTAATGTTTATTATTTAATATTTTGAAAATATTAAATATAAATTAATAAGAGGATTCTTATTAATATTATTACAATTATTATTATTTTAATTTCTAAAGGAGTTTAGTAATTAATTTAATATTAGTACTCTCATTTATTCCTAATAAGATTAGGAGATAAATTAATTAAATGAATTTAATTAATTATTCCCCATGTGGTGGGAAGCCTAAATTAATTAAAGGAGTTTAATTAATTAAAAGAAATTCCATGTCTAATAGGATTAGAAGGGTTGACCAATATCTATATAAGAGGAGTCTTATAATAGATATTAGTTGAGGCAATTTCAATTGTTGGAGAGTACTCCTTTTCTATAGAGGATAGAAAACTAAGCCAACCACCCTCCTTCTTGATAATTCATATTCCTTGGTGGATCACCTCTAGAGGCCAAACACTTGGGTGGCTAACGTTGATCAAAATAAAGGAATCTAACCCGGAAATTCAAGGAGATCACGAAGAACAAGGAGTTGAACTAGTACCTGTGGAAGCTTCGTTCTACAAGGGTATGATTTCATAACTTCTTATTTATCGTTTTAAATTAATAATTTGCATAAAGGATGATCCGGGTAACGGTTTTGTAGAAATTTTTTTAAACTCTGATATACCATGCTTCCGCTAATTTTTGCAATTTGATTGCGTCACGATTTCGTACAAACCCAACACTCTCGACTCTCCACTGGGCACACATCTCAGCCCATATGGTCTGTGTGCACCACTAGGGGTCTATGAAGCATCTCCTCTTGGTAGAACTCCCCGTCTACTAATCGTACACGACTGCGCGCGGGAGTATGAATTATAACTTGCCAATCTTCAGGCGGTCTATCCCTTTTCCTAACAAGACTAGGAGTGCAGTATACTTGTACTATTTGAGTTGGCTATACAAATGGTTCGTTTGTGTACATGGACCTATGGAGGACAATATCGACAATTTCATGTCGATCGACACGTATCCCTTTTTCTGTATCAAACCAACGACACTTTGTAAGACCCCAACTTTTATGAATAAATTAAATTTCCACTATATATTATTTGTTTAAATAGTAAGGGGTTGATTTGATGAATGTGGTAACTTATGGGGTGATTTGTGCAAGTGTTACAAAGTAAGCAAGTGACCATAAAATATTCATTGTGTCGGAAAATATTCGTTTGGTCGGGGAATATTCTTTTTGTCGAAAATATTCGTACGACGGCGCAATCATTTGTGGGCCCCATAACAAAAAATTATCGGATGAAGAAAACGACAAGAATAAATTTTTCTAAAAATAACGGCGTGGTTGTTACAGTTAAAACTGTTAAAATACCCGATGGTTAAAATACAGTAATACGCGGTGTTGCACAGTAGCACACGGTATTGCACAGTAATTCTAAATATTGATTCTTACGTAAGAAGTCACTACTCAATAATTGTTACAGTAATTACTGTTCAATATTTTATATTATTGGTTCAATAATTGCTACATTGATAATTGCATAATATTTTATTGATTCAATAATTGTCATTGCACATTATTTCACATTATCAATAATTCATATTATTTGAATAATATTATTAGATAGCATTATTGACAATGTCTAAGGAAGTTCTATCTAAGAGGGGTTATTTAAGTGCGCGCCAGTAAGGAAAAATCCTTATCGAAAGGTCCCCTCTTTCTTGGGAACGATCTGGTTGTCAATTTTATAGTTTTGTTATTTGTGAATAAGTAATTATTGATTTATATGATAAGGAAATATTTATTTTTGTGGATATAAAAGAAGGAATTAGTGCTGAGGTATTTTTATGAAGTATTTGTTGTAAATTTGGTTTATTATTTGGACCCCCACTTACATATTTTTCAATAATCGGTAGAAAGTTATTAAGTATATATATATATATATAAATATTATATATATATATATAAGGTGGGGCCCACATGTTGGATGAATTATGGGTGGGGCCCACGTGTAATGAAAATGGAAATGGGGGAGGGGGAGTTTACGTGAAGGGGAGGGAATTTTATTATTATTATATATATATATATATATTATATTTTATTTAAAGTTTTGTTTTATTAGAATATTTTATTGCACAGTAATGAATAGTAAAAATCAGAAAATCAGTTTTCCTCCGTCGAATTCATCCGTGAGTTTTTTTTAAACTGTGCATCCGTGATTTTTCCTAAATAGTATCCTTTCATTCTCCTATAAATAGGATGCTTAGTTAGAATTGAAAATCACACCAGAATCAAAGAATTCTTCTTCTATAATATCGAGCGTATTTCTTTAGAGTTTAAGGAAGTTTTGAGTGTAGAAAACAGTGCAAGTTTTTGTCCACATAATATCCGTCATACCAGTCAAAAATACTCTCCTTTTAAGGTAAGGGATGTTATTTTCTTTTGTATATGATGTTATTCTTCTCAATATCATTATACAAAAATATTGGCGTGAATTTTATTATGAAATTCTTATTTTTTTCGTCGGGGTTACTATTCACGTATACGACACTATTCACGAAAAAATTAAATTTTCTTTTATTTGTCCAAGTTGACTATTATGGGTCCTATCTTTGATTGGATCCAAGTTTTGATCTTTATTCTTGAATTGTGCTCCACAAAGTATCATTATGGAGTATTCTTAAACTTGGATAAACTAAATTACGAATCCCTAATCTTTGTCCTTTATCTCACTGGATTCGTTATTTATATTATTTTTTATCATCCTCAGTCTTAAATGGTGATATAACTGAATATCTTTGGCCTGTAGAGCAAAGATGAATGATTATCTGATGAATATCTTTGGCCCATAGTGCAAAGATGGACAGGTGTTGAGATGAACATGACCAACTGGTGATACAAATGAATATCTTTGGCCCGTAGTGCAAAGATGAATATTTGATTCGAGATGTATATTGATTGATGTTACAGGGATAAAATATTGATGATGGACTTTTAAATCATAGAAGATAGTAGACTTCATTCTCTACTTAATTCTTCTAATAAATTGTTATTTTCGCTGCGAATATTGATCTAAAACTTGTTCTCCATAATATTTTATCTGATTTATTGAAGGCTAACGATAATTTATTTTTCATTATCTTAGTCATAATATTCTTTACTAGGCTAGTTGAGCTCACCCTTTTCATCTATTGTCCTCTTCAGGAAATGAGAATGTTGCGAAAACTAGTCGGGGAACAGTGTAATGGTCAGACTAGAGCAGTAGTAGTCCTCACTATTTTTGTAAAATAGTTTGATAATAATTATTGAGGACTGAATTTGAATGTTTATATTTCGTATTATATACGATTTGTATTGAAACTCATTGTTGTATGGTCGTATTTTTCACGACCTTTTGTTGTAAAAGATTTGTATTTGAAATTCTGTACCATGTATTTGGCGACTCAGAATGGGTTGGTATTGAACCTATTTTGGGGGCGTCACACACTTGAACAAGTTAATCGGACCCCGTAAGTGCCTTTGTACGACAACTCTATGATTTCCTCCAACTCCCCATAAAAGGCACGACCAAGCTCATTGTAACAATCCCCTTGGACACACACTCCAGTGCTTGATATTCGTTTACCGCGAGTATATGCTTTTGTATGAAATTCACAACCATTGATCTTGTAACCATTGCGGCTGACTTGGTCCCTGTCTGGGCCCATAGCTAGGACTTGTACAATAGATTCCTAGGGATAGAATATGAATCATTTCATCATGCATGGTCTGCATATGCATTGGGACAAGTCTACATCATTTGTTTTTGCATATACGTAGGTATTATATAAATATACGCCTCTTTTCAGTTACCTGACCAACGAAAATATTTCGCCATAGTCTCCTCTATAATATGGACTATCCACATGCACGAGGGCATGCATATATGGCCATTTGTAGGCACCCCAAGACACAACCCTAAAGAAATATACAAATTCTCAATATAATACAACCAAAATAAAATAAAAAATAGTCTATATGACTATTAATCCTCTATCATAAGATAAAATAGTTTGAAGTAATGCTAAATTAAAATAAATAATAATAAAATCATTCACCTCTTGTCCTAGTAATGCTACATATATAATTACCCATCTTCTTCAAATTATAAACATTCTCTGAAATTTCAATGATTTCATACTCTGAAATCTGATCACAAAATTAACAGAACAAATATATCCCAATCAAACACCCCTATATATAAACATATAGACAATACTAATACAACCCGGTAGCTAAAATTGAAAACTATACAAGTCATAGTCAATACCAACAAAATAAATAATTACCAATCACTCAATCACAAAGATTTCTCAATAATACTGTGCAAAATACATATAAATACATATAAATCCATAAAAAATATTACTTGTTTATGAGAGACTTGGGCGGTGGGTGGTGGCCATTCAGGCGATCGGTGGGGTGGCGTGGGCGGCTCTCTTCTCCCTTATCGGCTCTGTTCTCCCGCTCTCTTCTCCCACTCTTCTCACTTCGATCTCCCTCTCTTCTCCCACACAAGGCGCACAACATTTATTCTTCTTCTTCTTATTTCTTCTTCTTCTTCTTTCTTCTTTTTTTTTCTTCTTCTTTCTTTTTCTGTTGGATTGAACTCGGTCTGTTCGGCTCTCTTGTATTAAAGGATCAGTGATCGTTGTCCGCGATCTCTTTCGATCGCTATTTTTTAATGACGTGGACTTATTAGCGACTGCATGCGATCGCTAATATTTAGTGGTCGCTACAAACTTCCCCGCCAACATATTGCGCCAATTTTTGGGCGGCAAATTACACCAGCGATCGATTAGCGACCGCCTACGGTCGCGGATATTAGATAGCGACTAGATTCAGTAATGGTCGCCAAAAGCAGTAGATATTTCTCATATCGACGATCGCAAACGGCTGTCGCTGATATTGTTGGTCGCTGATAGACCATTTTCTTGTAGTGCTTTATCCTAATGTTTTTAATAAAAAGGGGTTTTGAGTTGATTAAACTAAACTAGCAAAAGTAAACTGATAAGAACAAACTATGAATTAAAAGCTTCAGTTTTTCAGTTCAATATTACCTTTTCACAATTATGGATTAATCAAGTTATACATTATTTACCCTTCCATGAGATTAATAATCCTGGATAACTGCAATCGCTTAATTATTCAAAATTCTCCTTAAGTGTAAATCTAATGTGACAATCGCCTCAAGAGACCCTAACTATCATACAACCTAGAACTATCAGTCTAGATTTAATATAACAACAGCATGAAGAATTAGAAAATTAGGTTATTCCAAGCAACAATCACACAATCATGAATTATTTAACTTATCTTCAGATAATTATAGCAATACTCAAAATCTTATCCACAATCATGCAACACTAATTGCTAATTATGATCAGATATAATATCGTTTGCTTAATATATATCTTAATCTAGCAGATTATATCAATTAACTAATTTAATCTTGCAGAAACCAAATTAATAAATTGAATAGCATACAAGAAGTTGAAACAGATTATCAGAATAAATCTCATGCAAGAAAAAATAAAAAAAGTAAATTTGATCAAACCATTAATTATAAATAAGGTTCAACATCCCGTAGAACTGAAAAATAAAGAACTTAGCTCATATCTTCAATCTTTAATCTCCTAAGACTAGGGTTACAATTGTGTAGCTAAGATGATAGATAATAGATCCCCTCAAAAGCTAACTAAGAACATGTATTTATAGTACTGAAACAAAGTCCTAAGTCCCTGAGGAATCGCAATCCAAATTCGAGTAGAATTTCGTAAAAATCTGGCATTGGAAATTTTCTTTATTTTTCTAGATCCCGACGAATTCACCGGGGCAAGTTCATTTGCACTGAGGAGCTGGGTTATGTTCAGACAAAGAGGTTTCCGCTGGGGCAGATTCTTATAGGTCAATTGGGCTCGCCGAGGTGAAGATGTCTGATTCTGAATTTTCTTTCCTTTTTCATAGATGCAGCTCTAATTCATCCCATTTTCATCTTTTCAACTTCAATTCATCCCGAAATTAATAAACACCCTAATAAGTTCATATATACATAAAACATGTCATAAAGCTAAATGTAAAGGAATCAAAATCAATGAATATCTGGTCCTTATAATAACCTGACCCTTTGCCTTTGGTAGTGGACCCAAGATATCAATTCCCCATACAATAAATGGGATCGGGGACAGAATAGAGAATAATTCTTTAGGCAGCTGATGAGGAATAGGGCTATTTAACTGACACTTGGGACACTTTTGTACATAATCATTGTTTCTTGAAAGATTGTTGGCCAATAATATCGATATCAAAGCACCTTGTATGCCAATGCCTTTGCTCCATGTGATCGCCACAAATCCCTTTGTGAACCTCCCGAAGAACATATTCGGCTTCGAAAGACACCAAACACCTCAATAAAGAGGAAGAGTAAGCCATTCGATATAAACTTCCATCAACGAGCATAAAGTTCGAGCTTCTGTACTTGATTTTCTCTTCCATCATACGATCCGAAGGTAAGATGCCATCTGCCAAATAATCCAAATAAGGCGTAAGCCAACAACTCGATCCTTCCACTGTCAACACCTCCGAATACTGAACACTAGGAGAATTCAGAACCTCCAAATAGACCGATCCACTAAATGAGCTTGCATCTGTCGCAGATAACCTTGTCAAAGCATCGACTATAGTGTTATCTGATCTATCACTCCCCTAAAAGGTAAATGAACTAAATTAATGGAGCTGATCTTTGACCTCAGTCAGATACTTAAACATTTTTTCCCCCGGGCCTCACATTCCCCTGAAATCTGGTTGACAACTAACTGAGAGTCACTGAAGATGATCAAACTCTGTACCTCAAAGCCTTTTGCCAGTAAAGAACCTGCTAAGATTGCTTCATACCTCTACTTCATTATTAGTCGTCTTAAATCCAAAGCGAATCGCTTGTTGCAATCTAAATCCCTCCGGACTCGTCAAGATAACCCCGGCTCCACTGACATCCTAATTTGAAGAACCATCCACAAACAATGTCCATGATATTTGAACATGCAGAGCATCCGAGACCGACCCAACCAGATCCCTTGCCTGGTCAATAACGTCGGGTTCAGAAAACTAGCATTCTACCACAAAGTCGGCCAAGGACTGACCCTTTATCGCTGTCCGAGGATGATACTCCAAAATGAACTATGTCAACTCCATTGGCCAAGCTGCTAGCTGACCCGAGATGTTTGACTTGTTTAAAATCTTCTTTAAGGGCTGATCAGTATATACCATAATCAACCGACCCTGGAAGTAATGTCGAAGCTTCCTACTAGTCGTTATTAGGGAGTAGGCAAACTTCTTAAGGTTTGGATATCTAGTTTCTGCATCCCAAAGAGCATGATTCACATAATACATCGGGTTCTATTTTCCCTCTATTTCACGAACCAAAATAGCTCAAACTACTAACGAACTCGCTGCCAAGTACAAATATAAAGGTTCCGAAGGAATCGATTTCACCAATAGACGAACCGAAAATAGATACCTTTTAATTCCCTGAAAAGCGTCATCGCATTCTGAAGTCCATTGAAAAGTTTTCTCTTTTTTCAGCACTTTTAACGTATCAAAGAATGGAAAACACCTGTTTGCTGATTTATACATAAACCTCCTCTGTGTTGCAATCCTGACAGTCAATAGTTGAACTCCCTTATAAAACTGAGGAGACTTCATATCCAGAATTGACCTAATCTTCTTTGGGTTTGCCACAATTCCTATTTTGCTTATCAGATAACCCAAAATTTTGCCCGCTCCAAGACCAAAGGTGCACTTTGTCGAATTTAACATGATGTTGTAGTGTCTAACGGTCTAAAAATAATCTTCTAGGTCATCCAGATGTCCCCGAATAGATAAACTCTTTACGATCATATCAACAACGTATACCTCCATACTTCGACCCAACTGTCTCTAGAACACATAATTCATCATCCGTTAGTATGTTGCTCTAGCGTTCAGTAGTCTGAAGGTCATATTTCGATAGGCATAAATTACCCGATGAGTGATGAAAGTTGTCTTCGAGATATCCTCCTTGTGCATTGAAATTTGACTGTACCCTGAAAAGGCATCCATGAAGCTGAGTAAGGTATATCCTGAAGTGGCATCGATGAGTTGATCGATGTGTGCAAGGGGGTAAAATTCCTTCAGGCGTGTCTTGTTCAAATCATTGTACTCGATGCAAATCTGCCACTTCTCGTTCTACTTCTTACACCAATACTACATTCGCCATCCACTACGGGTCAATCTCAAAAATAAAGTTCGCTGCCAATAGTTTTTCTATCTCATCATCAATGATCTTATGCCTTTTCGGGGCAAAGATCCTTTTATTCTGTAGGACTGGCTTCCTGGCAGGGTCCACGTTTAATCTGTGCACAACAAACCCTTCGTCGATCCTAAGCATATCGCTGGGAACCCATGCAAAGCTATCTGCCTAACCCCGAAGTAATTCTATCAAACGTGTCCAAAATGGTTCCTGTAGTCCCAGTCCGATCTTGATTGTCTTATTCCTATTACCTGGAACCAACTCAACGTCTTCCGTCTCTTCGATAGGAATAACGAGGGACTCTATACTGCCTTCGGTAAATGGCTCAATCTCTATCGCTATTGTTTACTTGTGTTTACTGACCCTTACCACCGAAGAGATCAACGCGCTCTGATAACGCCTTCTTGGCAAGTCGAGGTTCCCAGCAACCTCTCTAACTCCATTCGGTGCAAGGAACTTGATCTTAAAGTGTGAAATTAAAGTCAATACTTGCAATGCTGTTAAATTTGGTCTCCTAAGAATGGCGTTGTAAGTCGAATCCATATGTACCATAAAAAATCTACACATTACCTCGACTTGATGAGGAGCTGTCCCGGAGACAACTGGCAACTCAATCGTCCATGCTACCCTAACCGGATTGTTAATGAAACCGTATAGGGGAGGCTCCTGCCCGATCTCCATTTTTTTTCCTTCTAAATCCATTCTCTAGTATGCGTGGGCATACAGTATATCCACTTATGAGCCATTTTCAATCATTATTCTCTTCATATCTACTGAACCCACCTGTGCAGTAATAACAAATGCTCCCTCATGCGGCTCTATCGACTCCGAAGGATAGTCTTCATCAAAAAAAGATATGACTACCCGAATATTGTCGTTCCTGCCTAACAGGCTGATTAGACACAGAGATCACAACGTCTAACAATCCATGCCTCTTCTTCCCTGTAAACTTTCCAACCGACCCACCCGTGATCACATCCACCACTCGAAGTGCTGCTTGAGTTTGACCTTATTGTTGGGGCTTGGGTGTTGAATAGATATTTTAAAACTTTTTCTTTTTCAAAATACTTGTCAGTATTGATTAAACTGACTGCAGCGGAATATATGTTTGTTCCCCTTAAGATAATGCAATAATGGTTTGATAAGCAGTTATGACAGTTATAACAGATATAGCAGTTATAGTAGTTAATAAGACATAATGATTTTAAGTAGTTCAGAGCACTCCAGGCTCCTAGTCCATTCTTCTACTCTACGAGTAGAAAACCCACTAAGGATGTCTTTATAACTTTGAATCATTAAGATTCCTTCAAGATCAACAATCTGGGAACTTCTTTAGTTCACTTAGAACTCTTCAAGTCCAGCAAACTTGGTACACTTTTTGAGAGTGGTTTTCTGGGGTGTGCTACTCAGTTGCTATTAAGCATCAGTTCTGAAGAACTGAGTAGCGAAGCAAGTTTATCTCTTAGGATCGTAGTGTTTGGAGGTTGAGAGTTCTTGAGCTTTTTCATTCTGTGCTTGCTTGATCTAAATCCTTGTCTGATTTGCTTATGATTAGCCTTTGAATTGTTTTCGTTGAAGGCATCCGTTGTAGCATTAAATGCTTTAGACGTTTCTGAGCAATGATGTTGACTTCGTGCAAATCTGTTGTTCAGCCGTCTGGCCCACTGACATAGCAGACTGCTTTCTCACCTAACACCTGAAAAGGTGTTTTCAGCAGGCATGCAGTCCTTTTCTTAGCTTCTTCAATATGCTTCTTCGATACATACTAAGGATGAATGTTGGATCACTGGGACTATCAAAATGTCAACGTCTATAAGCCTTTCTTCATTTGTTTCTCTTCCTCTTTCATCAGATAGACGAACTTTGATGCTGATAGGAGAGTCACCACGATCGTAGACTTTGTACTATGATCGCTGTGTGTTAGTTTGCTCATGCTTGATTCAGCTTAAATCATAGAGAACACTACGATTTCTCTTAAACTCTGATAGACTACGATAATCACTTGCTTGTCTTGTAAACTCCACATTTCTGAGAGCTGACTGTGATTCTTGACTTGGCTCGGCAGGCGCTCGGATCATCTCCATGATTCTGAGTGTGGCTTTCAAGACAGACTTTGATTCTTGAACACTTTCATTGAAGCTCCACGATTCTGCCTTGGCTTCTGCAGACTTTTGACTGGCTTGGCTGACTATAATTCTGTCAAGGCCTAACATTTACATCTAAAAATAGATCCACCTAACAGTTTTGATCTTTCTTCTATACATTCATTGACAGAATGATAAACATTAAAGCACAGATCAACCTAACAATTTTGATCTATCATATAAGTCCTTGTACATATGTTCCTTGAAGGACTTTACACATAAGCATATATATTTACTTTCAACATCAAATTTAAATATGCAATTCCCAATAATATCCCCCTATTTAATGTTGACATAACCAAGGAGATTTGCATCATATCATCAATTTCTAAATGCAGGATGCTAGAAAGTAAATATGACTTAGTGTTTCAGTGAGCAGCTGAAATTTCTAGAGAATAAGCTATGAAATTATTGATGTTTGAAAAAGATATTACAGTCTAGCACAGATACATCAATACAAAACAAACTTTAACTTATCTTTATTTTCTCTGCCTCTTGTTCTTTGGACGGTTGGCATACTCTGTAGCTCTTCTTCTTCTGGTTTGCTCATCTCTCCATGCAATGTCGTCTAGCTCTTCCTGGCTCAACCTTTCTGAATGATCATGTCTGTTCATGATGATAGGATCTCCAATGGGCATGTTGAGGCGAGTAGAGGATACTCCTTGTAAGCTAGAAGCTGGACCTTGACTTCCTCTATAGGGTTCAGCCATGAGAGGTGGACGGTTCTGCTGCTTTTGATCAATTCGTGGAGGCTGATAGCTATGACTTCTGGGGTTGCTCCTCGACGATTGACCAATTTGAGTTTGCTTTCCTCTGCTGCCTCTGCCTCTGTCTCCTTCCTCATTATTCTCCCCCTTTATGTCAACATCAAGGGTTCGAATGTCTTCTGAGAGGCGGTGGACACCTTGCACCAACTCATGCATCTGAGAGCGATTTTGGGCAATGTCACTACGATTTTCTTCGACTATAGCCTCAGTATTTTGTCTCTGTTACTGAAGTCGCTCCATGGCTTCTGTAGTTTGCTGAACTTGAGTCATGGTAAAGGTTTGGAATTCTCGTAGTGTGAGACGCAGCTTATGAATCTGTTTGGTCATGAGGGCATTATGAGATTCTTGAGTTTTCTAAAGAATCTCCATAGATTCCTTATGCTTTTTCATAGCTGCAAAGTGAATAGCATCCCTTTGGCTGAGGCTGTCACCTATTTCTCGTAGAATCTCCCTCAGCTTCTTTGATAGCACAGTTGCCAAGTTCCCTGGCAGAGTCTTGATAAAGTCTATTATATGGTCTAATCTTTTGTGAAGTGCCAGAGAGTTTGCTTCAAGATTCTCCTCTGCCTCTAGGGCCATATGGCTTGTCAAATTAGTCAGCTCCTCTTTGGTGGGTAGTAGAGACAAGTGATCAAGAATTTTCTGAGCATCAGGAGGAGAGGTCGTAGTGTACTCACCTGTCCTTGACATGCTCGTGAGAGCAAGTGCCAAATCAAAATATTCGTTATTGGAGGACGAGGGAATGTCTGACTGGGTGATAGGGGCTTGTGTTTGGTGTATGGGAGAAGTGTTTGGTTCAGGGTTTGGTGTATGTGGTTAGTTGATTTGTTCTGGAGACTCAACAATTTCAGTGTCATGTTGTTGTTCGACAAGCATGAATCGTAGTTCGTTATCCAGATTTGGTGGCTCAATGGTTGAGGTTTCAAGCAGTTGATCGACGATTCTGGTTATTTGCTCGATAGCCATATAACCATTGACAATTGGCTCTATAAGGGCAAGTTGGTTATTTGATTCATCAGTTACAGAGTTTTGGGACACTGTAACTGGAAATTGGTTTAGTGGGTGAAGAACCACTTCCAACCATCTTCGCAATTCATAGAATTGATTGAAATGTGATGGAGGGCAGTGGTTGATAATGAAAGAGAGGGGTGTGTAATATACCTCATGCTCAGTCTCTGAAGTTGAACCATTGGTGATCAGCTTCTGAGCAAATATGTGGTTTCTTGGAAATCCATAGGCAAGCACAGAGATTGCTGGATAAGCCTTGTAAATCCAGAACATGTGATCTCAGGTGTTGAGAATTAGAGCTCTATGATAGGGCATCATAGGCAAGTAGTCAAACAGCTGATTGTAGTTAGCTATTTTTTCTCCATCTCTGCCCACTGATATAACCACAAGATCATCATCCTCTTCTTCATCACTATCTTCGTCATTATCATCAGGAACTTCCACCACATCTACCATCTCATCGTCAACAATATCCATAATTTCTGCATCAGCAGACTCTACGAACTTTTCAGGGGCTGAGGGAATTTCAGGATTATCTATTGGTAGCTCCCCCTCAACTCTTGCATTTACTTGTTCTACTAACAACTCCCCCTCAGCTGTAGCACTTTCTTGAACATGAACTTCCGGAGACTCCTCCTCAACATCATCAGGGCTCATCTCAGTTGCTTCTGGCATTACTTCTTCAGAATGAGCCATTTCTTCTACCAGCACTTCCTCAGTATTAACAACATCAGGCAGCTCTTCCTCAGCATGGTCCACAGCCTGATCAGATGCATTAGGATCTTCTGCACCCTTGAGGTAGGCTTCTACATCTGCAATAACTTTGATCTCTTCCATAGTTGGACCAGATGCTTGAGGCTTAGTGCTTTGTTCAGCCTTCTCAGCAGCCCTTCTTCTTTCATCTTCTTTCAACACTTCCTCATTTGCCAGGATATACTTCTTGACAAGATTCTTCTTTGATTTCTTTGGCTTGGACACAACCTTAGCACTTTCTTCAGGTTCAGCCCTGACAGTTTGTTCAGGCTAAGAGGCTGTTACAGCATCTCCTTCTGGAATAGCAGTCAGTCTGAACTACACAATTGGTGTGGACTCCACGACTTTAGTGAGCGTAGGCTGCTTGGTTCGATGACTGCGTTTCTTCTTCTTTTGAGACTCAGAACTTCCTTCAGCCTTATCCTCACTATTATCCCTCTTCTTCTTCTTCTTCTCCTTCAGAACTTCTCCTGGTGATTCGGTTGTTTCAAGAGTAAGGCCCCTTTTAGTGGCAAGACCTTGAATCTCAATACCAGAACCAGAACCCCCTTGGGGTGCATCAGTGGTTGAGCTTTGAGGCTCCTCAGCTATCCAAACACCTTCATTCACTTTCCTTTTCCCTTTGCTCTTTCTGACCAGAGCCAAAGGTTGCTCTTGGTTGACTTCTTCTTCTTCCTCTGTTTCTTTCACAGCAGACATATTATCCTGCCTAACTGACTTCTTCACTTCACCAGTCCTTCCACTGGACTCAGAAATCATCTTTACATTTTCAGCAGGGTTCCTCTTCCAGTTCTGAAATAGCGGCTGGGTCATTTTCCTGTTGGGATTGATGGGAGCACCTTCTTTATCCTCAATCTTGTCACCCAGAGCAGATTGCAGGATTATGCTGATGAACTTGTCACCCAGAGCAGATTGCAGGATTATGCTGATGAATCTCCCATAGAGCATCTTGGCAGAGCTCTTAGTCTTCTTTGGGCTGAGCATCCACTTCCCAAACCATTCCATTAGCAGAGCCCCATAGTTGAGTTGAATTCTGAAGCAGATGGCTGTCATAAGCTTCAGTTGTTTCTCATTTACAGAGTCATGACCATAGCCCTTGCAGTATATACACTTTCCAACAATGTCAGCCAGGAATTCATACTTCTGGGGAAACTCTTTCTTCTTATAGCCCTTGATTCCTTCAAACTTAGTATGGTGCATCTTCCGTAGGCCTTCATGAAAGTCGATGACGTCCATAGATGGAAGGCCCTTTGATTTAAACCCTAGGGCTAGGTTAATGCTTTCAGCATTGAGTCGAATCTGCACGCATTTGACCTTTGTGGCGATGACGTCGTCTTCAAAGACTCCATTGCAGTAAAATTCCTTCACCAGCTTCGGGTAAATCCTCGTGCTGGTGTTCAGGGCTTCTTCGAGGCCAGCTCTCTTTAGAAGAGATAGAATTTATGGAGCTGAGGGTCAGCAGTCTTGAACTAATCAAAGCACAGTAAACAACGTTGGAAGCAGCCATTGATTTGTTGATTTTCCTATGACGAACAAACTTGACTTAGCTTTCTGAAGCTTAAGGTTTCTTTTGAGAGAGAGAGAGAGAGATAAACTTTTGAAATTCAAAGGTAAACTGACAAATGACAGTTCAAAATGAATTTATAACTTCCCTCCATATGATTTGCAGAGTGGGACACGTGTTGAGTTCTACTGGACTCCACGGTTTTAAGTTGAATAAAAAGTACGGTTCTGCCCTTAACTCCCCCTGAGCTAGTGAATTCTTTTAAAAGGACTATGATTGTCGAGAACCACTCCACGATTGTTGAGCTCCATGCTTAGCCAGCTCCTTGATCGTTGACTCTACTGTTTTTTGTGATGCATCCTGAAATAAGATCTTTTCTGGGTTAAGGTTGCTCAGAAAGGGCCAACCTCTTAGTCTGACACTAAGGGTCAGGTTTTTCCCTGAGGCGCTTATCAGAAGGGTTGCTTAGATTTGGTAATACTGTCACTACAGTGATCTTTTCTGTCATGTCTAGATCATTCCACGATCGTGGTTTCTTTTAGTCATCTCTACGATTTTGACTTAGCCTTTCTATCTGCATGATTAGCACCAAATAGAGCATATAATTCATGGTTGTAGATTTAACATACCTAACTCACTTATTAATTTAATAAATCTGGATTCATCTAAGGGTTTTGTAAAAACATCAACAAGTTAATTTTCAGTAAGGATGTATTGCAAAGATATAGTTCCATTTTGAACATGATTCCTAATAAAATGATATCTTATCTCTATATGTTTAGTCCTAGAATGCATGACAGGATTATGTGTTATTGTTATAGCACTTGTGTTATCACAGTGAACAGGTATAGATTTGAAATCAAACCTATAGTCTGCTAGCTGGTTCTTCATCCAAAGAATTTGAGCACAATAGTTGCCTGCAGTAATATATTCAGCTTCTGCTGTTGAAGTTGATACTGAGTTTTGCTTTTTGCTAAACCAGGATACTAGTCTATTTCTTAGCAGTTGACAAGTGCCACTGGTACTCTTTCTATCTATTTTGCATCCTACAAAGTCAGCATCTGTAAATCTTGTCAGTTCAAAGGAGGACTCCTTGGGATACCAAAGTCCCAAGTAAGGTGTGCCTTTGAGATACCTGAAAATCCTTTTTACAGCAGTTAAGTGTGATTCCTTAGGATTATCTTGAAATCTAGCACATATACATGTTGCAAACATTATATCTGGTCTACTGATAGTTAAGTAGAGAAGGGAGCCTATCATACCTCTGTATTGAATAATGTCAACACATTTACCTTTCTTATCTTTGTCAAGCTTAGTTTCTGGAGCAATTGGTGTTTTCATGGGAGAGGCTGATTCCATGCCATACTTCTTAAGTAAGTCTTTGATGTACTTGGCTTGGTTAATGAAGATACCTTCATCATCTTCTTTACTTGCAGTCCAAGGAAGAAATTCAGCTCACCCATCATGCTCATTTCGAACTTGCTCTACATAAGCTTAGCAAATCTCTTGCACAGATTTTTATCAGTAGAACCAAAGATAATATCATCTACATATATTTGAACTAGTAAAACTTTATCTTTGTGCTTCCTAAGAAATAATGTGGTGTTTACTCTACCTCTAGTGAATCCTTTTTCAATAAGAAAGTTAGTTAGTGTTTCATACCATGCTCTAGGTGCTTGTTTAAGTCCATATAAGGCTTTCTCTAGTCTATAGACATAATTAGAGAAAGTTGGATTGATGAAACCTGGAGGCTGCTCCACATATACTTATTCTTGAAGTTCACCATTCAGAAATGCACTTTTGACATCCATCTGGAAGACTTTGAACTTCATGTGGGCAGCAAATGCAAGAAATATCCTGATAGCTTCAAGTCTGGCAACAGGTGCAAAGGTCTCGTCATAGTCGATGCCTTCTTCTTGAGAATAACCTTTAGCCACCAGTCTTGCTTTGTTCCTTGTAATCACCCCATCTTCATCCATCTTGTTTCTGAAGACCCATTTGGTGCCAATGATTAGGTGATTCCTTGGTCTAGGAACTAATCTCCAGACTTTGCTTCTTTCAAACTGATTCAGCTCCTCTTGCATGGCTTCTATCCAACTTGAATCTTCCATCGCATCTTCTATCTTCTTGGGTTCCATTTGAGACAGAAAGCTCACATAGAAACACCCATTCTGAGTTGAAGCCCTTGTCCTGATCCTTGCAGTTGGATCTCCAATTATCAGGTCTTGAGTGTGATCTCTTGCCCATATGTTCCCTATTGGAACATCTTTTCTGGTGCCTTCTTGTCTGAACTCTTCAAGATTAACTTTTGGTTCTTGTTGTAGAGGATCGTCGTCTGGTGCAGCTCTCTCCACGATTCTTCTTCAGCCTCGACGATTCCACCTTCTTAAGCTGTGATCGTGGTGTTGGGCTCGACTACCTCAATCGTGGTGTCTGGATTGTCGATTGCATTGTCTTGTGGTGCAGACTTGTCTAAGTCTATTTCATCAAAGATAATGTGGATCGAGACTTCAACGCTCAGCGTCTTCTTATTGAACACTCTATAGGCCTTGCTGTCTGTGCCATATCCAAAAAAGATTCCTTTGTCTGACTTAGGTTAAAACTTAGTTAGATATTATTTTCCATTATTGAGAATGTAGCATGTACAACCGAACACGTGAAAATAACTGACATTTGGCTTTTTTCCTCTCCACAGCTCGTAGGGAGTCTTTTTCAACATAGAGTGAACAAGAGATCTGTTCTGAGTGTAGCACGCAGTGTTGATGGCTTCTGCCTAGAAGTATTCAGGCAGATGAGCTGCTGCTAGTAGAGTTCTCCCTGCTTCGATCAACGTTCTGTTCTTCCTTTCAGCTACTCTATTTTGCTGTGGCGTTCGTGGGGCTGAGAAGTTGTGGCTGATGCCATTGTCTGCACAGAACTGATCCATTTCTGAGAAGTCGAACTCTCTACTATGATCACTCCTAATGGCCTTGATCGTCTCTTTTTTTTCATTTATCACCAGCTTGAACATCTTGATCAGTTGAGAGCTTGTTTCATCTTTAGAATTAAGAAAGAACACCAATGTGAATCTGGTGTAGTCATCCACTACGACCAGTGAGTAACTCTTCTCTCCGAGGCTCACAGTTGGTATTAGCCCGAAAAGATCCATATGAAGTAACTGAAGGGGGCTATCAATTGAGTTGACTGCTTTGGCTTTGAATGAGCTCCTTGTTTGCTTTCCAAGATGGCAGGCGTTGCATGGCCTTTCTTTGACGAAGCTAAACTTGGGTAAACCTGCTATAAGTTCTTTGGAGGCCAGTTTTGACATGCTCTTGAAGTTGAGATGGGATAACCTCCTATGCCAAAGCCAGCTTATTTCTTCAGAGGCTTTAGCAAGAAAACATACTGTCTCATCAGAACTTAGTTGAGCAAGATTAATAGTGTAGACATTTCCTTCTCTTGTTCTGGTCAGCTTAATAGAGGAGGTCTCCAGATCTCTGACTTGACATTGATTGTTGAGAAAAGTGACTTAATGGCCTTTGTCGCAGAGTTGGCTGATGCTCAGAAGATTGTGCTTTAGTCCATCCACATAAGCCAGTTTGCTGAAGGACACAACACCATTCCCAGCTGAGCCATATCCTTTTGTCTTGCCAGAGCCGTTATCTCCAATGATAATTGTTGGTCCCTTCTTCTCTACTGAAGTTGGACAGGAGGGATTTGTTCCCGGTCATGTGACGAGAGCACCCACTATCCAGATACTATATTGTAATCGTGGGGCTCAGCTCCTGCAGACATTTTAAGCTTTCATGTTGGTACCCAGACTTGCATGGGTCCTACAAAGTTAGTACCCTTGGGAACCCAAATCTGCTTGACTTTGGGCCTATCATGCAGAGGGTTATAGTAACATATTGCAGCTTTATGACCATTTCTACCACATACAAAACATCTAACATAATGCATGCTTGTGTGTGTGTGTGTGGATTCTTTCTCCATTTGGACTTTTGTGGATACTTGGTGGCCTTACCCTTATATTGATTCTTCTTTTTCCATGCAGCCTTGTGATTCAGGGTTTGTGATGAGTGAATCTCAACTCCACGATTCCTTCCAGGTTGGTTCATGGAGTCAGTTTTGTTTGACTCCACGATCCTTCAAGGTTGGACAGTGGTGACTGAGTTACTCTTCTCCTTTCTGAACCCCAGGCCAGCATGGGATCCGTTGTGTCTAAGGACATGGCTTGGATCAGAAGAGCAGGGTTGCACTAGTTCTACCTTTTGTGTGGATTTCACAAATGTAATGCTTCTATTGAAATTAGAAGCACTACTAATTTTAGTATCCTTTATCTTTTCCACACATGGTTCTGGGGTAGATTCCCCAAAGCCTAAACCTATTCTGTCAGATGCACTTCTCTGACTGGAGATCAGGGAGTCCATGGATGAGGAAGACCTATTCCACATTGAGATAGTCTTTTCTAGCTCCTCAATCTTAGAGGTTAGTTTTGACTCTCTTTGTGTGCTCAGTTCATTGGTCTGTCTTAAGAGTTTATTCTTAGCTTCAAGTTTAGAGAGAGAGACAGAACTGTGTAGAGCTGTTTCCAGTTCTCTTTGAATTTTTTTTTTCTCTTTTTGAAGACCAGAATAATCCTTAGACAGAACTCTGAACCATTTCATATATTGCAGATCAGATGTTATATCATGTAGTGTAGTTCTTAAATCATCAATGTCTACATAAGGAGAGTTAAAGTCAAATACCTCATCTATGCTTACCTCATGATGGTCAGTGTTTTTCTTGTTGTTTGCATCTTTGGCCATTAGACATAGGTTGGCTGCTTGAGGTTCTTCATCATCTTCAGACTCAGCATTGGTGTCGTTGTCTGAGTCACTGCATGAACCTCCAGCTAAAAGACCTTTGTCTTTCTTCTGATGCTTTTTGTAGCCTTTGAACTCCTTCTTTGGATTCGTCTTTCTTTTCAGCTCTTCTCTGATAGGTTTGTTTTAGTTTGAGATGAAGTGGCTAGGCTTCTTGCAGTTGTAGCATAAGTCATTGATCTGCTCCTGACTGCTGTTGTTGTTGAATCTCTTAGGTCTGCCACTTCTTCCTTTACGCATGAACCTTCTGAGTCTTCTGACCAGCATTGCAATATCTTCATCATCATCTTCCTCAGAGGTAGATTCATTTACATCATGAGCTTTAGAGATTTCTTCTGTTACCTTGAGAGCAACTCCTTTATCCTTCTTTCTTCCTTCAGATAGAGTCTTTGCTCGTTGAGTCAGCTCTAGTTCGTAGGTAAAAAGGTTGCCATAAAGTTGTTGGACAGTCATTTCATGCAAGTTCTTTGATTTTCTGATTGCAGTGGTTTTGGCATCCCACTTGCTTAGTAAGGACCTCATGAACTTGATGATAAGATCTTTGTTAGGATAAATCTTTCCAAAAGCTCGAAGAGAGTTAAGCAGCAAGTTGAATCTCTCGTAAGTGGAAGTGACGTTTTCTTCTGGAACATGGGTAAACATCTCATACTGTTGAGTCAGTAGAGATTGCTTGTTTTCTCTGACTTCTTCAGTTCCTTCATGCATTATGAGCAGTGCTTCCCAGACTTCTTTGGCAGTCTTGCAGTTAACCATATTCTCGAACAGATTATCCTCTAAAGACTGGAACAAAATGTTCTTAGCCTTTTTGTCTAGCTGGATATCTTTCTTCTCATTGTCAGTCCACTAAGCTTTGACCTTGATTTGAACTCTATTTGGATCTTCTGGAGTTGGTGCAAGCTTTGTTGGAATATAGGGCCCATTCAGAATGGTTTCAAATAGATCATCATCTATTGAATTCATGTAGGCTTGCATACGAACTTTGTAGTTGGCAAATTTGTCTCTGTTGCACATAGGTGGCTTGCTGCCTCCACCGGTCTTGGTCTCGCTTATCGGATGTGCCATTGGATCTACTCAAGCTTTGTAGGCTAGTTGAGAGAACCTGCTTTGATACCAATTATTAGTTCCTAGAGGTACAATAGTTATCTAGAAGGAGGGTTGAATATGTATTTTAAAACTTTTTCTTTCTCAAAATACTTGTCAGTATTGATTAAACTGACTGCAGCGGAATATATGTTTGTTCCCCTTAAGATAATGCAATAATGGTTTGATATGCACTTATGACAGTTATAACAGATATAACAGTTATAGCAGTTAATAAGACACATCGATTTTAAGTGGTTCAGAGCACTCAAGGCGCCTAGTCCACTCTTCTACTCCACGAGTAGGAAATCCACTAAGGATGTCTTTACAACTTTGAATCACTAAGATTCCTTCAAGATCAACAATCTTAGAACTTCTTTATTTCACTTAGAACTCTTCAAGTCACTTCAAGTCCAACAGACTTGGTACACTTAGTTTGAGAGTGGTTTTCTGGGGTGTGCTACTCAGTTGCTATTAAGCATCAGTTCTGAAGAACTGAGTAGCGAAGCAAGTTTATCTCTTAGGATCGTAGTGTTTGGACGTTGAGAGTTCTTGAGCTTTTTCGTTCTTTGCTTGCTTGATCTGAATCCTTGTCTGATTTGCTTATGAAGGAGCCTTTGAATTGTTTCCGTTGAAGGCATCCATTGCAGTATTAAATTCTTTAGACGTTTCTGAGCACTGATGTTGACTTCCTGCAAATTTGTTGTTCAGCCGTCTGGCCCACTGACACAGTAGACTTCTTTCTCACCTAACACCTAAAAAAGTGTTTTCAACAGGCATATAGTCCTTTCCTCAGCTTCTTCAATATGCTTCTTTGATACATACTAAGGATGAATGTTGGATTATTGGGACTATCAAAATGTCAACGTCTATAAGCCTTTCTTCATTTGTTTCTCTTCTTCCTCCAATAGATAGACGAACTTTGATGTTGACAGGAGAGTCACCACGATCGTGGTCTTTGTACCATGATCGCTGTGTGTTGACTTGCTCATGCTTGATTCAGCTTAAATCATAGAGAATACTACGATTTCTCTTAAACTCTGATAGACTCCGATAATCACTTGTTTGTCTTGCAGACTCCACGTTTTTGAGAGCTGACTGCGATTCTTGACTTGGCTCGGCAGGCGCTCGAATAATCTCCACGATTCTGAGTGTGGCTTTCAAGACAGACTTCGATTCTTGAACACTTTCATTGAAGCTCCACGATTCTGCCTTGGCTTCTGCAGACTTTTGACTGGCCTGGCAGACTACGATTCTGTCAAGGCCTAGCCTAACATTTACATCTCAAAATAGATTAACCTAACAGTTTTGATCTTTCTTCTATACATTCATTTACAGAATGATAAACATTAAAGCACAGATCAACCTAACTATTTTGATCTATCATCTAAGTCCTTGTACATATGTTCCTTGAAGGACTTTACACATAAGCATATATATTTACTTTCAACATCAAATTTGAATATGCAATTCCTAACATACTGAACTAATTCACCGCTCTGGACATTCTTCTCAATAAACTCTTTCAGGCTTCAATAAGCTTTGGTAGAATGGCCAACCGTCCCATGATAGTCACAATACTTGTTATGATTTCCCCTGCTTGATTTTGTGTTATTTTTTGTCGGTTCAAAGTATGGCTTATCCTTCATCTGTTCCAGTATGGTGGGCCGATCAATGTTGAGTGGAGTATAAACCTTGTTGACTCTCTGATTCGGGAAGGGTGGACGGCCTCCTCCTGAACCCCTAATATTATTGCTATACTTCTTCTGTTATCCATCTGATCTTTTATTATTGTCATTCTTGGAATAGTTATTTCTATCCCGATCCTTTGGCTTCTCTGTTGTGCTCGATTTCAGACTGCTCATTGCCTCTTCCACTGTAATAAAGCCTTTGACCCTGTCAAACGCTTCTACCGAATCCTTCGGATGATTGAACATCAAATCCTTCACCAACTTCTTCAATTTTACGACGTCTAAACCCATTTGAAAATATCCAAGGGCCTGAGAACTATTCATATCTGTAACTTATTCGACCGCCTCCCGAAACCTTTTAACATAATGGCCCAAGGTTTTGTTTGAATATTGCTTTATCTGGACCAAGAACCCAGTCGGCTTTCCTCTCCTCTTGTTGCTTCTGAACCGGATATGGAACTTGTCGCAGAGTTCTTTCTATGACGAGATTGAGTTCGGATTCCACGATGTCATCCACTACCGAGCATCATTTTTCAGAGTCGTAATGAACATCTGTCACTTGTTAACATCAGAGTAGTCATAATAGTTCATCAGCCGATCATAAGTCTGGTTGTGTTCGTAGGGGTCTCCTGATCCATTATAACTCTATATATGTGGGGCCTTCTTATTTTCGAATCAGCCCATTCTCGATCTATCTCCGGGGAGAATGGCGATGATGAATTGACCGAGGCCCCCTTGTCCGGATTGGAATCTGCAAGCCTCTGCTCTAACTCCGCCAATCTTCGGGCTAACACTTTGGTTTCGCTCCTTCGAGGGGACGACTTTTGCCTGTCCAGATTTCTTTGGTCCAGAGAGGCCTGATAGACTCTATGGCATGCTTGCGTGAGGTGGTCGTCGCCCGGATCGTTTCAAGCAAAGTTGTAAGGGTGGAACTCTCTCGACACCTCAACCCAACGCCTATAAAGAGAAGAGAACCTTTGTACAATAGATCAAGCAATGAAATCTGCATTGAATGGAACACCAACGACACCTAAACCCCGTGTTTATATTGAAACATGAACGTCGGTACAATTGGCGACTTGTGGAATAGAAGATGCCACACGCAACTATGTATTGTTGTATGATAAGTCAATATTGAATCTCACAGAAAAACTATGAACAATTCAAAAGTTCGTAAAGAACCAAAAGAAGAGAATAATCTCACGAATTGTATTGAATAATAATAATAATGTGTTTTTATTACATAAGCCTTGTATTCTATTTATACTAATACAAGAAAGCTTAAATCCTAAAAGAAATAGAATTACTAATTAACAAGCTAATTTAGAATCAAATCTATCTAATAAATGTCCTAATTACATTAGAAATCTAAAAGATATCAAAAATCCCTAAATATATGGAAGAAATCTGCTAAAACGCATAAAAAAATGCGTCTTGGAAATCGTGCACGGCTCGATCGCGCCATATCTGGATTGGATTCGGGTGCGACGGCGCTGGAACTCTAGAGGGAAAAATTTGAGTTTTAAATTCGGGCGCGGACGCGCTGCTTTTCTTCGTGGTCTCGACGCGCAGAGCCAGAAATAGCTTACATCTCAGCGCGACAACGCCGGTCTGGCTGAGGTTGTCCGCTTTGGGTTTCTAGATATTTCCAAGTCTCGAATAAGATTCTTTGCTCCTCTTTCATCTCCTCCATCAAACGTGAACCTTTGTATGAACTAAACCATTGAGCTTAGAATCATATTCCTTAATGAATGCCTTAACGAATGCTTTGATGTGTAACTTTAATCCTCATGCTTCAGCTCAACTAATTAAAAATTATGACGTCGCATGATACATTGTAGACTCTTGAACATTCTCGAGTAGATTTCAGCCCAATCAATCATGATCACTTGTTGAATCCATTGAGCTCGAGTCAAAAGATTATCATAAAATTCTGACTCCCTCATGTTTGTGTCAAGGCCTCCCGCCTTCTTCGTTCAGACCTTTCTCTGCCTTCTAAACTTGCTTCTTTGGAGCGGCTTCGGTGCCTGTACCTCTCTTGTGAACGGCCTCGGGGCCTGCTCCTCTCCTGTGAACGGCTCCGGTGCCTATTTCTTTCTCGAGAGCGACATCGATGCCTGCTGCCGATCTGCCGAGAATCGTCCGGACTATGTGTCCTGGTCTGATTCTCTAGCGAACACTCTCGCCTTCGATTATGGCTAGAAGCACCATCCTCTCCGCATATCAAAAGTACCATCTATGTGTCGATCTACTTTCGTTGAAGGAGTAAAGCTTTCATGGTGTCATCATTCTCCTGTGCCTTTTTTGGCCATGATCAATCTCCTTTCTTCATGGTCATCTCGCCTAGAGTTTTGGTTCCCCATGGTCCGTGTTCGGGACGGGTGGTCCGTGTTCGGGACGGGTTGTCCTTGACACGTTCATTGGGTTTTGCGTCTTTCCTGGTCATGGAGAATAGCCGACGGCAGACAACATCTGCCTTCTCGTTCGGTGGGGCCACAGAATTGGCATGGGACCAAAGTCTTTGCGATGCACTAAGGGATGGCCCCAACCTATCTTTGACCGAACCTCGTGGTTGAGGATGGGGATCAGCCGTGAATGGATCTCGTGCAGAGGTCATCTTCGCCTTGCTAGTCACCATGATTCCAACCAAACTCTTAGGTGATTGAAAAATTATGTAGCATTAAAGTCCCCTCCTTCTAGCGCTAATGTTAACGCCAAGATTCGTCCATGCACCTCAATCACCAATAGCACGTCCAATCCTGCATAGAAACGAAATCACACTTGAAGCTTGACGGCTTGGGCCGCCGGGGGATAACTCTGGTGTGAAAATAAGTACAGGCTGAATAAGATTTTAACAATGGAGGCTTAATGCTTTAATGCTGTAAAATAATGTTGTACCTGATAATTAAGGTGTAACCTTGTATTTATAGTGATCACACCTCCTTCTCCAAGCCCTTCCTCGTATAGAAATAGAATTTCTCATTAGGTATGATTCTTTAATGTGATTAAACTGAATCTCCTTAAAGAAAAGAAGTCGGATTATATCCTGACACTTTCCCTAAGAGTTAAATCAAATATAATTAAAAATCTTGGATTCCTTAAAATTATCAAATTGCCCAAATAGATTCTCACATGGGGAGATTTCCTTCACATGGAGCATGACCCACCAAATCATCCGGACCCAAATAACCATGTCTCACCAGTTAAAATCCTTGTTTTCATTTTCTGGAAAATAGTTACAGTCTGGGAAGGGAAATTTGAAGGTACCCTATCTACTTACCTTTTATATATGGGTCATATATGGGTTGATAAATTATCCATATCCATTTATTATACATCTAAAATTATCAATTAGTGACTCATCATTTATAAAATTTTATCCATTATTCATCTAATCAACTCATTTGCCACCTCTAATAATAATTTAGCCCGTCCTCATGTTTGGACATCTTCAACTTCAAAGCTGCGGATAAAGCTTTTGGGTCCGTTAAATATCATTGTGTATAGACCCGATAAAATGGACTGAAACTCAATGAGCAGTTTGTATCAGCCCATAGTAAATAAAATATTGATTTATATGCCAGTTAATTTGTCGCTTCACATATGCATATGCACGAGAGGAGGATGTTAGCTTACATTATATACTGTTGGACTCTCTAATATCTGACCAGTTTTTAAATGAATTCGTAACTTAACATGTTGTGATAATAGAATATTAGTATAAAATCTATCATAATTTTAATATTATGTAATTGATACTAGATTCGTAACTATTTTTTTGAAAGTCCTACTTTTTGAGAAATATAATATAATTTTATAATTAAATATGTTAGGGCATGATTTCTAGGACCGAATAATTCGGTGGGTCACGCCACGTGGTAGAATATTCCAATCAGAAAGCTTGACTTTTGAGGGATTTATAGTCCTAATTAATTTGTAGTTCTCATACCTAATTTGACTTACTACTTTTAAGGATACCAAATTCAATCAAGTCATGAGTATTGCACTTATAATAAGACTTTACATAAAGAGTCCTCATATTTCTATTCGGGGAAGGGCACATAAAATTAAAGAGGTGCGATCAATTATAAATATACGACCATAATTCAGGTTTGTTTTTGGCATGTACTTATTCTTACACCGGAGTAGACATGAACAAACAGGCCGCATGGCCTGGTCTAGGTTTGCCAGGTTTTGACCATTAACCAGGGCGGGGCAGGCCCTGACTCAAATAAAAGAAAGGAACAATTACATATTCTAGTACAATTTTAGAAATAATTACAACAACAGTATATAGATAAAATAATTACAAAAATAATACATATTTTCATATTTATTTACAAATTTAATGCAATTAGGATTCCTTTAATTTAGGTGATTAGTATTGAATTGCTGATGTGACGTCCCCAGAATAGGTCCAGTCAACCCAACCCATTCTGAGTCGTCAAATACATGGTACAGAATTCAAATACAAACTTTATATCACACGGTCGTGCAAAATACGACCACACAACTGTGAGTGTCAATACAAATATGTAAAAAATATTAATATTCAAACTAAGTCCTCATTACAATTATTATCACACTATTTATCAAAAATAGTGAGGACTACTACTGCTCTAACTCGGACCATCACTCTGTCCCCCGACTAGTTCCTGCGATATTCTCATTTCCTGAAGAGGACAATAGATGAAAAGGGTGAGCTCACTAGTCCAGTAAAAAATATTATGACTAAGTTAATGGAAAATAAATTATCGTTAGTCTTCAATAATTCAGATAAAATATTATTGACAACAAGTTTTAGATCAATATTCGCAGTGGAAAAAATAATTCATTAGAAGAGTTAAGTAGAGAATGAAATCTACTATCTTCTATGATTTAAAAGGTCATCATCAATATTTTATCCCTGTAACATCAATCTATATACATCTCGAATCAAATATTCATCTTTGCACTACGGCCAAAGATATTCATTTGTATCACCAGTGGTCATGTTCATCTCAACACCTGTTCATCTTTGCACTAGGGCCAAAGATATTCATCAGGTAATCATTCATCTTTTCTCTACAGGCCAAAGATATTCAGTTATATCACCTTTTAGGACTGAGGATGATGAAAAATATTTTAAAGAACGAATCCAGTGAGATAAAGAACAAAGACTAAGGATTCGTAATCTAATTTATCCAAGTTCAAAAATACTCCTAATAATACTTTGTGGAGCAAAATTCAAGGATAAAGCTCAAAACTTAGATCCAATCAAAGATAAGAACTTTAACAAGCAATTTGGACATATAGAAGAAAATTTAATTTTTTCCGTGAATAGTGCCGTATACGTGAATAGTAACCCCGACGAAAAAAGTAAGAATTTCATAATAAAATCCATTCCAATATTTTGGTATAATGATATTGAAAAGAATAACATCATTTACGAAAGAAAATAACATCCCTTACCTCAAAAGAATAGTACTTCTGACTGGTATATCGGATATAAGACTGAAGAAAACTTGCACTGAATAGTAACACTCAAAGTATCTAAATACTCACAAAAATACGCTCGATATTATAAAGAGAGAAAACTTCTGATTCTGGTGTGATTTTCAATTCTAACCTAAGCACCCTATTTATAGAAAAAACTTAGGATGTCAAAGTAGACTTTTTAATAAAATAATATTTTTTTTAAAATTCCAGCCGCCTCGTGAGAAAGAAAAAAAAAGTCAACATTCAACAAAAAGTGGGGCCCACCATTTTATTTAAAAAATATTTATTTTTCGAAACTTCAATAATTCATAATAAATAGCCCTTTTGTCAGAAAAATACAAATTCTATGTCCTTTTATAGGAAATTTAATTATCTACAACTTTGTAGAAGAAAGTTTTTCCAAATTCCAAACATAAATTATCCAAAATCCACAAACAGATAATTTTTCACACTAAAATACTCATCAGCACTAATTTCTTCTTTTATATCCATAAAATAAATATTTCCTTATCATATAAATCAATAATTAATTATTCATAAATAATATTACAGAACTACAATATTGACAATCAGGTCGTTCCCAAGAAAGAGGGGGTCTTCCGATAAGGACTTCTTCTTACTGGCGCCCAATTAAATAACCCCTCCTAGACAGAACTTCCTTAGATATTGTCAATAATGCTATCTAATAATATTATTCAAATAATATGAATTATTGAGTTGATAATGTGAAATACTGTGCAGTGACAATTATTAAATCAATAATACAAAATATCAGCGGTAACAATCATTGAATCAATCATATAAAATAGCAACGAAGCAATTATTGATATAAAATATCAACGTAGCAACTATTGTTATAAAATATCAACGTAGCAATTATTGAACCAATAAAATATCATGCAATCAATAATATAAAATATTAAACAGTAATTACAGTAACAATTATTGAGTAATGACTTCTCACGTAAGAATCAATAATTAGAATTACTGTGCAATACCGTGTGCTACCGTGCAACACCGCATATTACTGTACTTTTATCACCGGGTATTTCAACAGTTTAACCGTAACAGTTTTACCATTATTTATAAAAAGATTATTTCTGTCGCTTTCTATATCTGACAGTTATTCCGTTGTGGGGTCCACAAATAGCTGCGCCGTCATACGAATATTCTCCGACAACAAGAATATTTCTCGACCAAACGAATATTCCCCGACAACAATGAATATTTTATAACCACTTGCTCATTTTGAAATATTTGCACATTTCACCCATAACTTTTCACATTTATCAAATCAACACCTTACTATTTCGAAATAATATATAAAGAAAATTAAATCTTTATTCATAAAAGTTGGGGTCTTACAACATCCCCTCCTTATGAAATTTTGTCCTCGAAATTGACGTACGTACCTGGTATGTCAAAAAGGTGAGGATACCTTGCTTTCATTTTTGATTCCAACTCCCATGTCATTTCCTCAATAGCATGGTTTCTCCACAAAATTTTAACTTGAGGTATAATTTTCGAGCGTAGGACATGCTCCTTCCTATCCAAGATCTTGACAGGTACCTCCTCATACGTTAAATCTTCAGCTATCTCGTCTGGTTCTAACTCAATAATGTGGTTTGGATCTTTCACATATTTACGCAACCCGGATATGTGAAAAACATTATGAACACGAGACATGCTTAGAGGTAAAGCGAGTCTATAGACTACATTTCTTACTCGGTCAAGGATTTCAAATGGACCAATGAATCGTGGATTGAGCTTTCCTCTCTTCCCGAATCTCGTAACTCCCTTCCACAAAGCAACACGTAATAACACATGGTCCCCAACATTAAATTCCACGTCCTTTCGATGAAGATCCGCATAACTCTTTTGTCGATCTTGTGTTGTTTGTATCCGTTGCCGGATCATTTGGATCTTTTCCGTAGTCATACATACTAACTCCGGTCCCAACAATATTGTTTCACCCACCTCGTTCCAACATACTGTAGAACTACACTTTCTCCCATACAATGCCTCAAATGGAGCCACACCTATACTTGCTTGATAATTGTTATTGTAGGAGAACTCCACCAATGGTAAGTACTTATCCCAACTCCCTTTAAAGTCTAGAACACAGAGTCTCAATAGATCTTCAAGAGTTTGAATAGTCCTTTCTGATTGTCCATCTGTTTGAGGATGATAAGCCGAACTGAATCGTAAATCCGTGCCCATAGCTTTCTGCAAACTGATCCAAAATCGTGAAGTGAATCTGGGGTCACGATCCGAAACTATGGATACTGGCATGCCATGCAATCTCACAATCTCATTCACGTACATATGAGCAAGACGTTCAAGGGAATAAGTCTCTCGTATCGGCAAAAAATGAGCAGACTTGGTTAATCTATCAACAATAACCCAAATCACATCTATGCCTTGAGAAACCTTGGGAAGACCCGTAACAAAATCCATCGTAATGTGTTCCCACTTCCATTTCAGAATCTCAAGTGGTTGCAATGGACTCTTCGGTACTTGATGCTTCGCCTTTACACGTTGACAAGTCAAACATCTCGAAGTAAACTCCGCGATCTCTCTTTTCATATTGCGCCACCAAAATGTATGTCGAAGATCACGATACATTTTGGTACTCCCAGGATGGATTGCAAATGGTGTGTTGTGTGCCTCCATCATGATTCTATGCTTCAAGTCAGAATCGTTAGGAACACAAAGTCTGGAGTTGACTCGAAGTATTCCCTCTTCATCGATTCTTGCTTCTGGAATGGCACCTTCTTGCACCTTCTTCTTCATCTTCATCAGCTCCGGATCCGTAGTTTGAGCAGCTTTAACTTTATCAACCAAAGCTGGTTCTATGCGTATACTTGACATCATCGCACTCGTTCCCACATATGATCTTCTGCTCAACGCGTCAGCTACCACGTTCGCTTTTCCAGGATGGTATTGGATGGTATGATCGTAATCTTTCAACAGCTCAAGCCAACGTCGTTGTCGCATGTTGAGTTCCTTCTGAGTGAAGAAATATTTAAGGCTCTTATGATCCATATAAATCTCCACTTTCTCCTCGTACAGGTAATGTCTCCAGATCTTCAACGCGAAAATAACAGCTACAAACTCTAGATCATGAGTAGGATAATTCCTCTCATATTCTTTGAGTTGTCGCAAGGCATAGGCTATGACTTTCCCATGTTGCATGAGAACACTATCCTAACCCTTTGCCCGAAGCATCGCTGAAAATAACAAATTCATCCGAACCAGATGGTATTGTCAGAACAGGTGCCGAGATAAGTCTTCTCTTGAGCTCTTGGAAGCTCTTCTCGCATTCCTCGCTCCAAACGAATTTTGTATCTTTCTGAGTCAACTAAGTTAATGGAGTAGCGATTCGAGAAAATCCCTCTACGAACCTCCAATAATAACCAGCTAAGCCCAGAAAGCTTCGTACTTCGATCACCGACTTAGGTTGCTCCCAGCTTTGTATTGCTTCAATCTTCGTAGGGTCAACAGATACTCCATGTTTCGATACCACGTGTCCAAGGAATGCTACTTCCTCAAGCCAGAACTCGCATTTCTTTAGCTTGGCATATAGCTTGTTCTCACGAAGCTTTTGAAGTACCAACCTCAAGTGGTGCTCATGATCTTCACGGCTTTTAGAATAGATGAGGATGTCATCAATAAATACAGCAACGAACTGATCCAATATTCCTTAAATACACGGTTCATCATATCCATGAAAGCAGCAGGTACATTAGTCAATCCAAAAGACATGACTAAGAACTCATAATGCCCGTACCGAGTTCTGAAAGTAGTCTTCGGAATATCCTCAGTTTTAATCTTCAGCTGATGATATCCAGAACGAAGATCGATCTTTGAAAAGAATTGTGCTCCTTGCAACAGGTCGAACAGGTCATCAATACGAGGTAACGGATACCTATTCTTGATGGTGACATGGTTCAACTCCCGATAGTCAATACAAAGTCGCATACTCCCGTTTTTCTTCTTTATGAATAAAACAGGAGCACCCCAAGGAGACGTACTAGGACGAATAAAACCAATGTCTAACAATTCCTGTAATTGGACCTTTAACTCCTGAAGTTCAATAGGAGCCATTCGATATGGGATTTTAGAAATGGGTTTTGTACCGGGATCAAGGTCAATAAAGAATTTAACTTCACGTTCTGGGGGTAGACCGGGAAGTTCTTTGGGAAATACATCAGGAAACTCATTAACAACGAAAATATTATTCAAATCTGACGTATTTTGGTTTAGATCAATGACATGAGCTAAGAAAGCTTGATATCCGTTTTTCAATAAACGAATAGCTTTGTGACTTGAAATGATATTGACTAATTTTAGTGGTTTGGTGGTTTGGATTCGCACAACAGGTTGATTAGGAATATAAAAACTAACAACCTTACGAAAACAATCAATTTTGGCATGGTAAGTGGTTAACCAGTCAATTCCTAAAATCATGTCAAATGCAAGTATTTTCAAAGATATAAGATCAACAGATAAGGTAAGGGTACTAATCTGAATCAAGCAAGATTTGTAAACTATAGATGTAACAAAAGTTTCTCCTAACGGAGTTTCAACAGATAAGTCAAAGTCTAACTTCTCAGGTGTCAAATTTAATCGTTGAGCACAAGCAGGTGAAATAAAAGAATGGGTAGCGCCGGTGTCTAACAAGGTGTAAACTTCGCAAGAGTTTATGATTAGCTTACCCATAATCACCTCGTGTGGGTTCCTCGCGTTTTGGGCTGTCACAACAAACGCTCTTCCAAGAACCACCGACTTTGACTTGTCTGAAACCAGTCTTTGGAATCACCACCCTCGCTGGATTTGGTTTCTCAACAGGACAATCTCGAGCTATATGTCCTTCTTTTCCACAGTTATAGCATGCTTTGAATTGTTGTGGGTAGTTTGGCCTGATGTGTCCCTCTTTCCCGCATTTATAGCATACGATCGGTGGTCGTTCTCCTCCCCTAGAAACAGTTGATGCTGATGCTGATGTTGACGTCTTCACGTTCTCATTGTTATACCTTCTCTTCTTGAAATCTCCTCCCGATTCGCTTTTTCTACTATCATGGCCACGATTACCACCGGAGTGGTTACCGCTTCTGTCATACTTTCCTCCCCGTTGTTTGTCATTGCTCCGATGACTGCTGCCACCGGTACGACCTTGGTTGTTGTCCCTTGGTTGAACATAATCACTATCTCATTCTAACAACTGGGTCCTGTTCACTACATCCGAATATAGAGAAAATTTGTGAGAAATGAGGTATTGACATATTTCGGGTTTCAAATCTCTCAGAATCGTCTGCGTCATACGTTCCTCATTCTCCACCAAATGAGGTGCAAACCTGGACAGCTCTGCGAACTTAGCCTCGTACTGGGACACCGTCATGTTATTTTCTTCCAGTCTGATAAACTCTACCTCCTTCATATGACGAATACTTTCAGGAAAGTACTTGTCATTGAACAGTTTCTGGAATGCTTCCCAAGACATCTTGAGTGCGGCGGGCTAGGTACGCTTCACAGACTCCCACCAGCAATCTGCCTCTCCACGGAACATAAAGGTGGCAAATGGAACATTCTGTTCCTCCGTGCATCCCAAGACATCAAATATCTTGGTAATTTGCTTAACCCACATCTCCGCCTTGATAGGATCTGGCTTTCCCAAAAACACTGGTGGTCCCAATTCTTTGAACTGCTTGGCAGTGACAAGCTGCGAGTTGTTACTTATCTCCACCTGTATGTTGCACACGAGTCTCCCTCGTCTGATTTTGCATGAACTGCAAAAAACTTCTTCACATCTCATTGTTTATCGTCTGATCAGCGTTGTTTTCATTGCCTTCTTGTTGCACGTTCTCCTGGTTAGTGATTAAAGGTGTCTCCACGGTCTCATTCACTTCGTTGTTAACATTTTCAGCAGTCATTCTCAAATACTGCCATAAAATAAGGGTTAATTAAACAAATTAACATATCACATATTAACCCTATGCTCCGACTGACCAATTAAATACCACATAAGCTTAGGTAGGACATACTAGTGAAGGATTTACTCGTCTCTCCCCTCCTAGTTCTATTCCCTGATCTCCGCCAGAGACCATATCCCTAAGCTCTGATACCAACTGTGACGCCCCTAGAATAGGTCCAGTCAACCCAACTCATTCTGAGTCGCCAAATACATAGTACATAATTCAAATACAAACTTTATATCACACGGTCGTGCAAAATATGACCACACAACTGTGAGTGTCAATACAAATATGTAAAAAATATTAATATTCAAACTAAGTCCTCATTATAATTATTATCACACTATTTATCAGAAATAGTGAGGACTACTACTGCTCTAACTCGGACCATCACTCTGTCCCTCGACTAGTTCCTGCGACATTCTCATTTCCTGAAGAAGACAATAGATGAAAATGGTGAGCTCAACTAGCCCAGTAAAAAATATTATGACTAAGTTAATGGAAAATAAATTATCGTTAGTCTTCAACAATTCAGATAAAATATTATTGACAACAAGTTTTAGATTAATATTCGCAGCGAAAATAACAATTCATTAGAAGAGTTAAGTAGAGAATGAAATCTACTATCTTCTATAATTTAAAAGGTCATCATCAATATTTTATCCCTGTAACATCAATCAATATACATCTCGAATCAAATATTCATCTTTGCACTACGGCCAAAGATATTTATTTGTATCACCAGTGGTCATGTTCATCTCAACACCTGTTCATCTTTGCACTACGGGCCAAAGATATTCATCAGGTAATCATTCATCTTTGCTCTACAGGCCAAAGATATTCAGTTATATCACCTTTTAGGACTGAGGATGATGAAAAATATTTTAAAGAACGAATCCAGTGAGATAAAGAACAAAGACTAAGGATTCGTAATCTAATTTATCCAAGTTCAAAAATACTCCATAATAATACTTTGTGGAGCAAAATTCAAGGATAAAGCTCAAAACTTAGATCCAATCAAAGATAAGAACTTTAACAAGCAATTTGGACATATAGAAGAAAATTTAATTTTTTCGTGAATAGTGTCATATACGTGAATAGTAACCCCGACGAAAAAAGTAAGAATTTTATAATAAAATCCATGCCAATATTTTGGTATAATGATATTGAAAAGAATAACATCATTTACGAAAGAAAATAACATCCCTTACCTCAAAAAAATAGTACTTCTGACTGGTATATCGGTTATAAGGCTGTAGAAAACTTGCACTGAATAGTAACACTCAAAGTATCTAAATACTCATAAAAATACGCTCGATATTATAGAGAGAGAAAACTTCTGATTCTGGTGTGATTTTCAATTCTAACCTAAACACCCTATTTATAGGAAAAGCTTAGGATGTCAAAGTAGACTTTTTAATAAAATAATATTTTTTTTTAAATTCCAGCCGCCTCGTGGGAAAGAAGAAAAAAAATCAACATTCAACAAAAAGTGGGGCCCACCATTTTATTTAAAAAATATTTATTTTCCGAAACTTCAATAATTCATAATAAATAACCCTTTTGTCAGAAAAATACAAATTCTATATCTTTCTATAGGAAATTTAATTCTCTACAACTTTGTAGAAGGAAGTTTTTCCAAATTTCAAACATAAATTATCCGAAATCCACAAACAGATGATTTTCCACACCAAAATACTCATCAGCACTAATTTCTTCTTTTATATCCACAAAATAAATATTTCCTTATCATATAAATCAATAATTAATTATTCACAAATAATATTACAGAACTACAACTATTGACAACCAGGTCGTTCCCAAGAAAGAGGGGGCTTCCGATAAGGACTTCTCCTTACTGGCTCGCAATTAAATAACCCCTCCTAGACAGAACTTCCTTAGACATTGTCAATAATGCTATCTAATAATATTATTCAAATAATATGAATTATTGAGTTGATAATGTGAAATACTGTGCAGTGACAATTATTGAATCAATAATACAAAATATCAACGGTAGCAATCATTGAATCAATCATATAAAATAGCAACGTAGCAATTATTGATATAAAATATCAACGTAGCAATTATTGATATAAAATATCAACGTAGCAATTATTGAACCAATAAAATATAATGCAATCAATAATATAAAATATTAAACAGTAATTTTTGTAACAATTATTGAGTAATGACTTCTCACGTAAGAATCAATAATTAGAATTACTGTGCAATACCGTGTGCTACTCTGCAATACCGTGTGCTACCGTGCAACACCGCGTATTACTGTACTTTTATCACCGGGTATTTCAACAGTTTAACCGTAATAGTTTTACCGTTATTTATAAAATGATTATTTCTGTCGCTTTCTATATCCGACAGTTATTCCGTTGTGGGGTCCACAAATAGTTGCGCCGTCGTACGAATATTTCCCGACAACAAGAATATTCCACGACCAAACGAATATTCCCCGACAACAATGAATATTTTATAACCACTTGCTCATTTTGAAATATTTGCATATTTCACCCATAACTTTTCACATTTATCAAATCAACACCTTACTATTTCGAAATATATATAAAGAAAATTAAATCTTTATTCATAAAAGTTGGGGTCTTACAGCTGACATGGCAAATCAGTTATCTAATTAAAAAACTGTTCCCATTTTTTTCTAATTAATATATTTTAAATTATGTTCCGTGTTCTTGTTGAATCCGTCATTGTTCAAAGTGACAGATGACGATCTATCCAACATAGAGGAACCCATGATTTCCTTAACAAGTGTCATCTTAATGCACGAACTCTATCCTCTCCCTTCAAAACTGGGTCCTGTGTTTAAGGTTGTGGAGGGAAAAGAGAATATGGAAACTGATACTCTCTCTAGCTCTCTATTCTAAAAAGTGGGCAGGTGGGAGATTGATCTACTTACTGCTCTCTATTCTATTTCTATATTATATATATTGGAGAGAGAATTATTGAGCCTTCCGTATGCCCAAATGGAAAAGCCGCAAGAGTTTGAACCCAGCCCACGAAGATTCGTGAAAATTATTGGATACTTTCGTCTTCTAAATTCTTACCAGCACATACCCTCCTCCTTCTTGAAACCCTAAATGGCTATTCTTTTTCGCATAACATCTTCATCACAGCTCCGCTGCTATGGATTTAGGTGGTATCGACTTTGATATCGAGTTGGGTTCTGTACAGTACTGGGATGATCTTGCTCGGGCTCTCTCGGGCTACAGTTCCCAAAGGAAAGTATATTTATCTGCAGCACCTTGTACTGATTGAAATATCAAGTTCAGTTGGTAATCAAACTTTCATATCAAGGTAACCAACCCTTTATACCAAGGTAATCAAACCTTCATACCAAGATAACCAAACCTTCATACCAAAGTAACCAAACCTTCATATCAAGGTAACCAATTCACCTCCACACCTGCAGTTTTTTCATAGTGCAGTTGGTAACCAAGCCTTCGTACCAAGGTAACCAAACCTTCGTACCAAGGTAACCAAACCTTCATGCCAAGGTAACCAAACCACCTCCACACTTGCAGTTTTTTCATAATGCAGTTGGTAACCAAACTTTCATATCAAGGTAACCAATCCATCTTTGCACCTGCAATTTTTTCATAGTGCAGTTGGTAACCAAACCATCGTACAAAGGTAATCGATTCAGTTTTATTAGGTTACAAATTTATCTTGAATGTGATGTAGTTGGTAGCCAAACTTTCATGTAGTTGGTAGCCAAACCTTCATACCAAGGTAACCAATTCAGTTTTATTAGGTTATCAATTTATTTTGAATGTGATGCAATTTGTAGCCAAATCTTCATGCAGTTGGTTGCCAAACTTTAAGACCAAGATAACCAATTCATACTGCAGGTGTGGAGGTAGATTAGTTACCTTGGTATAAAGGTTTGATTACCTTGGTATAAAGGTTTGGTTACCTTAGTATGAAGGTTTGGTTATCAACATTACATTACACATCACTCTCTTATCTCTCTCTTTCCTATACAGTGTTCTTATTTTCCTTTGGACATGAAATTGGACTTAGAATTTTCGGACATGAAGAAATTATGAAAAATCAAATATCCACCCCTCTCCATTCCTCCTAATTCCTTGGACGATTTCACCCAAGGTACTGTTCTATTATATTCTATTCTGTTTATAGCAAACTTAAGATTCACGGGGGAGATTCGCGGCGGCGGAGGAGGAAGATGACGAGGGAGGAAGATGACGAGAAAATAAATTATTTTTTTTCATCCTTTTGATTTGAATTTTTAATTTTAGATTTTTTTTTGTTGTTAGATCCCAAAGATTTGAATTTCAATTTGAATTATTAATTATGGCAGCCTTGATTTTAGGTTTTCTTATTAATGTGAAATTGAATGGTTTGAATTTATTGCGTTATTTTTGTAATTATTTTGTGGATGTACTAATAGTGTAATTACTTTCTAATTGTTGTATATTACTGTAAAGGACCCTAAAAGAAAGCCAAGCCAGGCCAGATAACCAAGCTAAAAATGTGGCCTGAGGAAGCCTGCATGCCAATCTCAGGCCCAAGCCAATCCAAGCCCTTCCATGTTTCGCTTAAAAAAATTTACTTTGAAATGTTCTTTATTTATAAAACAAAGGTATGACCAAATAAAATTATTAGAAAATGTGGGACTATAAAAGTACAAATTGAAAAATAAATATGACTATTGTATAAATACTCAATGAACTTGGAGTTACAACCCTTTAAATCCAATGTGGGATTCCTATTACAACTTGTAAACTTAGAGAGATTGAACCTCAATCTTTTTTTGAAGTGTTTGCTTTTGCTCTATCTCTGTATTTACATGTCTATAACTGCATGTTAATAAAATCTTCTTGCTTTTTGAAAATTCCCTATAAAAGACATGAGCCTCCCGTTCGCAGTATTAAACTGCGGACGCTAAAAAAACGATGTCATTTTTAAGTAAGTCTCGTCCGCAGTATTAAATTACGGACGCTAAGTGGTATGACAACTGGGAAATAACATCGTATTGAAGTAAGTCCCGTCCGAAATTTAATACTGCGGACGCTAGGTCAAAATACAGATGGGTCAATTGTTTAGTTCTTCTATGCAAACCAAATAAATCCAGGGTTTACATAGAATACCTAAACAATTAACCCATTCTGACAACACATTTCTTGTTAGATGTTAAAGCTAAAAATCATCTATTTTTGGACAACACATTCCTTGTTAGATGTTAGAGCTAAATATCATATATTTCTCTTCTATATTCTTATTAGTTGTTACAGATTCATGTTATCTGGAATGAAGTGTTTTCAAAATAAGTATGAAGCATGGGAGACAACAGATTGCGGATTTTTCTCATCAGCACAGACCACATGAATTAGTTAAAAATAAGAATATGGAAGAGGAAATAGAAAATAGAAAATTCTTGAGTCTTAATTTGAACTCTTCTACATGAGATCCAAAAGTCGTGCTTTGAACTATGAAATTTGCAGTACTTTTATTTAGGAGACCTATCATCCGCAATATTAAATTGCGGACTGGACTTCACAGTTTCTCAGTTGTCAGATGGTGTCGTTTGGATAGAAAAAGTGTTCGCAGTATTAAACTGCAGACGAGACTTCTTACATTCCCAATTGCGTCGTTCCTAGTTGGGTCATAACAAAACTGATAAACGTTGGAATTTTATTATATTTAATAAGAGTACATCATCCTAATATATATACATGAGTTTGGAGAGTTCTCAAGTAATATAAACACTTGAATAATTATCTCATAATTCAAATTCTACTCTATCATAATCCTAATATAACAATAAGATAAAATTACAATTATCTAGAACTAACTAATTGTAGTTATATTCTCTAATACGCCCCCTCAAGCGAAACGGAGGTACGCGGAGTTTGAGCTTGAACTTGGGAAAATAGTCATGCGACTGTAAGACTAGTGAAATAATAATGCCTCGAAGCATAGAGAACACGAACAATTTCCATGTGAGGTTAAATAGAAATATAAGATGCATGATAAGTATTGCATATAACCAATAAGACTGGAACATGCTTGGTTGTTTGCACATTTGCAACAAATAGGGACTTTCTTGTACTTCTTGTATTAGACTTCCAGGAACACACTTATAAATTTCCATTAATCCAACAAGATATGTATCAAGAGAAAACATTCGCTCATTTGTTAAATGAGGTGAAGATGATGAACAAACTATAAATGAATCCTTGAAGATGTTCGAGTGAGAATAAGAATAACCATTAGTTGCAGAGAAAAATGAGGATAATAACTCAGACTTGGGACTAGTACAATTTGAGGGAACTGCTAATAAGATTATCAGTCAACAATAAAGAAGAACCAATCGAACTTGTCGTATCCTCAAGATGTGCAACCACAGGAAAAATGAATATCATTAGGCTCAACAATAATAGGCTCAATTTTTGAAGTATCAATAGAAGTGAATTGTTGTAACAGTTTTTCATGTCCAAATAGAAGAGTGGACAAATCATTAAAGGAAGGATTCATCAAATAATAATAAACATGAACTCTTTTGAAAAGAGTATCATCAAGGCCTTCAATAAAATATTTGATCAAGTAGATCATTCATATTCCATGATGGACTGCCCGCGCTTTCAAATGTATAAAGAAGCGATGTCGCTTCGGCAAGATAACTTTTGACAGACTGAGTAGGTAACTTTTGTAAACAAAATATTTGATCGAGGTGATCATTCATATACCATGATGTTGCATCATCTAGGAATTTGCAGTCATCTAAGAATTTGCAGTCATCATTTTCATGGATCAAAGAGTCGTCAAAATTTTGAAATGGACCGTATATTTGATCGGCCATGGAGGCGGGGCCATTGATATTGGGATTGACAGTATATGATTAGAGATAGGATTCCTGGAATGATTCTGGGTTAAGCCACCTTTCCAAATCATAGGAAGAAGAATGAAAATTAGAAGCCAAGGAAGCCATTAATAGAAGAAGAATAATTTGAGAATTAGAATAAAATAGATTGTGTCTCAATCAGGCTTGGGCTAGGATGATTTTTAAAGAAAGTTCTTGAAATGCAGATAGGTTATCAGGGTGTCTGGATTGTGGTGCAGACTGTCTGGATATGGAGAAAAACTGTCTGGATTGGTAGGCAGAAGCTGTGCAGCGGAAGATGAAAAAAAAATTGATCATAAACCGTTAGGCATTGTAGCTCTGATACCATAACAAGACTGATAAACGTTGGTATTTTATTATATTTAATAAGAGTACATCATCTTATTATATATATACGAGTATGGAGAGTTCTCAAGTAATATAAATACTTGAATAATTATCTCATAATTCAAATTCTACTCTATCCTAATCTTAATGTAACAATAAGATAAAATTATAATTATCTAGAATTAACTAATTGTAGTTATATTCTCTAATAGGTCATTTGATCTTCATAAGCAAACTTAGCGTCCACAGTTTAATACTGCGGACGAGACAAATGTCCAAAATACCTCTCCTTAAGTTTTCGTCCGTCGTATTAAACTGCAGAATAGTGAAAACTAAACTACGAATCTATTAAACCGTTGGATTATCAGATGGACGCTCACGATCTGTTCTGTTGTAATAATAATCTTAATTTGACAACATTAATTATAAATCATTCCTATATATATATTGTCAGTAAGAATAATGATAGACACATAATTCATACATTTTATTATCCCTAATTTTGTTCTTTTAATTATATTAGTTTATTAAATTAATATGTTTTATTTTATTTTGTAGGGTTTTATATTTATTGCAATAAAATCAAAATCTTGGTGATCAAGCGATATTTAATGCTCCTATTCATGTAAGAAATATCCAAGAAGAATCCTACAAGGAGAAGGAAAGAGGTGGAACAATCTTGGTGTGCAAGTCAAATCCAATAAGGGAAAAAAAAGTCTATCTAGAAGATTTCTTTGAGAAGTTGATTGTCACTAGGAAGTTAAAGCCTACATGGGAACAAAAGTGTCCAAGTTCAATGTATCTAAATTAGGACACAAAGTTATTTTTCCTATAAATAGGTCTCTTGTTTTAGAGAGAGAGGAGGATTAGGTATTGTATTACTCTAGGTTAGGAGTAGGAGTAGATTAAATTATTTCATTGTACGCTTGTTAGAGAATCGTCAATAAAGGGAGTTTTCTTATTTCTTTTTAATCTTCTTCTCTTCTTTATTTTAGTTAGTTAATTTATATTTTTCATGTCTAGTTAATTTCTTTAATCTAGGATGAAGATGAAATTAAATAATTATTCATGATAATATTTTTCATCTCTTCTATTATTTATACTTTTATGTTTAATTGATTTCGCCTTCATGTTTCGTTATTGGAATACCTTCGTTTTATAGTTCTCATGTAATTTTAAATTAATTAAGAGGTTTTGATAGATTATTGTTAAGACATGAGTTTTTCATAATCCATGCTTGCTCAAAGAAGTTTTGATGGGTTATAGTTAATCCTTAAATTTTCATAGTCTATGCTTGCCCACGTTAATTATAAAATTACTAAATTAAAGGGAAGGGAGATCAAAATCATAATTAAGTTATAAAAATAGAATATATTGAATTATATGTTATGTTTATTATTTAATGGATTCGGATTCCTAGATTGCTTTTTCATTATTAGTTTTCATATTCTAATTAATCAACTCTCAATCTTTATTTCTAATTTGCCTAAAATATTAATTAAAGATATATTAAAATTAATCTAGTCTCTGTGGGTTCGACCTGTACTTGCCAGTTCTTCAACTTGACACTGTGCACTTGCAGTTACATATTTTTATCACATCAAATAACCACAATTAATCTACTTATAATTGAAAGGGCTAAACTCATCTTAATTCATTATCTATCGACTATCATCCATAATCTGTTATACTGGAGTACAAGTTATCCAATAAAAGACTGTTGTAGTATCTCGATAGTGAAAGGTAGGCAGCTTAATTTTATTAATTTGACATCTTAATTCTTTTTCGTTTCTTCTTTAATTATCATGTTCAAATTGCAAAGACACCAACCTGATTTTGACATACCTCCAAATGCTTGCAACTTAAATTAGAAGATCTAATGAGAAATCAAAAACTCCAGCTTTATCAATGGGGCATCATTTCCATAACAATAAAGATAGGGATACCCATATAAAAGGCAAGAATGCAACTGTTTTCTATACTATAGTTTTATCTTCACAAAATTAAATTGCCTAAATTCTCGTACTTATATTCTTCTTTCATACGGTTAAACTGTATATATAATAATATTTTGTTCGTTTCAAATTATAAAATTATTATTATTTTCTTAAAATCAATTTGAGACATTTTTAAACTCAAAATTATAATAATTTTTTAAAAATTATGAAAAATTGTGTTTTTAAATAATTTATAATAGTCAACATTGTATTCACTAAAATTAAAATAATTAATTTATGCCAATTGAGAGTTCAAAAATATTTTAAGTCAAATTTTAAAATCAATAATGATCAAATATTTTGAAATCGAAGAATTTGAGATTTCTTCCTCATCATGATCTTCTCCTTATAACAGTTCCTCAACTCTCCCTCTCTCTCTCACTGTAAAAGTCTTATGGGCATATTCAAAACTAGGGCTGTAAATAATAACAAAAAATTCGTATTCGTCCACTTTCCGTATTCGAAAAAAAGCGGATATTATTCGTATTAAAAAAAACGGATATATCCGTATTCGGTTTAAAAGTATCTGCAAATAATCGGATACGAATACGGATATAAGCGTATTCGTATTCGTTTAACATCCGACCGTAAATATATCCAACGGATAGCGAATATCCGGATTCGGATCCGTATCCGAAATTCGTATCCAAATAACTTATATATTATATAATAAGCAAAATAATTTTTTTTAAAGTGACATTCCTTATATAATAATTCGTTTTCACTATCATACGAAAATTATTTTAAAAATATATTATTTCACTTCTAAAAAGTGAGAAATAATACTTTTATTTTAATATTAATAAACTGAAATAAATTGATTTAAATATAGTTAATAGATTTTTACTATTATAAAGTTAAAATATCTAAAATGTATCATTTACCAAGAAAATTATATACTAGAAGAACAAAACTATAATTATTAGCTTGTTATAAGTTTTTTACTTTCAAAACTTACTTGCAATGTTGGGAGACGGGAACAATGAACAATATAATTTTATTGTTAAAATGTGTTAAGTCCGAATTAATTTAGAATTAATCTAGAAGGGGATTGAATATTTAATTCACGTTTATGAATTTTCGGGTGAAGGAAGTATTTATCACTTTCATTTGCCTAATTATTTAAAAATTAGAAGTCCAAATATTTAAAGCAAGTCCAAAGTAAATTTTGGATAAAGTTGGTATAACTAGTTGTCAGTTGTCACATATACATTATAACTCGCACTCTCCATAAATATAATAAAATAAAATAAACTTTTTATAACTATGTAAATTGTAATCTATGTATTGTGGATAAATTATAAATAAAAGTTCTCATAACATATTATTAAAATTTTAATCAAGTATTTGAGAAAAAATAATTAAATATTTAATGTAAACTTTTGAATCTAATTATAAATTATAAATATTCATACACACTACAATATTAGACATCTAAACATTAATAAGTAGTATTGAAATTTAGGATTTTAAAAATGATGAAAATTTATTTGAATTGTAATTAAGAACATTGATTATTGTATTTAAATATTTATTAAAAATAAATAAATTAACATTCATTCATTAATAAACTATATTTTAAAACTCATTATTTTTTTATTCTAGTTATAGTTAGGACTATAAATGGTATTCGGAAAATTCGTATTCGTCCGCATCCGTATTCGAAAAAAGCAGATTTTATTCGTATTCGGAAAAAACGGATATTATCCGTATTCGGTTTAAAGGTATCCTCAAATAAACGGATACGGATACTACTGTATCCGAATTCGTATATATCCATTTACACCCCTATTCAAAACATACATTAAATTAACACACCCTAGATTTACAATAACAAAATTAATCCTCTTTTCTCATTTTCAAAAGAAGAAAAAAAGAAAACCATAAACACTCAAGAAACCCTACCCCACCTAAAGTATCATATCATCATTAATTATAAGTTGCACCATTTAAAATTGTTGTATGATAAGTCTCATTTTTATTAGTTACAAAAATTACAAACAATTATAAAAAATCTCAAAATAATTGTTAAATTTATGAAATTATAAATAAAAAAATACAACATATATCGAATTTTCTCTAAAGTCGTCGAACTAGTGGAAAGAAATAGGTCAAGTTGCTAGACGAGAAACAAAGAGACAACGAGTATTATAGTGACCAAGGTAGTATAGGATATGAACTTTGAAGAATTTAATACTACCTTCATTCCAAAATTAGATATACATTTTAACATTTTAAAATCAATTCGTGAAATCCTAAAACTCAAATTGATATAAGTTCATTCAAATTTTGAAAACAGCAAAAGTAATAATTAGTAGTGTTTTGTAGTTAGTTTACAATTGTTATATTTGTTGTATTAAAACTAAATAACATCATATCAATTTTAAATTTTAAGATTTTGCGAATTGACTTTAAAAAGTCAAAATGTATCTATCTCTAATTTTGTAACGAAGATAGTATTTTTTTAATCTAAATTTTAAAAATTTTATTAAACATCCTAAAATTTTCCTCTCTTTCTTTTGACCCCTAAAAATTCAGTGGGATCAATTGACCCACTGCCCCTAAGCTATATCCGCCCCTTAGTTAGCTAGAGGCCTTCATGCAAACATTATTTTATTCCATGCATGGGATACAAGTAATCATTAATAACTTATGCTTAATTGGCGCTAGCTGTTTAAGATTTCTTTCTGCTTGAGGTTGTGGAGATAGGCCGATCGAGTGAGCCATATATTGATGCATATGCTTTATATTAAAGTATAATATTCTTTATATACTTCTATTATCTATATGTATGCATGGTAATTAGTTAAGAGTAAATTTTTCAGTCGAACTTTATTATTGATGCCTCATTCATAAACTTTATTACAAAAAATATAGGCCACTCTTCTTTCCGAAATAATTGCAAACTCACTGGGTAAAATCCAGTGCTGGCCAAAAAGGCTATGCTTTAAAAGGGGAAAAAAAGAAGAAGGCAACTCTGGAGGGAAATTTCTGAAGTCATTTGAATTAAACTAAGTCAGCACTTGGGGAGATCTGCTGGAGGGGGGATCAGCTTTTGGTTTGGAAGCTTTCCATCCAAGACAAGCCATGCCATCTTCAAACCCCAACTTGTGTGGACCTCTAGATGGCAATGCATAAACCATACCCCTATTGTCTCATAGCCATAATCAATAATCAATAACTTAAAAATACAGCAAATTAATTAAAGAACATTGATAAATTTTGAAAACACACCTGGATTATCCGCCTGAAACCGAATAGCAACCCATCCACCAGATGGCACCCCCACGGTGTTCCTCTCAATGGGGTCGACAAGATTGAAGTTTTTAGGGTCCTTATTCGAATCATAATTCCCAAAACCTTGTCCGACGACAAAGAAGTTGAATCCATGGAGATGAAGAGGGTGGCTTTCAGCACCAAGAATGCTTGTGTCCTGCAGGACTAGCTCCACACTTGTGTTAAATGGAAGAACCATAAGTTTGGTACCATTGCTCACAAATGTATTGTTTGGGGGGTTTCCGGTATAGTTAAACCATTGCATGGGACTAAACGGGAAATTAGGGTTATAAACACCATTTGATTGACCAAAATAGTGGGATTGGAGAAGAGATGTTGTTGGTTGTATGAAGGAGATATTGTTAATCGAAGCTGCAAATCTTGTTCCGTTTGGTCCTTGGCAAGTTTGGTTTTTTAGGCCACAAGGGTTTGTTCCAAGGCCTACCGTGAAGAACAAGTGTTTGTCAACTTTCTTAGGGACATTAGCTGGAAATTTAGCATTGGCTAAGCTACGGAGTTTTCTTGAGAAATTGGTGGCAAAAGAAGTGTCATTTAGAGGAGGTAATGTTGGCTTGAATAGTGGAAGTTTCTTCTGTAAGATTGTTGAATGAAGGGATGGTGATAAATATTCAAGAATACCGGCAACGGTGGAGTTGTCAAATGTGCCAGCGCCAGTGACATATGGTCTAGCAGTCATGAGAAAAGTGGCTTTGGGAAAGTTGGTTTTGGTCTTAAGGAGAACATTAGTTGTTTGTCCAGGGGTTAGTAGAATTGTTTGACTCTCAAATGGTTTGACATAAATGGCATCAGCTTCAACAACTGTGAGTGTGTGGTTTGCGATACTGAAGAAGAGCTCATCATTGAGTGCTGCGTTTATGAATCGGAGAAGGTATGTTTTTCCTGGCTTAACCCTTAGCTTGAATGTGTCTGCCAAATTATAAGTTATAAGCTATTAAATCACAATAAACGAAGTCGCGTGTAATTATTCAATTCAATTCACGAGCAATGATACATACATCTAATTATTCATATTTGAGTACTATTCCTATTTATATGACCTATTTATTCATATATGAGTCGTATATGATGACATATCACATCGTAAAGAAGTTATAAAATGATTTGATTTATAAATTTTGAATAACATGCATTTCACACAAATAAGTAAGTGCACGATTTAGGTGTGTGTGTGTATATATATATATATATAAGATAGGACTCTGGAACGAACAGTTCGTTTACGAACATATGTAGGGCCAAGTGTTGAAGGTTGTTGATTGGATGAGAATATTTAACACTAATTACGAATATATGATGGTAAATAATTGGGCCAATCAACAACCTTCAACACTTGGCCCTACATATGTTCGTAAACGAACTGTTCGTTCCAGAGCCTTATCCTATATATATATATATATATATATCATGCATGGCTATAATATTGAATACCTTTGGCCGAGCAGTTATACAAAGGACCAGGAAGCCCATTAAATGTGTAGGCATCGGAAACATTAGGACCTCCGCCGGTTTGTAAAGCTTGGGTAATGATGGCTTCGGGGTCAGCATTGAACCATTCTCCTGCAAATGAAAAATAAAAGTTTATCACATAATTATGTTACAAAATTTACAGCATATATATTTGTTGAATCAATCTTTTACCATTAATTTTGAATGTGTTACTAGTAGATTAATTACCAAAGATGATGGGAACTTCCTTATTGGGTTTGGGAAATGGGTAAGGCACGTTGCGCTTGGGAAGAATGATAAGAGGACCATAGAGAGTTGCCCTTAGCCATGAAATATGGGCATGCCAAAAGAGGGTTCCTCTTTGCCCAACAATGGTATAATTATACACATAGCTCTGGCCAGTTTGTATGGGGCATTGTGTTATATATGCCGGTCCATCTGCCCAACCACTTCGAAGCTGTCGAATTCCATGCCTGTACGTTTTATGGTTGTAATTTGATTTTTGCAAAGTAACTATTTGCTATCAACTTTTGTAATGAACTATATGATATAAAATTAGTAAAGAATTATAATATATATATCTATCTATATATATATACCAGTGGATTGATATATTGTTTGGAACATGATTAATGACTTTAATGAGTAGACGATCGCCTTCCCTAGCTACAACTTTTGGACCTGGAAATTTCCCATTTACGGTAACAATGCTCTTCGTGTGGCACAATCGTGTCACATTTTGCAGCTTGACCTATGAAATTATGATCAAATTAATTTAAATGTTAAAAAAATAATAATAACAAAATGATACATATTTTGAAAATTTTAATGACCATTTACCACATTAAAACTTACGTTAAACTCGTAATGCCTGGTTGTGGAACCTGCATTGTCTGAATGGGCCAAGTGAGGAAGGACACAAAATAATGTTATCAATAAGAAAAGAACAACTCCTCTAAATGCCATTTTCTTGCTTTTTATATCTCTTTCTAGCTATTGCCTTTTCTCTTATGAAAAAGCTAATAGATTGTGAATCTTGTTTGAACAAAAGGTCAAGAGGTGGAATATATAGAAGGGAAGTGGTGTAATTGAGTTTCGGTGACTAGGTGATGCATGAATATATATATATATATATTACTGTATAGTATAGATATGTTATTTTAAAGAGAGAAAAAGGGAGGCCATATATGGGAATTAACTAAGCTAGAACGAGGCTTGAAACTAGGTATTGTTTGGACCAACTGTTGTTGGAGACCAACTTTAGAGTGATGTCAAAGACAATCAATAACATAATATTATTTGCCTTCTCTTTTCCCAATCTTACCTTCTTGGCGATGCTATTCATGTAACCCTATCTGCCTGTCTCATGATTTGGACCATCTTTATATATTTTAGTTTATGTTATAACTGTCCAACCAAATTATTCTTCCAGGCATTTCACTTAATTTCTTTCCTATATACTTCCTCCGTTTTGAAAAGTAGTCTCATTTATCATTTCTCCTTATATATATGTAAGGAATTATAATAAAGGTATTATGCTTTTAGTTAAGAAGAGTAAACAAGAGTCCAAGGGGCAAAAAAAACTTAACACAATAAATTTAATAATAAACATGTAAAATTTCACAGTTTTATAAATGAAACTGTTTTTGTACAACAGAATGAGTATATATATATATATATATATATATATAAACTCATTCAACTAGTGAGATTGCAGAGAGGCACAGTTGAAATTTTAGTTAAAGTGCAATGCACCTCATTAGCCCAAAAAAAAAAAAAAAAGCTAGGTTGTATTATTGTATATATGTAATATGTATATCTAAAAATCATTTATCATGATGATAATAAATTTATACAATTTATCTCTCTTTTGGATTTATTGTAAAGAATAATCATACTCCACTGCTAATTAATCGCTGTCGCATGGTCCAGTGCATGTAACATTCTCATTATCAAGGTGGTATTAAGCTTGTTGATAAAGTAAACGAAATGAACGTTTTTATGTATAATTAACGTATATGAATATATGATCGAGTTCATGGACACGTATTGGCTGGAATGACTAATTAACTGAAGAAGCTCAGTTTGGTGGCCGAGGCATTGTCATTGGTCAACTTTAGAGTTTCCAAATTTAAGCAATTTCTTCTCAAGCAAACATGGGACTCACTGATATTTCTCTATTACTATACTGTATTTAGTTTACTAGAAGTTTCTTTTTCTCTTTTTTTTGGAATGATGAGAAATTAAAATAGTAAGATTATTTATCAAGTAATGAAACATGTATATATACATATATATTTGAGAAAGAATAAGTATACACGAACAGAAAAATTGGACAAGGTAGAACAAAATGAATTTGTTCCCGCGAACAAATTGATTGTAGAATCAATTTGTTCGCGTGAACAAATCCATTTTGTTCTACCTGTTCAATTTTCCTATCCGTGTAAAATGACTCTTTGAGAAATTAAGGTTGATTGAAATACAAGGGAATTTTTATTTTTACTTTTTCCTTGAAATACAAGGGAAGTGAATTAAGATCAGTCTTGATTTTTATACAGTGGTGTATATATATATATATATATGACCTGATTCTAGTTGTACCAACTGCCTAAGATCCTTGTAGAGCTCCCTTAGAAATACTGCCTCAGTCCTAAACAAAGCAAAGAGTTCCAAATTTTTGTTATGCAACCCAAAATGAGAATCAGTGTTTTTAAGTAAATGAAAGTTGGGTAATTTGTTCGTCCAAATTTAAGTGATATATGTCTAATTAATTGTGACAATGTCTTAATTAATTGGAATAAGTGAAAAAAAATGTAGATATGCATATTTCCTCTAGCAACATTGTTAATATTATCACTTTGTCAACAACTTTAATTATGGGAAAAAATAAAATTGAAATTAAAACTTCAAAAAGGAACCTTCCACAATTTCATTGATTTCAATCGCGCTTTCTATAACATTTTGGATTCTGCATGTTATAAACAATATGAATAGTTCTCCATGGATTACTCTCCAAGAACAATAATTAAACTGATGTATGGACAGCAGAGGTAAAAGCCAAAACTAAAATGTGTACAACGCCAAAAAAAAAAACTCAAGGCAGTGTCTTCCCACCCAATTGGTTAGCATTTAGGGAGATCCGTCGATGACAAGCCAAGCTATCTTCAAACCCCAGCTTGTGTGGACTTCCAGGAGACAATGGGTGAACCACACCCCTATTGGAACATATAATACATATTAACACCTAAACAATCAATTACTTACTTGAAGTATTTAAAGTAGGGCTAAATACAATTTACTACATGAAGTATTATCATATTCATGATTAGGCCTTCCAAAAAAATTGGACTCACACTTTACTATATGCATCAAGTGTCTAATTTGATACAATTTAGCCCTCAATTTCAGAATCCGGCCAAAATTGGCCGGAATACCTAATTTTCCAGCCAAATAAGAATTGTATACGGTTTGATCAGTATAGAATACGGGCTAATAACAATTATGTTACATCATGTACCACCAAATTCACAATTTACTACATCAAGTACCTTAATTCGTATAAATTTTTTATAAATACTTATTTTGACGTATTAAATCTGTATACATCCTCATAAATAAATATTATATGTTAAATTATTAAAATTAAATATTATACAAAGATTACACAATTTTATTTTTTTATTTAAAAATTTAAAAAAAGACTTAATTACCAAAAAAATCAATAAACTTTTAAACATACATAATATATTTTTAACACGAATAACATTAAACATTTAAACAATTGACAAAAGTGCCCAAAATTTAATTAATTAAATAATACCCTTTTTATATTGGAAGATCATACAAAAGGAGGAGGAAAAATTGAAAAAGAAAAAAAATGACCCTATTTGCCCTCTCTCCTCTCTCCCCTCTCCCTCTTTCCTAATCCTTCAAATTATTTTGTTCCTTCAAATTTGGAAATTTTAACAAATTGTATGTATAAATTTTACAGCTTAAATCTTGCAAATTATAAATTATATCACAAATTATAAATTTTACGTCTTAAATTTAACAAATTGTATGTATAAATTTTACAACTTAAATATTGCAAATTATAAATTATATCATAAATTATAAATTTCACGTCTTAAATTTTACAAATTATATCACAACTTAAATTTTACAAATTGTATCTATAATTTTTATAATTTTATTTATAATTTTAAATTATATAAATTTAAAAAGAAAAAAAGAAAAAATGACTCATTTGTTTTCTATCCTCTCTCCCTATTCCCTAATCCTTTAACTTGTTTTGTTCCTTCAAATTTGAAAAATTTAACAAATTGTATGTATAAATTTTACAAATTATATCACAACTTAAAAAATGACTCATTTGTTCTCTACCATACATCAATCGTTGATTGTACCAAGGTTACCGCTTACATATAAGCGAGGGGTCGAGGTGTTATTGATGTTCCATTCAACTCAACTTCCTTGCGCGATCGATTGTACCAAGGTTCTCGTCTCTTTATAGGCGTTGTGTTACAGTGTCGTGAGCGGAACGATCGAGGTGACGACCACCTTACGCAAGCGTGTCGTGGAGTCCATCACAACCCATAAATGAGTGAGGGGTGGGGAAGTCCGTGTGGAACCGCCTCTCAGTGCTGTGAGGATTGACCTGTAGATGACTCTTTCCACATATATACTCTTTCCCGTAACTGTGAGAACCCGAAATTTCAGAAATTATTAAAATGAGAATTTAATAAAATAAAATTTTTAAGGCATGAGAAGGGTTCAAATAAGAATATATATATATATATATATGTGTGTGTGTGTGTGTGTGTGTGTGTGTGTGTGTTATATCTTAAAGTATGTGGTTCGATAAGAAGGAATTCTATATATATGAGATTTTATAGTTGAATAACTATTAAAGGAAAATAGAGTTTGAACTTGAAGTTTAATCTCTAAGTCACTGAAGGAGGTAGTAAAAGTTATTGGTTAACTGGTATAACAAGTTAGCAATTTACAAGCGTGTGCTAAGTATTTAAGAACTTAGATTTTGGTTCTGCTATAGCAGAACTTGTCTGCATCTAAACTTGAGGTGGCGCAGCTGCACCACTTCTAAGGCTTATACCAGCGCAGCTGCGCCGGTCCGAGAATAGATTAAGATAGTAAAGCATGAATCAGTTAATTATGGAAATTAACTAACAAGAATAAATATTGATTAGAGAATTAATTAATATTGAGATATGGTTAAATGTATAGATTAAAGAAATTATTTTGGGAACAATTTATAGAAAGAAAAGAGAAATAAATATTATATATTTCTAATAAAGGATATTAAAATAATTTTTAATATTGAATTATTTTAATAAAAGGGAGAATGTTATTTTAAATAATAATATTACCTTGTATGTCTTTGTATGAGGTAATATGTATGAGGGTAAATATATTAAAACATATTTGCTATATGTAATAAATTGATGGGAATAATTTATCATAATAGAAAATAAACTTATGGTCTATTTTCTATATAATACGTGTACATGTGTCGTACATGTAATTATTTTAATAATACTTAGATATTATATTAAAATAATATCTTGAGAAAACGAATAAATTATTTTATTATAATTAATGCCTCTATTGGAGAAAATGTAATAAAAACATATTATGTCACGTTATGGTGGAATATATAATTGTTGTTATAATAATGTATTTCCAAAAAGGGTTAAATCTATAAAAGAAAAATAAGTTATTTTAATGCATTAAATAACTTAATTTATTATTTTTATCGTAGATTTTATAATTTAAATAATTAATAGAGTAAATCTTAATTATTCTAAGCGTAAAGGTTATACATATTATAAGTATATAATTATTTAAGGTAGCTTAGCATTAAAGTGCATGTGTCACACAAGCCTTATATTAAAGGAATATTAAAGTGTGGTGGAAGTGATAATAAGTTTAAAACTGAGCTTGTGAGATATGTCTAGAGTGGCAAAGTGGTGGAATAGACATTCATTAAATAATTTAATGAATGAATAATTAAAGGGATTAATTAATATTATTATGAGAATTAATTGCTATGTGCAAGTATGTATGTTATGAGATCACATATGTAAGTATTGTAACGATAATACTTTATGACCATATTATAAGATGTAATATTAATTGGATTGAATCAATGTACATAAGGTACATTAGTATGCATTGGTATGCTTATTATATGTGGGTGTATGTATGTATATATGTATATATATATATATATATATATATATATATATATATATATATATATATATATATATATATATATATACCTATAACTTATTATAATGTGGTATTATTAAGTCATTGAAATTGATTTAGTGAGTCAAAATGAGATATAACTTAAGTGTACAATTATACATTGATGTAGGAATATATGTAATATACATATGTATGTTGCACAAATGAATACAATGCTGAGTTTAATTGGCCTTGTCCCAAATTAGTGGCTCACTTCTCTTCACGTGTATAGCCATGAATGGCCTAAGCCTATTCTTTCTTCTCTCAAACTCAGCAAACTAACTATAATCATGAAGGGGGAGTGGTTCCAACAGTAATCTTCAACAACTACTCCAACTACTCTCTATGAACCAATGTATTCTCCTCCTTTCCGTTAGTTGGAATTAGTGGAGAAAAGCATTGTCTGTGTAAACCATTTTCTATAAATGAAACTCTTCTCCTTGTTGCAATTGTTGAGTTTTCTGATAACTAAAAATTGAGAGAAAGTATAGCATATGAGTAAGGAGTTTGAGAATTTAAGAAAGCATTTAGCAGCAAGCTTAGCAAATCATTTAGCAGAGGTAATATTCTTTAGCTATGTTCTCAATTTTGATTTCAAAAAATCTTATAATTATCATAAATGGATTGATAATTGATGATAGCATGTTATTGGAGTATTAGTATACATGTATGGAAGCTATGTGATTTAGTTCAGCATGTTTCGTAAGAATTTTTATGTATGGGTCTGTGTTCTGCCGTTGCAGAAGGCCGTTTCTGAACTGTCCAGGAAGGGCGCAACTGCGCCAGTCCTGCAGTTCAAAGCGGTGCAGCTGCGCCGTATGCTGTTTCTGGGGCTAATTTGGGGCAGCGCAACTACGCCACTCCCACAGCTTAAAATAGCGCAACTGCGCCAGGCACCAGTCAGAAGTTTAACTTTCTGTTATAAATCTGTTGAGTCCTAATATGTTGGTATCACGTAGACATGCATGAAAACAGGTTTAACACGTATAATATGTACCTTGACATAGCATGAACGCTCTTGATTTCGTTAGTGTGCATTTACTAAAGAAAGTTATAGTTTTAAAAATGGACTTCGACATATACTTGAGATGTTTATGTTCTGACTTTCTAAGCATGTTTGTATGGTCTAGATATACATGAAATGTGAGTCTAAGATGTTGAGTATACACTAGGACACATGGTTAAGTTGAAAATAATTTTAAAAGCAAAACTTGGACTTTTTGCAAAACTAAGTTGCATGATTTTAGTGTAACTATATTCTGATGTTTTTGACATACATACTAGTACTGTTAACATCACTAAGGTGGCCTATGTGTGCACACACCTTGTTAGACACTATGAAAGTTAGTCAAGCATGAATTAGACATGTTTTAAAGCAATAAATGATGCTAGTTATACGTATATAATGAGGATATTTGTGAGCATGCATATTAACAGATTATATGATCACCTCACATGTATCATGATGAACATAGTAGACTTGTATGATTCATTTAAAGCATGACAAGAATTTTGAGAATAAAACTTAGAAAGTTTTGAAAGTGAGGTGGACGAACATGGAGTTAATTGTATTCTACTTTATGTGCAAGCATGATAGGACTTTTATGCCTCTAGTCATGATTGGTATGTGCACCCCATTAGATAGATGTGATATGCACTATACAAGTATGTTTTAAAGTAAGTTTTCAAAGTATGAACTATACTAGCTATATGCAAATAGATTGGATGTATGTAAGCATGAGTATTGAAGGATGTTTAACATGTCATGTGTTAGTACCTGTGCATGCTAGAAAACCAAAATATCCTGGACTGACCAGGGAAGGGCGCAACTGTGCCCATCCCAAGGCTAAATGCAGCGCAGCTGCGCCACAGGGCACTGCTGCCTGACTATTTTTAAAAGGTGATATGAACATGGTGGTATGTGTACATTGTATTCCTGAGTTATAAAACAGAGTCTTAATGATGCCTTGAGTGTTGATTGATGTAATGGTGATGTAAAACCCGAAATTGATAAATTTTCCTAAGGTTTGCGAAAAGTAAAAACAATGTGGAACCCGTATCTATGAGTTTAAAATACGTGTCGAACACATAGTGAATCAAGTGTGTGATAAGAGTTATGAATGTTGTTATTAAATATGTATGGTTAAGGTATACCTATACATACCTAGCTATTATAAGAGTATGATAAGAAAGTAAAACAAGGTTCTAAGAACCAAGATAGAAAATAATGTAATACTTATTATTATATTGAAAATGTATGAATGTATGACTGATGGGTATAAATCCATGATTATATAACTGTGTAGGAATACACGCAGTGCAGATAGCTTTAAGCAGTTAAATTATAATTGATAAACTACGTGCCAGGCAAGTCTTTCAGTTCTTATTTGTTATATGAATTCGATAACTGTTAGTTGAATTATATTATGCTATGAAAATGTTGATATGAAATGCATATGGAATATATATGATATTTGAAAGTTGATCTTTGATGATATGCTTATAAAGTTAATCTCTATGCCTGTTATGTGAGAAGTAACATGCGTAGTATATTTAAATAATTATGAATGCATGAACTGAGCATGATATTATATGTTATGTGATGTATGAAAACTGTTAGAATTGTTGAGTTGTCGAGCTCACTCTTGCAAATAACCATTTTTACAGGTTAAGAATCCATGGTAAAGTTATGTGCTAAGTGATGATAGAGTTCGTTAGCATTGAAAGAAGATTACTAATTAATTAAAGTTATGCTCTTGAACCATGTTTAGGTTCTAAGAGATATACTTGATAGTTGTTTACGATGTTTAATATTAGTTGTGTTGTAAAGATGTATTAGTTAATACATACTGGATATCGAATCGAGATGTAAAATCTTATATAGTAATTCGAATAAAGTGAATCATAACATAGTTGATTCAAGGATATGTAAGTGATTCAAGTTATGAAATCAATAAAAAAAATTATTCAAAGGATATAGAAAAGTTTAAATTATTCCGCATTTTTATTATATCAAATATAATGTAAAGACAGGATTGGTAAATGACCAATATTGTAACTTATAAAAGTTGGGGTCATTATACAAGATCCTAGAAATGAAAGGAAAATTATATTCTAATTTATAATAAAGCGAAGTTATATTCTTTTAGTAATGAATAAAAGATGAATAGTTTGACGATGGTTGTACCGTGACTGCAACAGATCCGAGGTAATCGAAGGGACCCGAATTTGGGGGCGTCACAGTAATAATAGCAAATAACAGAACTGCCCTAGACTTGATAACCTCTGAAACATGAGAAGAAGGCATCAATTTTGCACATAAAAAATATAACCAAACCTAACCAAATTTATGTAATTCTCCTCTAGAAAAAGAAAACTACTTTGTTACCTCTTATGGTCCATCGTGCTCCAGGTTTATGCAAACGTTAGATAACCTCATCCCAATTAAGTTCTTCCTGTGTGTAGTGTGTGAATTCATCCTCTTCAATTAGTGTCAAGTTGTAGTAAGCATTGATTGATACACTATCAAAGGTACAAACTTTCCTCGAACAATAGCAACTTTGTCATTTGCTTCCATCGCATTAGTATAAAACTCTTTCACAATTGACACCACAGTAGCCTTAGGTTGAGATGTCAAGACCCCCCAACCTCGCTCATTGATGGTAGCACGTATACCTAGCCCATTTGCTTCTAGTGGCACCAAGTCATACTCTTCAATTAAATTTTTGTTGACTAGATAGGAGTGGAATCGCTTGGACCTAGCTTCGCTCATAAATTTTGTGTGGTTATATATTCTTGAAGCCTTTAATCCGAACCTTTCACCTCTATGCCTTTTTGAAGCTAATTAGATGTCAACTAATAATTGAAAAGCAAGGAATTTTTAAAAAAAAATTAGTTTCGACAAATTACCAAACACCTTATGTGAGCCTTAAATTGTGCCCACATTCAAAGCCTTTGAATGCTTAAATTCCTCCCAATGGATGTAATAACCCAACACAATGTAATTCTAGTTCTTAAACAACTTCCAATGATGAATTAGAAGGCTTGTGTGACGCCCCCAAATCCACGTTCCTTCGAAACCTCGAATTCGGTGCAGTCACGATACTACTATCGTCAAACTATTACATCTTTTAATCATTAGTAAAAGAATACAACTTTGTTTATTATAATTTAGAATATAAATTCTATTCATATCCAAAATCTCGTCTTTACATCATATTCGATATTACTAAAATACGGAATAATTTAAACTTTTCAATATCCTTTGAATAAAAATCTTTTTATTGATTCCATAACTTTGATACCAATTACAAATCTTGAATCAACTATATAATATGATTCCTTCTTATCTGAGTTATCGTATAAACATTTACAACTCAACTCGATATCCTCTATGTATTAATTAATACATTCTTACAATACAACAAGTATTAAACAGTGTAAGCAACTATTGAGTACATCATCTAGAATCTAAATATGGTCCAGACAATAATCTAAGTAATATTCTTCAATGCGATACTATCTATCTTTATCAATCAAGAAGCACGAAATCTTTACCGTGAATCCTTAACCTGCAAAAGTGGTTATTTGCAAGAGTGAGCTCGACAGCTCAGCAATTCTAACAGTCCTCATGCATCACATAGCATATAACATCATACTCAGTTCATACATTTATAAATAGTTTATATTTACTACGCATGTTACTTTTCACATAACAAGTATATCATCAAAGATCAACTTTCAATCTCATTTATATCTCATATACAGTTCATATATAAGTTCACATTATCACAGCATAATATAATTCAACTAACAGTTATTGAATTCATATATCAAATCGGAACTGAAAGACTTGCCTGATTCGTAGTTTAACAACTACGACTTAACTGCTTAAGATATTTGCGCTTCGTGTAACCCTACACAGTTATATTAACCATAGAGATCACACTCATCAGTTATATGTATCCACACATTCTCAATGTAATAATAAATGTTACATTGTTGTCTAACTTGGTTCTTAGAACCTTCGTTTCACTTTCTTATCTTGTTCTTAGAATAACTATGTAAGTATACGTATACTTTAACCATACGTACTTACTAACATTCTTCATATACACATACCTGTCTACCACTAATCTATTTACATATAGCTAGTGTAGTACATCTTTTGAGTTAATCATTCTCATTTGTCATTACTAACACATAAGACCATAACAAAGCAAATATACGCTATTAACCGTCGAAGTTGGATTCAAGTATTAACATATGGTCCTACATAGCATGTATTCATATTAAAGGATACTTTCATGCTCATTCAACCCTTTTCACGTTCAATTTACACGATATAGGTTCTAAGTCAATATTTCAACAATTTAAGGCCACTCGAGGTCGTGAACATCACAAAGTTTATCATGCTAGTTCTTTAAACATATAAAGTATTCATGTAACTCATGTTGGGCATGTTTATGAATATTCATTCTTCATACATGTAACTATCATAGTTATTAGTTTAAAAACATGCTTCGTTTATCACTTTAAAACATGCTCGAACTCATGCTTGGTTAGTTGTCAATATATCCAATCACATACGAATCATATTTAGAGACGTAATAAACACAAACATGGCATCTTAAATCTTTAGAATCTAGCTACTCATACTTAATGCAACTTGATTTGAAAACATATTCAAGTTCGCCTTTGAAATCATTTTAAACTTGAACGATACAATTCGACACATACAAGATAACTTTAAAGCTCTTATCATATGTAGTTAAAGTATGTTAACATCTTCACAAGATCAGAATGTCCACGTCTCACTTATGTGGCAACGTTCATATTTAAAACTATAAATTTAAGTTTAAAACTATAAGTTTTTCATCAATCGTGTACACTATCATGATTATTCATGCTTATGTCATGTAATGTACTAATATCTATAGTTTGATCATGTTCACATGCTTGTTCCAAGTGAGGCCACATGCTAACACTTAATAGAACTGAAACAGAAACCAAAACCAGAAACTAGGACAGGGGACCGGCGCAGCTGCGCAGATCCCCAGTTCAAAACTGGCGCAGCTGCGCAGGGCCTTGCCCAACTCAAGTCTGGTACCGGCGCAGCTGCGCCGCTGGCCAGTACAAAACTGGCGCAGCTGCGCAGGTGGCCGGCCAGGGGCAGAGACAGCCTGCTTCGGCAGAACTTAGCCCAAACTCAAAATTTTCCACAGCAATTCGATTATGAGAACTATATATTAGTTCTATCATGCTTATAAGCCCATATAACAACTAAGTAGACATTCCTCAACTCAATTATCATTTATCTCCACCTAATCAAGAATTTGAAATTCAAGAATAAAAAGTTTGACAGAAACGAAATGAAGAATAAGAAGCAACTCGTATACCTTTGCTATATGAAGATGAACTTGCTGCTATAACAATCTTTAGACTCCTTACTATCATGTTGTATTTTCTCTCAATTTTCACTTAACATAAATCTCAGCAAATGAAAACATGAAGAAGGAGAGCTTCATATTTATAACCAAATCAATACCTAGACAAATGCAAAATCTCCCAAATCAAACCAATAGATTGTAGAATTATATGGAGGTTAGCAATTAGTTGGTGAGAATTGTTGGAACTCATCATGAATTCCTCACCCTTGCTCATCATTTGCTATGGAATGCTGAGGTTGAGAGCAATAGGGAGTAGACTAGCAATTGAGTTAATCACGTGAGAGGGAAATGTGCCTCTCATTATGGGACAATGCACATACTCAGCATTCTAGCAACACACAACACTTAAATTATTATACACATAACATATACTTAGGTTATAATTTGAGTCACAATGTACTTTCAATATATAACTAATATTACAATGTAGCAAGTAGGGATACATATATTCAATATATAATCCATGTACATCTTATTAACACCGAATATAATTCTATCGGGTATCATCACAGTGTATTGTCTCCTTTATTATTAAATTTTATTAATTCAATAATTGTTTACTATATATTCATGATATATTATTTTATTGTATACTTAATATATACATTGTCACACCCACATTTCATGTAACTCACATAGTTTAATAAATCTTGATACATGGTCCCTATATATAGTATAGTCACATAATTGTTGCACCACACTATATAATATAATTGCACCACACTTCACACTTCATATAATATATAGTTAGTTACTATACGCTAGACATTTTATTCGCATGCTTGCACATAGAAGTAAGTAATTTACTTATCTCATCAATTAATTAATAATAATATTTATTAATCCATTTCTCATTAATCAATGGAATTAAAATTTCCATAACAATTAATTAACATTTATATAGTTAATTTTTACAATAAATATAAATCTTATTATATTTATAACAAATATACTTATTATCATGCTATCACTCGCAATGATAATAATTCAACATATTATTATAATAACAATTAATATAGATTAATTGTTTAATTAATAATTCTTATTGTTCAATCAATAATCCTTCCGTCCTTGAATTAATTAATTCATCGACGAATATATTATTGTGCCACACAAGGCCTCTCCCACAAGCTTAATCTTAAGCTTATTATCGCTTCCCTTTCTCAAACATTCTTTCAAAATAATGTTTGTGTGTCTCAAGCATTTAGATGCTAAATTATCTCAATTAATTATACCCTTATAATAAGTATAACCTTAACGCTTATAATAATTAATATATACTCTATTAATTATTCCAATGATAATATTCACGATCAAATAATAACTTAAGTTATTTAATATATTAAAATAACTTAGTTTCCTTTCATTAATTAAACTCCCTTGAAAATACATTACAAATTATGTATTTAGCCATAACATAAAAATATTTTGTTTTCTCCAATAAAGATATTCATTATTAGAAAATACTTTATTTATTGACTCATGATATTATTCTTAATGTAATATCAAATAACTATATGTACGACACATGTACATATATTATATATAGAAAATAGATAATAAGTTTATTATCTATTATAATAAATTATTTCCATCAATTTAATTACATATAGCAAATACGTTTTAATATATTTACTATATTAACCAATCACACCTCATACAAAAACATATAAGGTAATATTATTATTCAAAAATAACATCTCCTCCTTTTATTAAAATAATTCAATATTAGAAATTATTTTAATATCCTTTATTAGAAATATATAATAACTATTTCTCTTTCTTTTCTATAAATTGTTCCCCAAAATAATTTCTTCAAATATACATTTAAAGATATAATGATTTCCATCTCCCTTTAATAACGTATATATATTTAACGTTATTCGCACATTAGACTTTCTCACATATTACCACTCTAAGTAATATATATAAAAAAAGTATCAACTATAATTACATATTCAACACACATATTAATTCACTCATTTACTTAAGTAAATTAAACTTTGTACCATATTACCTTAGTTAATTAAGGTTCAATATTCACATTATATTATTCCATAATATAACTCTCAACTTAAATTAACCAATATTTATTCTTATTAGTTAATTCCTTAACTAACTCATGCTTCACAATCCAAACCTATTCACGGATAGCTTAAGTGCTATTAATAACCTATATTATAAACATACGAGTTATTAGTACACATACACAAGAATATGGTGATTATACATTAAGGATATTTAATGTCACCAACTTACTATGATAAAATAATTCTATAAATTATTTAATATCGATAGGAATTTATCCACTTCCTTTACCTCAATTGAATCGTCTTTAAAATAAATAACAAATATATATTAATAATATATTCATTAATCACAAAAACACATATTACATAGTCCATATTACCCTATGTAATATAATACCACATACCTCATATCACATATATATCCTTTTTATTCGAACTCATCTCACGGTTTAAGAATTTTATTTATTAAATCCTTATTTAATAATTTCTAAAAAATCCAGGTTCTTACAGCTTGCATGTAAGGATTACCTCGTTGATATGAAGAAGTTAAAAAGTTATGAATTGGAATTCAATCACTTCTCCAATTATATAGACTTGATGTGTCCTTGCAGTCCACCACCGTGTTGTTGTGTAGGTGTATAATGCTGAGATTGAGAGCAATTGGAAGTAGTGATAGTTGTTGTTGGAAATGGTTAGGAGTTTGGGTATGTTGGGGAAGTTTTTGGGAGAGTTATGGAGGAAATGGGAGTGTTGTGGCCGAGTGGGGGAGAAAAATAGGCGAATTGGGTGTTTAATTATTACATTATGGGTGCTGAAACGCGCTAGAGCGTTGCGGCTCTAGCCCTTGAGCGTCGCGACTCTAGCTTGTGGAGCACCGTGACCCAGAATTCCTTGGATGCCAGGCGCGCTCCCCTTTTCCTTGGTCTCCTTCTCCTGTTTTCCTTCCTTAACTATTTCCTTTCACTTGCTTTTCCATACTTAGCCATGTTTTTTCAAGTGAAGAAATTCTTTCAATTTGTGTGTGTCTCTCCTTAACCAATTCATGCCTTGAATTCCATTCTTGTGATCCTTGGTAGTTTATGCTCTTCCATTGCTACCAAGATGTGTATCACCTGAAATTAATAAATTCCATTAAATTGCTAACATGATGAAATTTAATTAATTGTAACAAATGACATGGTTTAAAATTTTAAATTGAATCAACTAAATAAATTCTAATTTTAATTGTAACCCATGGGTTGCCTACCAGTAGCGCTTGTTTTTAAGTCATCAACCCAACTTTTCTGTTTCATTCAATTGTGATCAGTAGACAGAATGTCATCGGTTGCGCATCCCATGTTATTTCCTTACTTGACCAGTTTCTTCCTTCTTGGTCACGTTGTTGTCCTCTTCATCATTTTCTGTACTTTCTTGAGCTAAATAGCATTCATCTACCTTGTTTGGCAACCTGATAGTGTTGAACACGTTAAACTTAATTTCTTGATCATTGACTCTCATGGTGAGTTCCCTGTTTCGAAAATATATTAGAGTTCTTTCGATTTCTTAGAAGAGTCGTCCCAAAATGAGTGGGACTTCCTGATCTTCTTCACAATCGAGAATATAACGAAAGCAACTGGGAACACGAACTTATCCACTTTTACCAAAATATCTTCAATAACCTGTCTTGGATATGTGATTGATTGATCTGACAATTGCAGAGTTATATTTGTTAGCTTAACCCCATGTAATTCGAGCTTCTCGTAAATAGATAAAGGCATGAGATTGATGCTTACGCCAAAATCACATAGAGCTTTCCCGACATAATGTTGCCCAATGGTATATGGTATTGTGAAACTCCCAAGATCTTGTACTTTAGTTAGTAGATTTCTTTGAATAACGGCGTTGCAATCTTCAGTCAATGCCACCATCTCATCCTCGCCTATCTTTCTTTTCTTTGACAAAATCTTTTTCATGAATTTCACATAACTCTACATTTGTTCTAGTGCTTCTAAAAAAAGAATATTGATCTGTAACTTTTTGAAAACTTCCAGGAATTTCAAAAATTAATGATCTAACTTGTGACTTTTCAACTGTTAGGGGTATGGCACGGGGGTTGTGTTGCCCAAATGAGAGCAAGCCAGACGAGCACCCATGACATAAAAAGTATTCCACATGGATCAGTACCTCAAACTATACAAGGGTCCCGAACCCATAATGAATCCAGAGTCTCACAGAAGGTTCCCGAACAAAACTTTCCAAGGATACGCTTGAGGCACAAAACATAGTCAGGACTAACTACTCTTTCACCCCATAACAAAATGGGTCAGAGAACGAGGGCTTGTTAGGGAGCGATACCCCGAACTACTGTTGTCCAATTTATATAATGACAAATACGCGCAAGTATACGCGGTTAACAAGTAATAAAGAGTAAGTAAGATATCGTTCCCACGGAGAATTAATTAACAAAAGTCACCAAACCACTAGCCCATAACCATTTCAGTCTTATCTAAACGAACGATCAATTATTTTTGAATTAAAACTAATTACTTAAATTAAAACTAATTAACCCTAGAGTAAAACCAGATAATGAAGATATGAGATCTCAATTTCCCCTATAGATTCATCTAAGTCAATGTACTTCATTTTAAGTTAAATTAATCATCACTGAATGCTAGCCGAGAACACAAAAGTTAGATAAGGCCATCTTTCAATGTACCAAATCCTTATCATATATAATCCGCAGATGATAGAACACATATGAAAACCCACATTATCTAAACCCCTATACGTCTATGTGATTTACAAATAATTAGGGTTTAAGCACAGGTTCTCCATTGACTACGAGCAGCGCTTCGGTATATGTCTATCCTAAGCACAAATCATACATCCCAATGCCATGTAGAACATACAATTGCAAGCTACTATGATCAGATCTAAATTCATACTTCGTCTTTCAAGTCCGTATAAATTATCACAGTAATTGGTTGCTAAGCAATTAAGCAATTCAAGCATAAATCATAATAGGCAAACTACATAACAATCAATAACACCAACCAGGAAGCATATCAATCTAAACTACTCATTAGGTTCTATTGAAATCTCAAAATAAAGTTTAAGTTATGATTGACTCAAATCTACCATCCACAAGTTGAATAAACATCAATAGATTACACAAAAGGGTTCAAGAGAAAATAAAGATAGAAAGTTCAAATCTGATTTCTCAAGCTCCACGTTTGAATCTTCAATGATATCCACTTGTCTCAATCTTCGATCCAATCAACTCTAGGAAACTAACTACTTTTACCTAATCTAATCTAGACAATGAAAGTAAAGAGAGAAGAGAAAGCAAACTAAGCTAAGCTCCCAAGAGGGGAGATATCTGATAAAATGGGCAAACAAGCCCTCATAATCCTTCCAAGTCCAAGCCCCGCGCTGTTTAATTAAAAGTCAAAGTTTTGGTCAGCTGGGAACCGGCGCGGCCGTGCGCCTTTTGGCCTTGGTTCAGGCGCGGTTGCGCGCATCTGCAGAAATTGCTGCTGCTTAGCTTCTGCTGCAGACTACTCTTTGCTTCTATTTCTGCTCCCATGCTTGCCTTCTTGCATCCCTTTACACTGCTCAACATCTCATGTCATTGCTTCCTCTCTGCTATTGCTGCCCAAAGCTCCTTTTCCATCATTTTATCATTTCTAGCCCATTGTGCACCAAAAGAGTTCCAAATCAAGAAATCTACAAAAGAAAGAAAAAATATATGAAAAGCACAATAATACTTGAGTTTAAGCAATAAAACAAGCTAGCTAATATCTGAATAAGTGGTTATAAAAACCACTTATCAAATACCCCCAAACTTAAGCGTTGCTTGCCCTCAAGTAACCAAAACAAAACCAAACAAAAGATGCAATGCAATTACTACAATAAATGCAACCTATTCTATCATGAATGCGAATCTAAGTATCAGTCAGAATTGATATTCATAAGCACTGCCTCAAAAAAACCACAAAATAATCAAACAGAAAGCTACCCAAAACAAAACCATAAAGCATATCATTCTGCAAATCCTAATATGTCAGCATTGATGTGTGTGTAAGTGCGAAGCAACCAGCAAACATGCTATTGAATAAATTTATCACATACTACGCTTCTTAGGGGAAAAACCAGTTTCAACTCAAGAAAAGCAGTAAATCAAATAAGTTCTAACCAAAACCATGCATCACTTAATCTAAGAGTCCACATGAGGTTTATTATGCTTTTTATTTACTCACGAGGGCATTTTTGCACTTTCTCATGTACACACTCGACTGTGTAATGCCTAGTCCTCTTAGACTTTTCAATGATACCCGTGTAGCGAGCTTTCGACCAACAACTCCCAGACCGCGAAGCCTTTTGGCACTGGGTGCAAAGACACCCTGAGGGCTTACTTGCTAGAATATCAAAGGCCACAGCACTCGACATAGCCGAAGTGTTTATTCACAATAAATTTTCTTTTTCCTTTTCCTTTTTCTTTTTAACTTTTTCTCTTTTTATTTTCCACATATAGCATTCATACTACCTGTTTCCCCCAAACTTAAGCTTTTTATAGTCCTAGTTATTATCACTTGGTCACTGAACTCTTTCATTAAAACATAGATTTTCCACCAGAAGACAAGTATGTGAAAATTTAAACTAAGCATATCATGATGGTTACTTTAGAGTGCTAACCGGTGACATCAGTATCTGACAGATAAGGATTTACATATATGACACTATAATCAAGCTTAAGTCTCAAATCAGTTCAACCAATCAAGTAATTTCAGTTTCCACATAGGTCAAATATCTAACAAACCAACTAAAAACTGGATTCATGCAATATGTCCTAGCACAGCTAACTAAAACAAAAAAAAATAAAAAAAATTTAACAAAATACGCAAAACACGACCTAACATGCGCTGAATAAACTAACACAATATGCAAGATGACATGAACTACACTAAATGCAAAAATAACCCTAATACCCCCAAACTTAAAAACTACAATGTCCTCATTGGAGGTAAAAGGTAAAACGGAACTCCCCTAGTCAGCCTCGTCATCTTCCTCTTCCTCAGCCTGCTCGGGCGGTGTGTCTGGAGGAGGGTAAGCAACAGCGAATCCATAAGTAGGGAATTACACCTGCACTCCCATCTGGCCAAAAGCTTGGGACAAAGCCCCATAGAAATCAGTCGTGAAAGCCTGGAAGTTTATGCTCATGGCATCCATCCTGCACTGCAATCGCCTCTCCATCCTATCCAGCTACTCTTGAATCACGTGGGAGGACTCAGCCTGCACTGGTGGCACCCTCTCAGAAGTCTCTCCAGCCTCTCTCTGCTCTGGCAATATAAACCCCGCTCCCTGAGGATGGGAGTTGCCTCCTTTCCACACCTTGAATTTTTTAATTGCTGCGTGGTCAATTGCGCTCATGGGCATCTGCATCGGCTCGGCGTCAGACCACATAACTCCATTCATAGCACAGAGCCTGGTGATCACTGATGCATGTGGGATACCCGCTGAAGTACCGCCTCTCAGAAATTTACGGATTGAACTATTGATAACGTATCCCAAGTCAATTTTCTTTCCTTTGATGATCCCATATAGCAAAATAGCCCTGTCCTTAGTGACCTCATTCTGATGCCGTGTTGGCATCAGATTCGCACATATAAAACTGTATCACGCCTTTCTATATCTGTTCAAGGCGGCCTATGGGAAATGTAGTTTCTGATCGGTGCCCTGCTTCAGTTTCCATGTCGTGCCTGGCATGCACAGATAGGCACAGATAGCATCCAACTCCAAGCCCCACTCCCTAGCATAAAGTGACTCAGGATGATCTAATGCAATGTTCGGTAAACCGAATAGCTCGTTGATGCTCTCCTTTGCAAATGACACCTCACACCCCCGCACAAATATCAAATTCAACTATGTGAACTTAGCATTGGCATAGAAATCTTGTATCACAGATATGGGTATTGCCATAGGATCCTCGCAAAACAAATTCTAGCCCCGTGCTCTAATCATAGATGCCATATGCCCATCCAATTTCCTATCTGGCAATAATCCTCGCTCGAAGACAAAATTTTTGCCCACCAACGCGTTTTGGAAGTACTGCTGAGCCTTCAGACTAATAAACTTATGGTCATCATAAGCGATGCCACCTCCCCCTTGCTCAGAATCACTGCCCATTGATGTAGACTCTCTCCGACTACGCTTGGAAGCCATTTGGACTGAAAAGGAAGCTGCACTTTTACTCAATACCAACACGTCAATACCAGCCTTGCAATGCTCTTCAAACCCACACCCACTGTCTCAATTTGCAGCCGGAGTCTGCCCTAATCTGCTCTAATTTTCACCCTCGAAGCAATTAGGGTTCAGTGGTGGAGTTAGGGAGTATAGTGGATATAGTAGGTTTAAGGATTGTGAAGGATTTCGGTTTGAGATGAAAAAGGATGGTGAATGGATGTGTGAATTTGTAGTTTAAATGAGAAGGGGGGTGATTGCAACTGAAATTTGGGCTTGTGGTGGAAGAGGGGTGTGAAGGAGCTTGAAGATGAGAGTGTGATGTATTATAGTGTGATGGTAGGAATGAAGGAACTCGAGGGTTGGAATTAGAGAGAGATTTAGGCTAAGCTCGTCTGTTAGATGAAATAATGAGGGCGTGCTCAGTTTCTGTCAAGTTTTGACTTAAGTCAGGAATAATTTGCACAACGCGCGGCCACGCTTCAACATAGGCTTGACCAGGCGCGGTCGCGCCCTTCCCCAGATTTCTGATATGCAGCTTTTCATATGCATTGAGGATGGGCCTTTTGAACTTTAATTCATTCTAGCAAATTTAACCTGAGAAATGCATACAAGATTTATTAAACCCTCTTAAACCACCAAAACTTAATATTAACTATTTACAACTAGGAGAATTAAACATAGGGGGGATGTATGCATGTGAATTCCCAAAAATTCCTATATGTGCGTATATGCAACAAGCTCATAATCCAAAAATATGTTGAAAAAGCTCTTAAGTCCCAAAAATAGATGCACAAATGCCTAAGTCCAAAAATGTAGGCAATGAACTTCCAAAACCAAAAATGTTGAAAAAAATTCAACTTTTTCAAACTACTTAGAATTAAACAAGGGGGGAGGAAAATGGAGATAAGTAAGTAAAATTAAATATGAGGGAGAAAAGAGAAAATGATGGGGTGCCTCCCATCGAGCGCTCGTTTATAGTCCGATAGCTGGACGTTCTCTTTAACACCGTTATCCGATTCCCCTACGATATTTGAGATATATCCTCCATCCATTAGGACCGCAGTGTGCGTTGGGAGGTTTCCCTTCACGATAGGCTTCAGATATAAGCTACCTAGCATATGTCTTGTACATGAATTCCCCATTCTGAAGCTCGGATATCTAGGCACTTCTTCCGTTGTATTTGCAAAAAGATTTTTGCATTGAGGCGTGAACAATACAACGGGCTCTTCTTCAATTCTCTCTCCGTCGGACCACCATGGTTTCAGAAATGTGGAATCTCTCATATCATCAAGATCCTTGTCTGTGAGGTGACTACCAAGGGGACACGGGTGTGCAAACTTCACTGGCTTTTCTAACTTTGACGGAGGGGGCACTTCGATTATTATCACGGTTGGCTCACATTCATAATTTTCCACATCCCCACTTATCTCCTCTATGTCGACTTCTTTCAGTTCATCCAGTTGCGTGTACACTTCGGGTTCTCCATCATTGTCAGCGTCCAAGTCATAGCACCAATTAGTCTGAGGACCATTGCTCACGACTTCCAATATTTGAGACAATTGATTCTGAAGATTCTGAGTTTTTATCCCTTGCTCAATCAATTCCTATTTCATCAAAGCCATGCTAATTTGATCCATCCAATTCTGAATATTCTCAATTGACTTTGCTTGCTCAATCAAGGTCTCCTTTATTGATGCTATGTAACATTCTTCATCCACTCTTGCCCTTTCTGTTTCAGCCTCGAAATCCATGTATTGAGGCTCATGAGTTGGAGTTTGGAATGTGAATTCTGGTGCGTATGCTGGATTTTGATCCCAGTATTGGTCTTGATAATAGCTCCCTGAAGGATCCGGGTGATACCCCAAGTCTTGATGATGATTGGGATACTCATTGTGGTTGGAGTACTCACCCCCATACTGCACTTGTCCAACACTGATGGGGCATTGATGGCTCATATGGTTACCAGCACAGTAGTTACAGGTAATTACTGTCTCTCAACTCTGTTGGGCTGTAACAGTGTCCAATTTCCTCGAAAGAGTCTCTAGTTGTGCTGATAATGTAGCAATTGGATCGAGACCATCATTATATGTTTCCCTTGGTTGATCTTTCCTCGTGTAAAACCATGGATAAGCACTGAAATCCATGTTACCTGAAAAGAGAGAATATAGGAAGAGAATTAAAAACTAAAATAAAATGTTTAAATTAAGAATAATTTTATTGAAACTAATGTTGGCAAAAATTTATCAAATTAATTCCCCGGCAACGGCGCCAAAAACTTGTTGTCCGATTTATATAATGACAAATACGCGCAAGTATACGCGGTCAATAAGTAATAAAGAGTAATCAAGATATCGTTCCCACGGAGAATTAATTAACAAAAGTCACCAAACCACTAGCCCATAACCATTTCAGTCTTATCTAAACGAACGATCAATTGTTTTTGAATTAAAACTAATTAACCCTAGAGTAAAACTAGATAATGAAGATATGAGATCTCAATTTCCCCTATAGATTCATCTAAGTCAATATACTTCCTTTTAAGTCAAATTAATCATCACTGAATGCTAGCCGAGAACATGAAAGTGAGATAAGGCCATCTTTCGATGTACCAAATCCATATCATATATAATCCACAGATGATAGAACACATATGAACACCCACATTATCCAAACCCCTATATGTCTGTGATTTACAAATAATTAGGGTTAAAGCACAGGTTCTCCATTGACTACGAGCGACGCTTCGGTATATGTCTATCCTAAGCACAAATCATACATCCCAACGCCATGTAGAACATACAATTGCAAGCTACTATGATCAGATCTAAATTCATACTTCGTCTTTCAAGTCCGTATAAATTATCACAATAATTGGTAGCTAAGCAATTAAGCAATTCAAGCATAAATCATAATAGGCAAACTACATAACAATCAATAACACCAACCAGGAAGCATATCAATCTAAACTACTCATTAGGTACCATTGAAATCTCAAAATAAAGTTTAAGTCATGATTGACTCAAATCTACCATCCACAAGATGAATAAACATCAATAGATTACACAAAAGGATTCAAGAGAAAATAAAGATAGAAAGTTCAAATCTGATTTCTCAAGCTCCACGGTTGAATCTTCAATGATATCCACTTGTCTCAATCTTCGATCCAATCAAATCTAGGAAACTAACTAATTTTACCTAATCTAATCTAGACAATGAAAGTAAAGAGAGAAGAGAAAGCAAACTAAGCTAAGCTCCCAAGAAAAGAGATATCTGATAAAATGGGCAAACAAGCCATCATAATCCTTCCAAGTCCAAGCCCCGCGCTGTTTAATTGAAAGTCAAAGTTTTGGTCAGCTGGGAACCGGCGCGGCCGCGCGCATTTTGGCATTGGTTCAGGCGCGGCCGCGCGCATCTGCAGAAATTGCTGCTGCTTGGCTTCTGCTGCAGGCTGCTCTTTGCTTCTGTTTCTGCTCCCATGCTTACCTTCTTGCATCCTTTTACACTGCTCAACATCTCATTTCATTGCTTCCTCTCTGCTATTGCTGCTCAAAGCTTCTCTTCCATCATTTTATCATTTCTAGCCCATTGTGCACCAAAAGAGTTCCAAATCAAGAAATCTACAAAAGAAAGCAAAAACATATGAAAAGCACAACAATACTTGAGTTTAAGCAATAAAACAAGCTAGCTAATATCTGAATAAGTGGTTATAAAAACCACTTATCAACTACCCAACTACCGAAGGGACCTGAATCCCTAGAAGACCCCGGGCCTTCCTAGGTGTTTCAAGTCCCTAGACAAGCACGAACACTAGTTAGTGTGATTCGAGTTCCTTTCAAGCGTGAAATGTGTAAAAGGATCAGACTCTTTTTCTCTGAGGGCTTTTATCCGAATCATTCCGTCACTACAACAAAAAGGGTTATTTTTGACGGAATATTCCGTCAAAATTAAGTGTAATCCATCGAGATTATGTTTATTTCCGACGGAATATTTGGTCAAAAATTCAGTCGGATATAATCACGTCAAAATTAAGTCCGTCGACCTTTCAGTCGGGGATAACTATACCCGACGAAAATAACTTCGACCAAAAATTCAGTCAACCTTGAGCTATTATTGACGGAATTCCATCCGTCGAGGATATTCTGTCGAGTCTAAGTTTGACACGTGGCAAAACAGCCAAGATTGTAAAAGGCTTAATTCCGACGGAATTTCATCGAGGATAACACTATTCCGTCGAGGATAACTCTCTTTTTTTAATGTTTATTCTGTTTTGGCAATATCTAGGGTTTTAACACACCTTTTTTGTACCTGTAAACCTGTTTTTTTTTCCCAACAGCACATACAACATAACTAACTATCCAACAACATTCACATCAACTTAATAAGGCCCAATAACATGAATTACAATTACCGAGGCCAACAATATGTCAAAAATCAACTAAATGAGAAGTAAAGATGTCAAACATCCCATTAATCTAAACTAAAGTATATCAAATATGCCATTAAGCTAAACTAAACTAAATGTCAAAAATAAACAAAACTAAAGTAAAGAGATATGTCAAACTAAAGTAATGACAAAGTTAAAATACAATACGTCAAAATCATGTAAAATACAAAATATTAATATCCCATTAAGTTAAACTAAAATAAATATGTACTAATCATCTATAAGACTAAGTCAAGCCAGTAGCACTGCCCCCGGTGTGAGGAGGATCATCGGGCGGGAGTCGACGCTGCTACTCTGGAGTCTAAAAATCATCGTCGTCGTGATCAGAGTGAGCAGCCTCCTCGTCACCCTATTGATATAATATAATGTAACTCATTAGTCCATATATATGAAATAATTAAAGATACAACATGGAATAAAAAATTAAATAACATGTAGAATATATACTTGAATTTAAAACGAATAGTATACCTGAGTAGTTGACGGCTGACTCAGCATCGGCCCAAACGCGTCCATGAGTAAGGTAACCACCATCCGAACAATCTCGTCGCGTATCTCGGCGAACTGCTCCGAGGGAATACCCGTACTCTCGACGGTGGAACCAGCTGTAACGTCCTGCGCAAGCTGATGGGGGCGAGAACGGTTGGGCAGGTCCTGACGACGGAATATCGGATCCGTACCAAACCTCTTCGACACCGCAGCCATAACCCGCTGGAACATATCATCGTCTAAGTCCAGCGCCCGTATGTGATGGTCCCACGGTAGCTCTCGGACGCAAATGCTGGCTAGAGCCTACAAAAATAAATATAACATGAATAATATTATAAGTTCACTTTATTCATAAACAAGAAATAAACTAAAATATTATACCTCTAGGTAGTGTATAGGCTGGTATCCTCGGCAACCCCAGCACTCGATACCTGCCGATAGTGCTAGTGGGAGGATACTGAGACGCGACCCAGAGATTCATCTCCTCATCCTGAGATAAACTAATCTCGAGCGGAGGGATGGTGGAATCTAACGTTTCAGCATCGCCCCTAGCAGCCTGCAACTCAACTATACGCTGGTATCGGAGCTTCTCAAATCGGTCCTATAATTTAATATATGTACATGTAAGTTAACTTGGTATCATTATATAAATTACGTAATATGATCCTAAATAATATATATTATAGTAAATGTATTACCCGTATAGCTAGTGCTGCTGGAGACATCGTCGACCCCGAATTCGACTCCTTCAGCGTATGGACTCTATCCCAAAACTCCATCATAGTATGAGGTCAGGCCCAAGCTACTCCGCATGGCCTAAATGATGTACATTAATTAATATCACCTTACTTTACAATAGTTGCAGTTTAATATTAAACTAAACTAAATATAAATGCATACCGACTTAACCTCCTTGAAACGACTGCGAGCCACAAGTATGTACAACCAGTAGCTGGCCTCGATTCTTCTTCATCTGCTCGAACAGTGGTCTTGAAGGCAGCATCATCCCAGTATGTACACATGGCAGCCCATGCTGCATCTGATATTGTCGGCGGACTGATGATCTTGTATAGTAGTTTCGGGTGATTCTTGTACTGCCCGGGCTGCCCTTTGCCGCATCTCGTACAGCCAGCCAGCATAGTTCTTTGAAATGTGTGCAATAATAACAGCGTCACCATCTACGTCAGTGATGCTGGCCTCATATCTATAATACCTCTATCAAACGGACATAACGTACGTATAAATAATTATTTGAACAATATGTAAATAACTTGGACCTTCATTTTATATATGTAATTCGACTTACGTGAAACTCCCACAAAACTGTCACCATAAATTCGGCATCGTAATGCGCGTACTGGCTAAATTGCATACAGCCAGTCAGGAGATGTGCCAGGCATATGGCGTGTACAGTCGCCTTAGCGACAGGATCCATAATACTAGAATACAAAATTTATATGGAACATTTTAATTTATTAATCACATAATAATATCATTCTAATTGAACAGAAGTGATATATTATAGTTGAAACCTACACCGACGAGCTGATATCAACAATAACTGTGTCAGGAACTGCCGACGGATGACCTAATCGACCGAGGTTAGGCCCTCGCTGACGCCGACGTCTAGCATCTGTATGTTTAATATATATAGTTATGACATTGTCAAAAAATAGTAAATGAATGTTTAATATAGTTATGAAAAAAAGTGTTATTGAGCCAAAAAGAAATTAACTCACTAGCTGATGAAGACGACCCGCCCTGGGAGCCGTCACCCGATCCTGTGCGGCCGCCACCAAGGCCACCTCCATCGCTATGTCTAGGCATAGTTGTACTACTGAAATAACAGACATAGATGACATTAATTAAATTTTATTATAATTATTCTAATGATTGGTTTTAGTTGTATAATATTTATAAAACACCAATTAGTGACGAAGTAGTACGTCGTCAAACCCGTCAGAATCAAAATCATTTTCATCCTCTGATTCTGTCTCTTTCTCTTGTGTATCAATTTCTTCCTCAGTATCATCTTCTACCATCATATACGGACTGAAAACCACATCTTCCTCCACTTCGTCAACATCGGGTATGTCAACGCCATCATCTACCAACACATCGTCATCATATAGTAATACGTGGCTGGGATTGCTGACTTGTTCTTGCAACGGGTCATCCGTTCCAGACAGATTAATACCATCAAATGACTGAGTCTTCGTTGTCACAACTTTATACCAGGGGTTCAATAATTTACGACATTAGGGGCATAGTACACTTGAGTTGCTTGGCTGACTAACACAAATACGTCATCAGACTGTAACTTGGATTTTATATCTGCTGTGACGATTCTATTACGATCAACTTTAACACCCTTTGCAGTATCAAACCAGCGACACTTAAATGTAACGACCTTTTTGCACCCATAATAATTGAGCACAACAACTTCCTCTAATCTTCCATAATAATTAAAATTAGAATCTTGGTAACAACTTCCCAACACGACAACGCCAGAGTTGACTGATGTCAGTTCATTTACGTCATCAACCTTGAATCTATACCCATTAACGATGTATCCTGGAAATGAACTAATAAGTTTGTACGGGCCTGAAATGACATCTCTAAAACGCTCATAAGCGTTCTCTTCTTCGACCCTTCTCTTAAACCACTGTTGGAAATTTTCATTAGTGAATGATTCCATCTATGATGTAGTCAACCCCGGGTTAGAAGCATGCGCTTCCGCTTCAAATGAACTGTGTACAGTAATAATATATCGTTTAATTGTTGATTAAGGTTAGATATTAAAGCTTCAACTTGCAATAATACATACTTGATGTATGACGATACTTCAGGCATATTTAGAAGCACGTATGTAGATAAAATCTTCAAATCTTTATTGGTTAGGTAAGTCATCGTCTCATGTCCAAATGGTTTGGCCGGATAAGTGAATACAGCCAAATCATCAGCATGAGTTTGGGGATCGACAACCTCATTCCGACTTAGGCGGCTGTGCTTCGTTGAGACTACATCGTCAAAGTACAACGAGATGAAGTTGACAAACCCTTCCTCCGTATAGCGTTCAGCAATAGAACCCTCTACACGAGCTTTGTTTTTAACTTTTGCTTTAATCGACGCATATACCTGAAATATGACAATATATCGGCTAAAATAATTATTCAGGTGATGATTATAGCACAATGTAGGTGATATTACCTCTCAAAAGGATACATCCAGCGATATTGCACTGGTCCTCCAAGCTTAAGTTCATATGATGAATAGGCAAATGCTCCATCTAGTCAAAGAACCCCGGTGGTAAGATAATTTCGAGCTTGCATATTGTCAACACTATGTTTTTCTCCATCTGGTCCACATCACTGTACCTTATAACAGTTAAGCAAATATCCCGAAAGAAATTTGAAAGTGCGGTAAAGGCATTATTAATATTCCTCGGTAATACTTCACGAAATGCAATTGGAATCAACTTCTGTATGAATACATGACAGTCATGACCCTTGAACCAAGTAATTTTTAACTGCTAAACCTTAGTACAACGAGAGATGTTAGAAGCATAACTATCTGGTAGCTTCAATGTACTAAGCTACTTGCAAATGTTTTCAACCTGTTGCTTGGTAAGACAAAATGGAGCTTTTGGTTTTGAGTTGCTAGGTCGGAGCCACAATTCCCGCCTGATTTTCATTTCCTCCAAGTCTTTACATGCTTTATCATTGTCTTTTGTTTTACCACTCGTATCTAGCACGGTGTAAAACAAGTTCTCGAATACATTTTTTTCATATGCATGACATCTATGCAATGACGAAGTGCTAGTGTGAACCAGTATAGGAAACTCAAACCAAATGGGCGAGTGTGTCCAGTTATGAGTTTTACCATACCCTATTGCTCTCAATTTACCATGCTCCTTCCCAGGCGATGGAAATGTTAGATCATTTAGCCAGCCCAAAAATTCGCTGCCCGACAATCGATCAACAACCCTCCTATTCTCTGTCTTTCTGTTGAACTGTGTAGACTTCTTTCTATAACTGTGCTCAACAGGCAAGAATCTTCGAGCAGTTCCAACAAAACTAGTTTTTCGCCCATGACGTAGTTGTGTGCCTTGCACATCCCCCATACAGACTGGACATGACAACTTACCATGAGTCAACCAACCACTGATCATCCCAAGTGCCAGAAAGTCAGTGATAGTCCACAACAAGGCTGCCTTCATCAAAAAATTCTACCCTACAAATTTATTAAAAATCTGAACCCCTGTTTCCCACAACATCTTAAGTTCATCGACTAACGGTCTAAGGTAAACGTTGATGTCTTTTGTAGGACTCTTATCCCCCGGTATGAGTAAAGTCAAGAAAAGATACGGATCCCTCATGCACATTGACGATGGAAGATTGTAAGCTACCATAATCACTGGCCAAACAGAGTATGGCTGACTAAAATTATTAAATGGACAAAATCCATATGTAGCCATGCCAAGCCTGACATTCCTAACTTCGTCGGCAAATTGTGGAAAATTGGCATCAAAATTCTTCCATTCATCTCCATCTGCTGGGTGAGTAAGCTGACCAGGCACGACATCCCTTGTTCTGTGCCAACACATACTGGGAGCAGTGTGTGAAGACATGAATAGTCGCTGCAACCTCGGCGCAAGAGGAAAGTACTGTAATATCTTCTTCGGAACATGTTTCTCCTTTCCCCCACATTTTGTGATCTTGTACCAAGGCAAATTGCATATATCACACTGCACCTTATCTTTGTCCTCCCCATAGTATAACATACAATCCTGCTCACAAGCATCGATCTTCTCATAGCCGAGATTCAACCCCTTAACCATCTTCTTCACTTCATAGTAATTCGGGGGCAGAGTATTATTCCTAGGTAAGAACTCGCTAATAATAGCAAGCAAATCATTGAATCCTCTATCACTGCAGTCATGCTCATTCTTGTAGTGTAAAAGCTTCGTCACTGCAGAAAGTTTAGTGTTCTTGTCATTTTCAGGATATAATGGGATCCCTGATTCAGATAGCATCTTGTAGAAGGCAGCTGCTGAATCATTTGGCTTTTGTTGAGCACTGCTTGACGCATGCTCAGTTTTCAGACCAGTTAATATTGGTAGGGCCATACGCATCTACTAACATCTCCACGGCATCATAGTTATCTGATTGGGAATCCCCGTGAACTGGTTAGTCTACAGTACTTGTCTGTCACTTGAGACACGGAATCTCATCTTTCCGTTTGAATCATCAGCATGTTCTATTGCTTTGTTCATAAAATTGGACATCCCATCACGGTACGCATCAACAAATCCCCTCCCATCAATCTGTATCTTACGGTACATCCAACTCCAGTCGTCTAACATCTTTAATTGAAGAAAATACCCAATTAGATATAGAATAATCATGAATGTGGTCCAAGCATGAATTTAGTTTACCTAGTATATATCTCCACTCCACATGAGTTAGGCTTCTATCCCGTTCCTAGATGCGTCTCCTCACTAGTGCCAATCTTGAGCACGTTTCTTACTATTTTAAAAAAAAAATAGCAGCACCTCCCCATGGTCTCCAAGTACACAAAATAAACCAAGAAAACTTAGTCTAAGTATGCACTCGGAGAACATGTAGAGACACCAGCTGCAAAATCCTCAAAAGTTTATAAAAACGCACCCTGTGAATTGGCATCGACCTAAGTGAGAGACATAACATCCACTAACAGTCCCAAACTAGGGACTAATTCGACATTCACTCCTAATGAGTGAATGTCAAACGGGTTTCTAAGCTTCTATTAATACTACATAGCACATGAAGTATATATGCAGTTTACTGTAATTAGTGGAAAACTAAGCAAATGCTACTTAGTTTATTTTTCCAATGATATAAACTAAGTAAGTGGTACTCAGTTTATGCTACTTAGTGTATTTTTCCAATGATATAAACTAAGTAATTGCTACTTAGTTTATGCTACTTAATTTATTTTTTCAATGATAAAAACTAAGTGCTACTCAGTTTATGCTACTTAATTTATTTTTCAATGATAAAAATTAACTAAGTAAGTGCTACTTAGTTTATTTATATGCTATTATAGTATAGTTAATTTAATTTACTTTTTATTTAATTTTAAATAATTTTTTATTTTATTATATTATTTTAATTTAATTAATTAATTTATTTTGATTTTATTATTTTATTTTAATTTATTTTGTATTATATTATCTTAAATTAAATTAAGTCTATTTTTGATTTAATTTAATTTGTATTATATTATTAATTTAATTTATTTAAATTGTATTATCTTAAATTAAATTAAATCATATTTTTATTTTAAATTAATTTAATTTGATTTGATTTGTAATATATTATATTATATTATATAATTTAATTTAATCTAATTTAATTTATTTAAATTGCATTATCTTAAATTAAATAAAACATATTTTTATTTTATTTTAAATTAATTTAATTTAATTTGTATTACATTACATTATATTATATTATATTATTTAATTTAATATAATATAATTTATTTAAATTGTATTATCTTAAATTAATTAAATTTAATTAAGTTCAATTTAATTATATTAAATTAAGTCAAATTTTTATTTATTTTATTTTAATTTAATTTAATTTTATTATTATATTATAATTAATATTAATTAATTTATTTAAATTTTAGTATCTTAAATTAAATTAAGTCAATTTTTTAATTTAATTTAATTTAATTTGTATTATATTATATAATTTAATTTATTTAAATTGTATTATCTTAAATTAAATTAAATCAAATTTTTATTTTATTTTTTATTTTATTAGTGTAAAACTAAGTAAATGCTACTTAGTTCATTTCATTTTACTGTATTTTAGTATTGAGAAACTAACTATACATTAATATAATAAAGAAGGGCCCACATATGTTGTAATTGCTGAATTCTGACAGAAATTTCGTCGAAAATTATGTCGGATATAACAAATATGACAATATTAAGACATAAGGCAATCCACATATCACAGCAAGAATCAATACCAATACCAACACAACCAACACCAATCAATCAACTATAATGAGATGAACAAGCAACAAGTATATATAATTCAACAATGAAATTCAACAATTGTATATACTCAAATCTGTAAAATAGGCAATAATTAACATTAACGGACCAACAATTAACGACAGTAGAATGAAGTTCCAATTTTAGCAAACTATCAAAAATAATCCCAATTTCAACAACACTTCAAAGGTAATCCTAATTTCAGCAACATAAAAATGCCTAATTTCAGCAGAATATTTCTAAAATCCAACTTGTACCCAAATTTAAGCATAACCATATATCTGAAAATGTAGGGTTCCAAATTTAAAATTAATTGATAAAAATAACCTTAAATTGAGCAATAACAACTGCAATCGAAGCTGCAACGCCAACTCAGGCTGCCGCCGGAGGTGCAGAGCGGTGGCCGGAGGTGCAGCGGACTGAGGTGCGGCGGCCTGAGGATCAACGCCGACGAGATGGAGGACCAGAGAGAGAAAGAGAGCCCAGCATGTTAGAAAGAAAGAAAGAAATTTGGGGCTTAATATTATATATATACCTAACAAAATACTTACTAGAAAGTCAGGCTTCCGGCGGACGGAGGTGTCAAGGGCTACGGCCGGAGGTGCGGCGACCTGAGTGGACCTGGAAAACGGGCGGGCTCGGCCCAAACGGACCGGGCGAGTGACGGGCCAAAAAGGCTCGGGTTTTGCTGGGCTAAAAATCTGCAGCCCAAAGCGGGGCCGGCCCACGGGCCTTGACCAATTTATGCCTATTTTTTGTTATTTTTTGGGCTTGGCCCAAACGGGCCAGGCGAGTGGCGGGTCAGGCCAAAAACGGGCGGCCCAAAAAGGCCCGGGTTTTGCTGGGCTAAAAATCTGCAACCCAAATCCTGGCCCGTAGCGGGCCGGTGGGCCCGGCCCACTGGCTTGGGCCAAATTTTGCCAAGTCTAGGCCTGAGGATCAAGTCCAACGAGATCAGAGGGACCAAAGAGAGAGAGAGCGCAGCAGGTGTGAAAGCAAGAGAAAGAAATTTGGGGCTTTGACCAAGTGAGGCACTATTGATAGCGATTAGGTTTTAACATTTATTATTTTCGACGAAATTCGGTCGCAATTACTTCCGTCGACCCTAGTGTATCCTCGACGCACAATCTGTCGACCTTAATGCCTATTCCGTCGAGGTTGTCATTCACGCTGGAGGGAAACTTTCGCGCCTCAACCATGGCCTTATTTCGACGGAATTCCGTCGACTTAGTACTATCGTCGAGGGAATTATGACCGACTGAATATTCCATCGGGAATAAACTAATTCCAAGCGAATAAATTCAGTCGACCTTAATTCCGTCGGAAATAACCCTATTTCTTTTAGTGCGTTTATATTTGGACTTATCAGTAACAACTCCCCCAGATACAAGGAAAAACCCTAGCAAACAGATAAATGATTAGATATACAATAAGTCTACAGCGACCGGCTGTTTCTAACGGGTGGCGACCGATTGAAATTTTTTTATTTTATTTTTTGCTACTTTTGACTCTCAAATAATTAATGTGATTTATTGGAACTAAAATTTTTACAAAATAGAGTGATTTATGTGTCATTTGGATACATGTAAAAAATAGATTTGTATAGTCTGTGCAACCCTATTTTTTACATGTATCCAAATAATACCTAAATCACTATATTTTGTAAAAATTTCAATTCCAATAAATTACATTAATTATTTGAGAGTCAAAAAAAAAAAAAAAATATTGGTCGGTCGCCGCCGCGGTCGGAAACAGCGGGTCGCCATAGATGGATTCTGAGATATTAGTACAAATGGGGCCTCTAATATATTTTTTATACACTTTTATATTCTCTAATTATCAATTTTCATAAAGTTTTACTGACTTAACGATTGGAGGTAGATCCAGAGACTCAATCTTCAAATATTCGTTCATTTTTAAATTTCTAGGAGTACTCAGTTTCATTGATTGAGCCGGTGGAAATACAGTATTAAGAATTTAAGATGCGACTGCCAAAATCCTGCAAAACTATTAAATATACGAGTATAAAAAACAGAGGAGTGTAGTGTGTCGTTGCCCCTTCATGACACATTCAGATGGGCTCGGTTTTCATCACTTCATAGCATTCAATTTGCTTCATTCCCCACAGCTACGCTTCTCTTCTCTCCGCATCCGCAAAAACCACACCCCCCCACTACAAACAAAACCGCAATAAATTTTCTACTAACTACAGCAATGGAAACCCACATGACCTTCTTTACGACTCTTTCACATAGTATTTAATATATATATATATATATATATATATATATATATATATATCAGACATGGGCTTTTGGATATTCTATTTCTTCCCGATTTTCTGGTGGAATTTGGTGGTCTGAATCTAAGGAGATGACAAAAGGATTTTGAAGATAAAAATTCCTTCAAATGGGTTGATTTTTTTTTTAAAAATACTCCCACATTTCTGAAGTTTATTTTGTGAGTATTGGTGCGCATATTGTTTGAAATATACTCTTATATTTCTGCAATTAGTTTGTGGGGTTGTTAGGGTTTGAAGATTGGGCATTATGAAGGGTTTTGGGTTATCGGTTTTGCTGTTTATGGTTGGGACAGCTTTAATGTGCCTTAGTTTCTCCAGCAAAACAGGTACCTCCTCTGTTCCTAGTATCTCTTCTATTTCTTTTCTCTATTTTGTTCATAATATTAGTAGGATTTAGTATTATTGCTTAGTCTGTTATATTGATGACATGCTTGTTTGATAATGGTTATTTCTATAATGTCTTTATGCTAGAGATTTGGTGGCTAGTGCCCTTTTGTTTAAAATACTATAACTAAAGGTGTTGCTATATCCTTGATGTTTAGCTTTTTGGCATAATGCTTTCCTTTAAGTTTGTAACTCCTTTTCTCTTCCTTAGAGTAGACTATAATGGTATTAATGATCCCCTAAATGATTTTCCAATGTTATCCATGAGTTTTTCTTTCCTTTATATATTCAACCAACATCTGAAATTAGGCTTGGATTGTAATTTAACTGACAAACCCTTTTTCTCTAAAAGCAGAAAGTTTTAGTTTTTTCTTGCAAGGGAATTGATATTTCTACGTGTACATGTGTTTTTGTTATTGATATTCTTACACGAGAATAAGGCGGGTCCCATCTTCATGCGAGAGGGAACATGTGGAAACATATAAAAAAGTACATGTAGAATGTTGCAGGCATGTCCCTAAAGAATTATTTTAGGAGGCCATGATGATCGTGTAAAATGATTAATGCTAATCAGTCCTTCGAGCAGTGCTGTATAAATGGTTTATGAATATACCAGAACATGTTCTCAGTTCATCTCATATTTTGTATGCACGACTCCTTTACATGAGTAAGCTGATTAAGAATTCATGGCTTTTATATGGATAAAAGGTTTTTAAGTGCTATTTCACTGATTTTTGATATCTGATGGAGCATATATGTAAACTATAAAATCATTCACATAGTTCAAAAGGTAGGAAATTGGAAAAGATGATACAAGGAAAGGGGGTGGGTCATAAATCTTCGACCAACACTGATGAGATGAAGAACAGAAGAAGCGTATTATAAATCAAAAGTTGTCAAATTAACAAAAAAGATCTTTCTTCTTTCACCCTTTTCGTAGCAGAAATATAATCTTGAACCATCTTTCTATTGCAATTGATCTAAGAGATTTGTTCCTTTATCAACAATACTTGAATGTCTGAATATTGTTATTATTCTTAAGAGAAACACAGTTTTGATTTTGTAGTCAAGTGCCACTCTTTGGCAAGCAGGGGTGGCTTATTTATTAACATGAGCTATGACTCATATGTATGGCCCATCCTAGCCTTAGTCTTAAGTTATCTTATATCTAAAAAAGTAAAAAGATATGAAGTTATTTAATCTGTAATTCTACTGGTAGGTCTGTAGAGTTTAGTAGCAAATTTTAAAAATAACAGCTTTCTGTTTCAACAGTAAAGTAAATATATAAAGATTAAAGAGTGAAAAAAGAAAAAATCCCTTACGAAAAAATATCCTGGCTCTGATCCGATCATTATCGGCAAGGGTTGATGAACAATGTCTCCCTAACTTTATGGTCTTTGGAGGTGAACGGAACAAATTAACTAAGACGTCTGCAAAACCACAAACCTATCTTCTAACTTAAGAGCCAGTCGCACAATTTCAAAATTTTACTTGATTTTGATTTGATTAATTTATTTTTTGTGCTGCAGGTGTTAGTTGGTTAAGTTTTAGAAAGGACTGGTTGAAGAAGAACATTTGACATGCTTACTTTTGTTGAGAATAAATTTCAACAATCATCTCATGTTTCAATTCTGTTTGCTTTAAGTTTGCATTGCACCTTTTACTTTGTATGACATTATTATATGTATTCACCTCAATAGTTAGGAGATTAGGCTTTCTTTAGCTGAATAGTTGTCATTAATGTGTACAAATGCTAGTATACTTTATGCCAATAATCTTGGCAAATACCACTTAAGAAAATATCAACTTCTGAAATTAGATTTGACAACAACATTTCCCTAATATTCGGGTATAATAGTTTTTATCTCTTCTTTCCTGTGACAACAGAATCTGGTGGTCATAATCATTGATATGCTAATATCATATACTTGTCTCTAACTCTCTATGCTGGTCATGCTGATCTGTAGATAAAAAGCTCGAGTGAGAATTAATTTGGCTAGCCAAAGCGTGATATGGCGTGTGTTTTCTCCATGTTTTGTTGTTCACTTGAAATTGTATAACAAGTAGTAATTAAAAAAAATGCTAGGATTCTATATTCCAATACTCTTGTCATGAACCGCCTAAGAAACAATCGACTTCTGAAATTACAGTGAAATTTAGAGAGGGCATTTCGAGCCCACTTGTATAAAGCCTCATTTAATGGTCATTATCGTTGATGCACCAAGTCTTCTACTAGTATGCTGGTCAAGCTGATCTTTTGATAAATTGCTCGTGTTGGGACTTGTGACTCATAAATTAGAGACTATTGAAAAAGGCTAGTGCGGAGCGGAGCGAGGGAGTTACTGCATCACCAGCGCGGGCCGCGCCAGTGCAAGGCTATGAGTGGCGCGGGGCGCGCCAGGCTCGGTGCAAGTTTTGTATAGGTAGCGCGGGGCGCGTTAGTGGCAGCCTGGGAGCGGCGCGGGCCGCGCCAAACGGCGAACACCAGTTTCCTGTTGTGATTAGAAAAGGATATTATGGGATATTAAGGCTATAATGTGTATTAGGGTTGAAATAGGATTAGTAGGTATAAATACTATCTATTGTAAAGTCCTATATAACTCAATCATTCATAATAAGAAAAGGAATGCCGCTCCCGTGGACGTACCCATATTGGGGAACCACGTAAATCTCTGTGTTAATTTTTTATTGTCGTGTATGTGCGTGATCTTATTCTAACAGCTCGGTGAGAACTGATTTGGCTGCCCAAAGCATGATGTGGCTTGTGTATGGTCTAGCGTTCAATTGAAATGTTAAAAAAAAAAACTGGAGTTTATTGTCATATCATTATGGATGCTTCATAGAGTTGCTTGTGCTTCATAGTGTTCATTAATAAAATTTCCTTATGAAATGATGAACACTTCTTGAAAAATGATCCCAGATATGGCTTTCACTCAACATAAGGAGGATATAAGTAAGACTGCAACAAGCAGGAAGCTGAAGGTACATGGAATCCCCCAAGTTTCTGATATTTATTTCCCCTTGACGAAAACAGAATCTCGCTAGGTTATAATTATGTTTATTGTCATTAATTTGCTTCTTTTTTTCTTCTTTTTTTCCCACTTATTTTCAGGATCATGGCTACGCTCGAAGGAATGATGAGAAGAGTGATGCAGGCAACCTAAATCTCGAAGACTACGGCCCTAACGATCCAGTTCCAAGCTCAAAGGCTTCTATACAACCTGGTCCAATCCAGCATGGCACTCATCTGATGCCTTATATCCCGAAGCCTTCGCCACCTGCACCAGATCACCCAAAGAATGCTGAATTCCCATAATCCACAGTAAACCTTAATAACTCCTTACTTTGCACTTCGCGTGCAATGCCTTGGCAAGTATTGTTTACAGCTTTGTGTTTATGTAAATTATGCACTTAACTTATGTAGTATGTACCCAAGTATATATCCTCTATAGTTTGCATTATTTGCTTCATTAGTGGTGTCTCTTGTTCTATGAAAACATACCAGATTTTTCAAATAAATATAAAAACTACAAGAAATTTAAAGAGAGTTCATTGTTTTACATTTTAACATTGTTGGGCCGTGGATATTTGGGGTCGGATGAGTCTTATTTATTTAGGGCTTTTCGGGTCAAATCCATCTTTATTCTTGGGGCATTGGGTTATTATCTAAATGATTATTCAGATAATCATTTGAGCTGGAGGTGGTAGTGGAAGACAGGTGTCAGTTTGTAGGTGGGTAGCTTATTAGAGAAGGGTCAGCTAAAAAGGTGTTTAACAGGCGCTGATTGATTAGATGGGCCAAGCCGTTTCAAGCCTCCTTCATTAATGAGGAGGTGACATAATGTTGACTGGGTGGAGAGCGAGGTATGATAAAGCCTGCATGCAGTCAACTGACGTAAGGATCGGGGGAGGAAAACATGCAAGTTGGTGAGATAATATATGGGTACAGAGCACTACGCAAAGGAAGGTAACAACAAAACATTTTCCTCTCCAGACACTAGAGCACACAACCTCCATTGTTAATCTTTTTTTCGGCCTGTACTTATTCTCACACCGGAGCGATCTCCGGCGGCCCAAAGCCGTCGAGATCCGGTGCTGACGTATTCATTGTACAGGATTTGGCGCGTTTTTCGTGATTGAGGCGCGTGATGAGATCTTGGCGTTAACAAACATCACACTTGATTTTAGAAATTATATATATATATATAGGGTATTCATCCATGACAAACGGTTGTCACGGACACTAATTCAGCAACCAAATCGTTAGTCGTTCATCATGATATTCAATGGTTGAAATTTAAGGCAACTTATTTCATGTCACTAGGAGTGGCGGCAGAAATACTCTTTCTAGCGATTAGAGAAATTACCTTAATACTCTCCCTACCTCAGTGTAAGATCTCTGCCGCTAGAAAGAGTAGGCAGTTTAGTTAATCTGATCCCTCGACTATTTCAACTATTAAACATACCAGCGCTAAACATAAAAAAAAAATCATTAAACATCAACCTTTAAAATTAAACGAATGTACAAAGTGATAAATATCCTCAATTCCAAGTAACTAATAAAAATGCGAACATTATATCTCATCAACTGGAAATAGTCTGTAGTAGTCTGGCTTGACGTTTGAACAGTTCCTATATATATGCGATTCGGTAAAGACCGTTACATTTTCCATGGGTCATTTCTCTTTGCACACATCAACACCCTCACGAAGTAGTTGAGATTGTCTGATCAGACAACCTGCTGCTATTCCTTCTAGCGGTAGGGATCAAATTACACAGGAAGTTTATCTAGGTAATTTTTCAAGCCGCTAGAAATAGTATTTCTGTCGCTACTCCTAGCGGTAGGAAGCAAGTTGACTTAAATTTCATCCATTGAATATCATGATAAACGACTAGCGATTTGATTGTTAGAATAGTGTCTGAATAGTGTCTGTAGCAACCGGTTGCCACGGATGAGGAATATATATATATATATATATATATATATATATATATATATATATATATATATATACACATGGGGAATGAATCGAATAATTCATAGTAAGTACTTGCTATGACACTGTTCGGGTAAACACATCTCTCTGACTGTCCATAAGAGATCGCGCAGTTTAAATTTAATTTTTGTAATCCATTTGTTACTAGTAGGGGATGGTTTTTATCTTTTTAAAATTGAATCGCACATTTCACCAATAGTCGGTCAAAGATGTGTTTGTCCGAATAGTGTCATAGTAAAGACTTTTTATTTCTATTCCTTGTCTTTCGCTTTGAGATTTTCATTGCAAACACAACTTAATGCGACGTTTGAATCGAAGGAATGGAATGAGTGAAGGAATGGAATAGAGGAGTGATTAGAATGAAGAATGGAATGATTCATTTCATTCCAGCTGGAATAAGTTATTTCATACTCTCCCCCAAAGAATAAAATTTATAAGTTTGAGAGGAATGAGAATGGTTCAATATTCCATTTCAATCACAACCAAACACAATTATTTTTATTTCATAAGAGCATTTATTCCTCTTATTTAGCAAAAAAGTATTTCATTTGATGAATAAAGTTATCATATTGTATCACTGAGAAAATAAATTCTGTTTCCTGTTGAAAAAGCCTCTAATGGTGACCATGAGAAAGCTAAAGTAGGTGTGCAATAATCAACTGCACCAACTCCATTGACTTGAATTAATACTTGAAAAGGTTCCTTCTTCATCAAGGTAATTTCATTGTCCATTCTAGTTTGTTGTTGTTAAATTCGTAGCTTCGTAGAGTCATAATCGAAAAAATAGTCGGAAAATATGACACGGATAATCTTTGTCCTTAAAGTCTTTATGTTCCTCACCATGAATGGTTTGCTATGAGTTACAGACGATATACCTCCAAAATATATGCCAAGTTTCGGAGTTGAACAATTTTTTGATAGCAATTCACAAATGTTCCAGTCGAATATTTCTTTGTGATAGTTATATGTTTATAAAAAAAATTAAGTGATGAGAGAATTTCATGTACAAGTTTTCTTCTTCTTATCATGTAAGTATTCTCCATTCCTCATATATGTATATCTATTCATATATCTACACATATATATATATATATATATATATATATATATATATATATATATAATAGTAACAATTATTATCTATTTTAATTACACATTATTATAGATATAATGTTGTAAGTTACACATTAGTCATATATAATGATGTAAGTTACACATTATTAAAAATAATGTAATTTAAATAGAAAAAAGGAGAGTCACAATCAAAGATTATCTAGTTGTCAAATTCAAGATATATTGGACTTCTTTTCTTTTATTTCACACAATTAATTAAGATTACACCTCTTATGCTAATAAATCAACTAGTAATCTTTTATTAATCATAATGGAACTAAGACAAACTAGTTTTTACAAACAACTTGCACCTTATCAAATGTTTTCACTTAAGTCATTGATGAAAACAAGTCATATGATTCCAACTTGAACCAAATGAATTACTTCTCATGCTCCACATATACGACATTAAGTTACCCCTTTTATACTTACTTAAATTATGTCCACAAATGAGATTTATTAAACTCAAATATGACAAATAAAAAGTCTCAAAAGTATAAAATAAGGTGCAATATATAACAATCCCCCATTTGTTTGGAAAAACTAATTTTCTTCCGAACACTTTTTTATCAAACAACTCCAAGGCTTGTATGTATAAAAGAAGGTGTGACGAACATTGAACCTTCCCTTAATATAAACAACTCAAAGTCACATCGAAGTTGATGGTGTCCATAGATTGAACCTCTATTCCTATATAATATGACCGAAATTGTCACACACACAAAAAATCCTTCTACCACGGTGAATATTCTCAAAGCATTGCGCTATTATAGCCATGCGCAATATCCTGTTTCATGAACCTCTAAGAGAGTAAACCACAACACACTATAAGAAGCGGCTCCACTTCTAGTTCATATAGGCAAAGTGTTTCACATGTGTTTCTGTTGCTAAGAACACAAGAACTTTGTTAAGAGTATAACTCAACTTCGGTCGTGCAACAGACGTTACTATCTTAAACTACATATGGAACCACATTGATAGTAACACAGTCAGCAACTGTGACTTGTTTTTTCCATTGAACCTATAAACTAGGGGTAACCTAGGAATAGGTTGGGTTCCCATTACCTCCGACTCAAAGTGGTTTAAGTTCCATATCACAAGCAGTTAAAATTACTAAACTCTCGTCAAAGTCTTAGTAATATGATAAATCAAGTCGTCACTTGACTTCCTCGTAGACAAATATTATAATACCTTCTTGTATCAATTGTTTAATAAAAATTATGCCTATGACCAACATGTCAAGACTTACCATTAAAGATAATCTCATATGCTCTATACAAAAATAATTTCATTATCATAATATAATGAACAAAGCAATTTTGGAAGTGGTCACAATTTGAAAACAATAAATTTCGATTCCAGTTGCTTTCTACATCATATAAATCAATAGTATTACTTGCTACTCCAACTAAATTATACATTTCACAAAGAATAATAATATATCCACCTACTTGTGGAAATATTAGAATATATTCACCTACTTGTTAGTATTTTCTTACTTAATCAAGATCACAACCACCTATGAAAGATTAATAATTTGTACTAAATACAAATTTTCACTAACACAATATAGTGAAATAGGAGGCTTCAGATTAGGCCACAATCAATGTTTTAACAAACACCCTAATCCTTTAAACTTCCCTCATAAAATAATAACATTAGATCTGTAAGACCCCAACTTTTATGAATAAAGATTTAATTTTCTTTATATATTATTTCGAAACAGTAAGGTGTTGTTTTGATAAATATGAAAATTATGGGTGAAATGTGCAAATATTTTAAAATGAGCAAGTGGTTATAAAATATTCTTGTTGTCGGGGAATATCATTTGGTCGTGGAATATTCTTGTTGTCGAGGAATATTCGTACGACGGCGCAGCTATTTGTGGGCCCCCACAACAGAATAACTATCGGATATAGAAAGTGACAGAAATAACCTTTTTATAAAATAACGGCGTAGTTGTTACCGTTAGTACTGTTGAAATACCCGGTGGTTAAAATACAGTGATACGCGGTGTTGCACAGTAGCACACGGTATTGCACAGTATTTTGAATTATTGAGTCTTACGTGAGAAGGCACTTACTCAATTATTCTTACAGTAATTACTGTTCAATATTTTATATTATTGACTCAATAATTGCTACGTTGATATTTTATATTATTGACTAAATAATTGTTACATTGATATTTTATTGACTCAATAATTGCTACGTTGCTATTTTATATGATTGATTCAATAATGGCTACAGTTGATAGTTTGTATTATTGATTTAATAATTGTCACTACACAGTATTTCACATTATCAACTCAATAATTCATATTATTTGAATAATATTATTAGATAGCATTATTGACAATGTCTAAGAAAGTTCTGTCTAGGAGGGGTTATTTAATTGCGCACCAGTAAGGAGAAGTCCTTATCGGAAGGCCCCCTCTTTCCTGGGAACGACTTGGTTGTCAATATTGTAGTTCTGTAATATTATTTGTGAATAATTAATTATTAATTTATATGATAAGAAAATATTTATTTTGTGGATATAAAAGAAGGAATTAGCGCTGATGAGTTTTTATCAATATTTTGGGTGTGGATAATCATCTGTTTATGGATTTCGGATAATTTATGTTTGGAATTTGGAAAAACTTCCTTCTACAAAGTTGTAGAGAATTAAATTTCCTATAGAAGGACATAGAATTTGTATTTTTCTGACAAAGGGGCTATTTATTATGAATTATTGAGGTTTTGGAAAATAAATATTTAATGGGTGGGCCCCATTTTTTGTTGAAAATTTGATTTTTTTGGAAAGCCGCCAGGCGGCGGAATTTTTTTTAAAAATAATATATTTTATTATTTTAGTCTCCTTTGGCATCCTAAACTTTTCCTATAAATAGGGTGCTTAGGTTAGAATTGAAAATCACACCAGAATCAGAAGTTTTCTCTCTCTATAATATCGAGCGTATTTTTGTGAGTATTTCAATACTTTGAGTATTAGTATTCAGTGCAAGTTTTCTTCGGTATTATATCCGATATTTCAGTCAGAGGTACTATTCTTTTGAGGTAAGGGATGTTATTTTCTTTCGTAAATGATGTTATTCTTTTCAATATCATTATACCAAAATATTGGCATGGATTTTATTATGAAATTCTTACTTTTTCCGTCGGGGTTACTATTCACGTATACGGCACTATTCACGTATACGGCACTATTACGGAAAAATTAAATTTTCTTCTATATGTCCAAGTTGCTTGTTAAAGTTCTTATCTTTGATTGGATCTAAGTTTTGAGCTTCATTCTTGAATTTTGCTCCACAAAGTATTATTTTGAAATATTCTTGAACTTGAATAAACTAAATTACGAATCCCTAATCTTTGTCTTTTATCTCATTGGATTCGTTATTTATATGGTTTTTCATCATTCTCAGTCTTAAGTGGTGATATAACTGAATATCTTTGGCCTGTAGAGCAAAGATGAATGATTACCTGATGAATATCTTTGGCCGTAGTGCAAAGATGACAGGTGTTGAGATGAACATGACCACTGATGATGCAAATGAATATCTTTGGCCTGTAGTGCAAAGATGAATATTTGATTCGAGATGTATATTGATTGATGTTACAGGGATAAAATATTTATGATGAATGGTTATTTCCGCTGCGAATATTGATCTAAAACTTGTTGTCAATAATATTTTATCTGAATTGTTGAAGACTAACGATAATTTATTTTTCATTATCTTAGTCGTAATATTCTTTACTGGGCTAGTTGAGCTCACCCTTTTCATCTGTTGTCCTCTTCAGAAAATGAGAATGTCGCAGGGACTAGTCGGGGGACAGAGTGATGGTCCGAGTTAGAGCAGTAGTAGTCCTCACTATTTCTGATAAATAGTGTGATAATAATTGTAATGAGGACTTAGTTTGAATGTTAATATTTTTTACATATTTGTATTGACACTCGCAGTTGTGTGATCGTATTTGGCACGACCGTATGATATAAAGTTTGTATTTGAATTCTGTTCCATGTATTTGACGACTCAGAATGGGTTGGGTTGACTGGACCTATTCTGGGGGCGTCACAAGATCCATATAGTGAAATGAGAAATACTCATTTGGTTCTTACTCATTTAATTAAGAAACAATATCCTAGATTGGGTGAAAATTCACCTACTTGTGAATTTATAATTTCCCTCACTAAAATATAAATGACATTTATGTGATTTGTTAAAATATTAAAAAATCTAACAAAACCCAATTTTAAACCACACTAGTATACTAAGTTTAAAACTATAGGTAATATCTGATCTCGTGCATTGCATATCAAACATAAGGCTCCCACTAGCGCATGTGTACTTCAGATTTACAATAGCTATAGCAGAATTAACTTCCAGTGTACCACCACTATTAAAGAATTATTAAATTCTTCAATCTCCACTACAAGAAAAAAGCCTATCTACGACCGCTTATCAGCGACCGCATGCGGTCTCTGATAAGCGTCGCATAAAATCTGGTAGCTAGAATGCACATCAGCGACCACTATTAGCGACCAAATTATCTGCAACCGATATTAGCGACCGTTATTGTCATTTCGGTCACTAAGATGAGTCAGCATGGTTCAGGGCCACAGGCTGACGTGTGCCACGTGTCAGCGACTGCAATCAGCGACCGTACGCGGTCGCTGAAATCCCCATATGATTAGCGACTGCTAATACTTATCAGCGACCGCATGCGGTCGCTGATGTAAAAAAACCTGGAACCCAGAATTTTGCTGTTTTGTAGAATTCCCAAAAAACTGTACCTGTTTTGTACAGGTACAGTTTATATACCTGTTTTGTACCTGCTTTATCCCAACACATAAACATACACAACAATATAACATCCATCGTCCATTTACCGACACATACACCAAACTAGTATATAAACTATATAAACCTTTAAAAATCGATATAAATTGAATAAATATAAACAAATATAATCTTTAAGCAACATACAAACATCCAAAGAATGAATATAAAAGTATAAGATTCTCAAATAACTACAAAACAACACTAAATCAGTCGTTAAGCATCATTGTCCAAATTAGTTTCTCATTGATCTTGATCACCCTGTAATTAACAAAAAAATAAAACAAATTACATATAATATAGTATATATGTTGATACTGGTGTTACGACAATATACAGTTGTTTTTAAACACAACAATATATATATATATATATATATATATATATATATAAGTCACTACTTTGATTGTAATAAATAAGATTGATTACCTCGTCGCCATCCCCATGCTGTGATGCTGCTGCTGCCGCCACTGCATCAGCTAACTCATCAGCACTCAGAGCCGCCAAATGCCCTCCCAGTATCTTTAGAAGATTGCGATATCGACATATAGCTCTCACACAGTCAGCAGGAGTATGAATAGCTGGATGACTCGATGACTATGAAGACTGGGTAGCAGAGCTGCCTGAGCCACTGAAGGATGGGCGTCGTCGTTGTCCTTGACCTTTGACGTAGTTCTTCTTCACAACAGACGCCCTCTCCCACAATTCTTGATCAATTGGCGGACGTGGGGTGCCTTCAGGATAACGCTCATTCAATAAACGCTTATAAGTATCCTGTCATCATGTTAACAATTAAATAGTTAAAAATAAATTGGTAAAATTCTAAAGAATGACGTAAAACTTGATAAACAAGATCAAGTTGTTAAAACTTATTACCGCTATGTGAACAGCATCAGGCAGACCATCACGGGTGGCCACGTACACATCCAGCCAATGGATAGGCTGACCTTGAGACTGAGACTCCTATACAAAATATATTCTAATATTACTAAGTAAACATGTGATATTCTACAATTTATAGTTGCAAACATATTAAAACTATTCATACGTACCCTGGCAGTGATATGCTGCAACTGTGAAATACTGCCGCCTCTTAGGTTCCTTTAGCCTTTTCGCCATCAGGTACACCCGAGGATCTGTTAGTGGCGGCAGTCTTGCGTCTTTTGACCCAGGTCTCATCTTTCCATTGGGCACACATCTCAGCCCATATGGACTGGGTGCACCACCAGGGGCTATGCTCGTGCATGTAATCCTCTCCCTGGCCTGGATGGTCGATCGATGCATTGTGAAGGGCTTTTTGTCGTTCTTTGTTCAAATTGTCTTTGGTGCGGGCGGCGCACTTCTGCCAGAATAGTGTCTGTATCACTAAAGCCTGCGCGTCTTCCCGTCTATACCTTTTCTGCAAATAAAACAACAATAATAATATTAAAACGATACTTTTAACATATAATCCAACACTACTAAACAATTATCCTTAGAATATTATATTATCTATCATAATTAAAAAAAATACCTGAAATTCAGCCCAAACTGCATCCTTATGGGAGATAGGTGTGGTCGCCCACGTAATCACAGGTGTGGGCCAATTCTGTAAGCACAATTGTGATATGCACTTGACGATCTTATTATCTGAAAAATCACTATAATATACAATAATTTACATCAAAGATAAGTAGATATATTAAAGCAATTTACATTAGTTATATATCTTGTATAAATGGAATCTAAAATGCTTATATATAAATGATGCGGGACGTACGTGCTATTCGGAGGAGGACGAATCTGAATAAGAATCCGATCATCCAGATTAGTAGGGGCCTTGGGCACATGATTAGGCCCCCTACCCAAGCCGCGCTTTTTCTGCGCTGCTTCAGAAGCCATCTATATATTACAAATTTTAAGATGTTAGTATGAGTTATATTTGATTACATGTATATATGAATATAAATTGACAATAATGACAGGAAATTGCATTTAAATAGTTAAGTACATAAACATGTCAGTGATATAAAGATGTTAGTATGAGTTATATTTGATTACATGTATATATATGAATATAAAATGACAATAATGACAGAAAATGCTAAACATGTAATGCTAAACATACATTTCATTTGTTCAAGTGTCAATGTCTGATTCAGAATCATCTTGTATACGTATTGCAGATTCATAACCATCATCTGCTTCAGATTCAGTGTCAGATTCAGTTAGTAACTCTTCCTCCTCAGTATCAATGTCATCTAACACAAGTATTGACTCAGGATCTAATTCATGTGGTTCATCTCCACCATCTAACTGGATTACTTCATTGTCGTCCTCCACATTTATTATAGTTTGAGCATGAAACATCTGCTCTTGGTAAATCTCCCCATCAACTACTTCTACACGACTGCGCGCGGGAGTATGAATTACAACTTGCCAATCTGTAGGCGGTCTATCCCTTTTCCTAACAGGACTAGGAGTGTAGTATACTTGTACTATTTGAGTTGGTAAAACAAACAGTTCGTTGGAGTACGCAGACCTATGGAGGTCAATATCGACGATTCCATGTTTATCAACACGTATCCCTTTTTCTGAATCAAACCAACGACACTTGAATAAGTTAATATGACCCCCGTACGTGCCCTTGTACGACAACTCTACGATTTCCTCCAACTCCCCATAAAAGGCACGACCAAGCTCATTGTAACAATCTTCTTGGACACACACTCCAGAGTTTGTTGTTCTTTTACATAACCTAAGCCCCTTGAACCTATAACATCTTCCCATTATAACAGTCCAACTAGATCAATTTCATTCTTGTTCTTTTTGTTTAGTGTTTAATTAATTTTGCTTCCTAGATAACCCTTTATATTTGATACTAATAGTCTATGCTTTATATGTGAAGAAGAGGAGCTTACATAGAGAAGACTCGGCAAGGCAGTTCATCCGCGATGCTCTATTCTTTTGGATGTCAGTCATTTTTTTATTCTTTTTTGAAGCAAGTTTGTAGTAGGTTATATTAAGATTGTGTTTTGTACCTAAAAGTATTAGGCACTATTTTCTAGCTGTTCTGTTATGCAAACTAAGTAAACTGTATGTGATTATATATGTGGGTTGTATGCCTCCTATTCGTTGGTCGTAAATAAATTCTCATCCATCCAACAGTAGAGATATATTTTGACTTGTCAAGTCAATCAAAGAACTTTTTTTCAAAGTTTAAATGAATTAATATATATTTTAAAAACTGACTTTAAAGTTCATAATATTTTTTTATATTTTTAAATTGAGGGAAAATTTAGTGAATTTGCTTACTTATAGTAGTAGCTTTTTAACTTATTATTACACTATTTTATTGAAACCATACCTTTTCCATTTGAATGTGTCAAGAAGTAATATTTCTTGTTGCCGTTGGTGGTAGAGTTTGTTGACTTATAATTTATTTTTTTTAACTAAGAAAAATAAGATACTAAGAAAAAGAGAAGATTCATTGATATTGGGTGGGTAAGCCAAGTAAAGGCTGTGCCTTTTTATTTATGGTAGACTTGTTTAAAATTATTTGGGATTCCTAATACCTAATTCATAATATAGCATCTAAGTTTGCATCTTGGAAAATCAGTACTCTATATTGGGTTGGGTTGGGTTGGGTTGGCTATTACAATTATAAAATTATAATAGCCTTTTTGCAAACGGAAGGGAGTAGTCGGATAGTAGTATATATATTTCTATCGGCTAAATTTATTATAAATTCATTTATGTTGAGGATGGATTGAAAAATAGAACGGAATGATTTTTAAGCATATCTCATGTTTACATATATTAGTCGTTGTTGTTGATGGTGTGTGATCATATACATCCATTATACTAGCTATTAGTATGAATTTCATTCCATAATTTTTCAAACGGAATAAAAATTAAGAGAATTGAATGAATTTTTATTTTCATTCCATGGAAATTGTTTATCATCCAAAATGATCACTAAATACATATGTGATCACAAATTTTTATTTATTTATTAGTTGAAAACTAAGTAAATGATAACTTAGTAATGTTACAAAGAATATATATATAGTATACATTACCTAAATTAAACTTAATTACCCAAATTAAATCTAATTATCCAAATTAAACCTACTTAAGGGTTCTTAAACATAGAGTATACATACACCAAATTAATCAAATTTATGTATATATATATATTCATAGCAACAAATCAATATAATAACATGTATATATGTATATATATATATATATATATATATATATATTCATAGCAACATATCAATGCATATATGTATACATTACCCAAATTAATCATTCATTGTATAACAAAATCATTCATAGTATAATTAATATATACCTAAGTGTCGGCGACGATAGCAGCGGGCGGTGGCGGTGAGGCGGTAGCAATGGGCGGCAGAGACCCTCCTCTTCTCCCTATTCTTCTCCCCCTTCTCTGTCTCCCTCTTTTTCTTTCTGTTTCGCGTCTGTTGTCCAGGCCTGCTGCTGAGAACATTTAAAAGAATCAGCGACCGCATGCGGTCGCTAGTTTTTAATGGCGTGGATATATCAGCGACCACATGCGGTCGCTGTAACTCCTTGGTCGCTGAAGAAAAGCCAGCGAGCAATTCACGCCAATTTTTAGGCGGCAAAAACACACCTGCGACCGGATAGCGACCGCATGCAGGTCGCAGATATAAATTAGCGACCAGATTTCATGATGGTCGCCAAAGGCGGTCGCTGATTCCACTACTAGCGACCGGATTTTGCGGTCGCTGATAGCCTCTTTTCTTGTAGTGCTCAAGGTTTATCAAACTTAGTTCAGTATAGCCTCCCAATGCAATTAAATTGTTTTAGTTGAAATCCTCACTATGTTTTCACAAGATAATAAGATAACATCTATTTTATAAGTTTTTAACATAAAGACAAAAATAGCTATTTCTTAAACTCGTTTATGCTAACAATGCTATGTAAAATGATCAACATATCATTAATATACACAAAAACTATCACATTATAGTTTATACAATTATATTGTTAGTGTATATATAAATAATTCTATATCCGATAGAATCTCAAAGAAAATATGCACATGCCTATATATTATCACCTAATATGTATCCACTATAATATTTTGTAGCTTATTTTCAATCTCACTATTGAACTAAATCACAATAAATATTTTGGATCATATTTAGGCTAATAAAATATGTATTTTATTCACTAAAATATTATATTGATTTCCTTCACCAAATCAATATTGTTCCTTCTAGGTTCAGTTTATAACTTTGTAGAATTTTAGATAATTAATTAAGTGAAATAAGTTCACATTTCAATATTATTCAAAAGTTTGTATTTCAAATACATTCATTTCATAGGACTACATAACCAAATTCAATCTCACAACAAGAAATTCACAAGCCTTACTATTCTTACATAAATAAAATTATGCTCCAAATAGTTCAAAGGCCAAATTTAGTCCATAAATAAAAATCTTAAAGAATCACCCCCACACTTTTAAATAATTGAAATCTCATTGAATAATTTCACTTCACAATATTATACTCACTACTTAAAATAAATATTAGATTAATTGAAATTTTATGTGACAATGTTCCTATAAATATTACTTCCACATAAGAATATTAAGGAACACTTCTCAAAACAAAAAATAAGTTCTTGTACATTTTATGTATTAGTTATTCATATAAAGATTGCTTCAACATATAATCTTTTAGAATAGGGCTAAATACACTTATGTTACACCAACTACCATCAAATTTATAATTCTACCCTCAAAGTATTTGGACTTACAACTTATTACATAAAATACCTAATGTCGTACAATGTAGCCCCCAAATACAATTCCTGGCCAAAATTAGTCGGAATACCCGACCCGGGCGACAACCCGATTGGAGCCAAATGGTTTTATACGGTTTGACCGTATTTATATACGGTTTGACTTCATAAAAAATTTAAAAACTTTTAAGTACAATTAATCCCAAATTAAAATATTCTAAATACAATTAAACCGAAATTAAAATACATCTAAATACACTTAATCCCAAATTAAAATACTTCTAAAAATAATTGACACCAAATAATAATGACTTTAAAAAGATTAAATTAAAAATTATACCAAATAATGTATAACAAAGCATATTAAATTTAGAAAAAATTAAAATAATAATAATTAAAAAAGACTTCATGACAAGAAAAATCTCAATATTTTTTTGTTGACATAATACATGTATTAAAAAAACTATATTTTAATAAATAGGATAAACACTTACTCACTTAATAAAAATTAAACTCATGATTCGTACAATTCAAACCCTTTATCAGATTAAATTTCAGCATCCCTTTCTTCATTTCCACCACCACTAACCTCATGCCCTCTCTTTTCTCCGCCGTATCAATCTGATGAACTCTTATCTCAAAATAAATCATGTAATAGCATCAGGGATGATGGGAGTGGGAATCAGGGATGATGATAGTGAAAATCGCGACAATGGGAGTGAAAATTGTGATGATGTAAGTAAGAATTAGCGACGATGAGGCAATTAGAATGACGATGGTTATTTGCAATAACGAGTTCTATACTCCGACCTATTTTTAAAAAATCTTAGTTATCTTTTTGCAAATGATGGTTGTGTCAGATTTGGGTTATATCCAGATCAGAGATATTAGTGAAGGATAAAGAGAAGAAATAAAAATAAAAATAAAAAAAAGAAAAGAGAATAAGGTGATGAAATTAGAAGTCGCGGAAGATGCGCAAAGAGTAAAGAGGTGCCTCTTGGTGGCCTTCGTCTTCCTTGTTGAGTTCACCCATCGAATCAGGTTCTTACCATTTGACAAATACTCTTACAATTTAGTCAATTATTTAAGTTTGAATTAAGTTTATAAATAGCTGAAGATGATGGATGTTGTTTGAAGATGGTGTTGATAATGCTTTAAATCTAGTTATGACTCTCTTAATTTTGGTGAGGAAGATGAGTGGTGGTAGAGATTTGTTGGTAGTAAAAACGGTTTTTTGGATGTTAGAGATTTTTTTGTAGTGGAAATAGGTGCTAGAGATGGATAGATTGATGTATTTCAAGCTTGTTCTTTGATTTGGTTATGGTGATGGTGATTTATAGTGCCGAAAAAGTAAGATGATATGGATGAACCCTTGACTGACTGATAGAGAGAGAGAGAGAGGGAAAGGGTTTTCTTTCTTTTATTTTATTTTTCCTTTTTAATGTATAATCCATGTATAATTGTTTAATAAAGTCAAACTGTATTTTAATACGGTCAAAAAGTATAAAACTCATTACCTTGCCAGAAAATTATGTATTCCGGCCAATTTTGGCCGGAATCTGAATTTGGGGGCTAATTTGCATGAAATTAGACGCTTGATGTAGTAAAGTATAAGCCCAAATTCTTTGGGGGCCTAATGATGAATATAGTGATACTTCATGTAGTAAACTGTATTTAGCCCTTTAGAATACCCCCACATAAGAAAAACAAGCTCTTATTTTCTGTAATTCCATAAAATCTCAAATCCAAAAAATTATTTAAGATAAACACTTAAAATTATACATGTACATTTTTCAAGTATACCAACACGTAACACTGGACTCTATGTAAATAGTATAAAAATCATTGTATACAAATGATAGCGCAACTCATCATATTGCACAAATTTATTTGCGTATAAATCATAAAATATAAAAATTTATATTTACTTTTTAAGAAATTAATTTATTACAAACAAAATTAATTTATGTAGAAAGCAAATAAAATTCACACACATGAATTAGTATATATATCCTCAAGTGTTTTCTTGTCCTAACTTGGATATGAAATATCATAAACAATAAATCTTATCTCAAAATAAATCATGTAATAGCATCGGGGACGATGAGAGTGGGAATCAGGGATGATGAGAGTGAGAATCGCGGCAATGGGAGTGAAAATCGTGATGATGTAAGTAGGAATCAACGACGATGAGGCAATTAGAACGACGATGGTTATTTGCAATAACGAGTTCTATACTTCGACCGATTTTAAAAAAATCTTATTTATCTTTTTGCAAATGATGGTTGTGTCAGATTTGGGTATCCAGATCTGAGATATTAATGAAGGATAAGGAGAAGAAATAAGAATATAAAAAAGAAAGAAAGAAAATAAGGTGATGAAATTAGAAGTCGCGGGAGATGCACAGAGAGTAAAGAGGTGCCTCTTGGTGGCCTTTGTCTTCCTTGTTGAGTTCACCCATCAAATCAGGTTCTTACCATTTGACAAATACTCTTACAATTTAGTCAATTATTTAGGTTTGAATTAAGTTTATAAATAGTTGAAGTTAATTGATGTTGTTTGAAGATGGTGTTGATAGTGTTTTAAATCTAGTTATAACTCTCTTAATTTTGGTGAGGAAGATGAGTGGTGTTAGAGATTTGATGGTGGTAAAGATTTGTTGGTAGTGAAAATGGGTGTTTGGGTGTTAGAGATTTGTTTGTAGTGGAAATAGGTGCCAGATCGAGATGGATAGATTGATGTATTTCAAGCTTGTTCTTTGATTTGGTTATGGTGATGGTGATTTACAGTGCCAAAAATGGACTCTATGTAAATAGTATAAAAATCATTGTATACAAATTATAGCGCAACTCATCATATTGCACAAATTTATTTGCGTATAAATCATAAAATATAAAAATTTATATTTACTTTCTAAGAAATTAATTTATCACAAACAAAATTAATTTATGAAGAAAGCAAATAAAATTCACACACATGAATTAGTATATCCTCAAGTGTTTTCTTGTCCCAACTTAGATCGAAAATATCATAAACAATATATCTTTTGACATTTACAAATATAGAATTCAAGATAATTCTCATAATAATATGAAATACTTGAACTTCACTATATTTATAAAAAATCAAAAAAATAAAATATTTATCTAAATTAGAATATACAAAATTCATATAATCACATTAAATTTTTTTTACTACTTCTTGGACAAGAAGTACACATAAAATAAATTAATATATACCAAATATAATTATCCCGGCCAAAAACACTACGAATAATATTTTTAATTTTTTCTCAACATCATAACCATATTGTATACAAGATCTACTCAACCAAATTTACTTCTACAATTTCTCTTCAAACTATTAGTTGATAATTGATTTATTTTCCACAAACAAAGTAATTTATCTCAAAATTCATGCATACAAATACCAAGAATATTACATACTAAATATTATCTCAAATTTTATATGCATAATTTTGTTCAAGAAGAACATAAATTTACTTTATTCTTAAAATAAATTAATTTACAACTAATTTGTTATACATAGAGACAAGTAAACTTCTCAAATTTTACCACAACTTTCTCATAATAAATTAATCTCAATTAGTGTATGTGACGCCCCCAAAATAGGTTTAATACCAACCCATTCTGAGTCGCCAAATACATGGTACAAAATCCAAATACAATCTTTATAACATACAGTCGTGTAAAATACGACCATACAAACTATGAGTTCGATACAAATCGTATATAATACGAAATATAAACACTCAAATTCATCCCTTATTCATTATAATTATTGTCCCACTATTTTATAGCATAGTGAGGACTTCTACAAATCTAACTCTGATCATCACACTATTCCCCGACTAGTCCCCGCGATATTCTCATTTCCTGAATAGAACAATGGAAGAAAAGAGTGAGCTCAACTAGCCCAGTAAAAAATATTATGACTAAGATAATGGAAAATAAATTATCGTTAGTCTTCAACAAATCAGATAAAATATTATGGATAACAAGTTTTAGATCAACAACTGCAGCGGAAATAATAATTCATTAGAAGAGTTAAGTAGAAAATGATGCCTACTATCTTCTTTGATTTAAAAGTTCATCATCAATATTTTATCCCTGTAACATCAAACAATATACATCTCGAATCAAATATTCATCTTTGCACTACGGGCCAAAGATATTCATTTGTATCACCAGTTGGTCATGTTCATCTCAACACCTGTCCATCTTTGCACTACGGGCCAAAGATATTCATCAGGTAATCATTCATCTTTGCACTACAAGCCAAGATATTCATCAAGTAATCATTCATCTTTGTACTACAGGCCAAAGATATTCAGTTATATCACCATTTAGGACTGAGGATGATGAAAAATATTTTAAAGAACGAATCCAGTGAGATAAACGACAAAGATTAGGGATTCGTAATTTACTTTATCCAAGTTCAAGAATACTCCATAATAATCAATTATGGAGCAAAATTCAAGAATAAAGTTCAAAACTTGGATCCAATCAAAGATAATTTGAAAAGGAAAAAAAAATATTTTTTTTATCGTGAATAGTACTCCGTAAATAGTAACTCGTGAATAGTAACTCGACATAAAAAGATAAAAATTTCACAAGAAAGTTCAGACCAATATTCCAGTGAAATGATATTAGATGAAGCGCAAAACTCAAGGAATTTCTGATCATTTCAAGAATTATAGAAGCAATACTTACCGTAGTAAGTTTAGAGTTAGGAATCTGAAATGAAACAATATACGAAACTGCAATTGAATTTTCACCCGTTAGGCGGTAGTCCGCTCAAACAGATTATTTCCACAATTTAATAACAACTGACTATGAAGGGTTATTCACCAGGCATGCGGTAGTCCGCGTAGACATGTTCTTCCCACAGAAAAATAAAGAATGAAATAACAACAAGATTTCACCATGCATGCGGTAGTCCGCGTAGACAAGTTATTCCAACAGAATAATAAAGAATGGAATAACAACCCTTACGAGTATTGAAAGAAAATAACTCTCTTCATGAATACGAAAGAATTAATACCCCTATTTAGAGACTGCACTAGTGTAATAGCAGAATACGCTTCTTCTTTCTCTCTTATTCTCTCTATACTTTCTCTCTTTATAGCTTTAGTGAATTGGTGAGAAATAATGAAGAAATGAGTTTCTATTTATAGGATCAGCAGAGTAAGGGTAAAATAGTCTTTTTCGCCATAATTTATGACATCATCGCTTACATCATCGATCCTATGACATCATTGCTTATCTCATCGTTTCGATGACATCTTTGCTTACCTCATCGTTCCGATGACATCATTGATTACATCATAAGAATTCAAATTCAATTTGTTCTCTTCTACCTCATTTTACTTTTATACCATGGATTTACTATAATAATGTTATCATTTAAATTATAAAAATTATACTATTATATAATCACATCATACTACTATAATGTAATATTATAATAATATATTTGAATGAATTATTTTATTGAAAAGATAAAATACCAACTTTTAACAAATGTCACATGTTAAAAATTCCTTCGTTTAAATCCATATTGAATAAATATTTCCTTAATATATATCAAAAATTAAATATTCACAAATAATATTACAGAACTACAATATTGACAACCAGGTCGTTCCTAGGAAAGAGGGGGCTTTCTGATAAGGATTTTTTCTCATTGGCGCGCAATTATATAACCTAACCCCTTTCCTCGACAGAACTTTCTAGACATTGTCAATAATGCTATCTAATAATTTTATTCAAATAATATGAATTATTAATTTGATAATTTGAAATACTGTGCAATGACAATTATTGAATCACTAATATAAAATATTAATGTAGCAATTATTGGATCAATAATATAAAATATTAAACAGTAATTACTGTAACAATTATTGAATGAGTAACTTCTTAAGTAAGAACCAATAATTCGAAATACTGTGCAATACCATGTGCTATTGTGCAAAGCTGCGTATTACTGTATTTTAACCACCGAGTATTTTAACAGTTTAACGATAAAAGTTTTGCCGTTATTTTTATAAAAATGTTACTGCTGTCGCTTTCTATATCCGACATTCATTCGTTGTGGGGTCCACCAATGACTACGCCGTCGTACGAATATTCTCTGACAAAAAGAATATTTCTCGACCAAACGAATATTACCCGACACAACGAATATTTTATAACCACTTGCTTACTTTGTAAACTTTGCGCATCTCACCCATAACTTACCACATTTATCAAATCAACACCTTACTATTTCAAAATAATATATACAGAAAATTAAATCTTTATTCATAAAATTTGGGGTCTTACAGTGTATAAGAAAAATAATTGTCTCAAATTTCATACATACATATACACATCATAATATTTTATCTACTCATACAATATTATAACCAAAATGTATATGCACAAAATTAAATTTATTCCATCATGAACAAAATTTTAATTACTTTCAAGTATATACGCATACAAAATGATACACAATTATCATTTATAAAAAAGAAGACGCTAATGTTAAAAAACACACCTTTTGGAATTAAAACACCATAATCTCTTTAGAAAGATTTCTAGGCTTCAACATTTGGTGTTTTTTCATGATGACTCTTTATCTCCTCCCCATCAATTTACAAACTTGTAAATTGTAAATCTTTTTCACTTTCATTTTTCTCCACAATCCATCCTTGAAAACCATGTTGTCTTCCATCTCACCAAAATCATGACTTCAATGAACATATAAAGACCTTAACATTGTTAAATCCGTAGCTTCGTAGAGTCATAATCGAAAAAATAGTCGAAAAATATGACACGGGTAATCCCTGTCCTTAAGGTCTTTATCGTCCTCACCACGAATGGTTTGCTATGAGTTACAAGGCGATATACCTCCAGGATATATGTCAAGTTCGGAGTTGAACAATTTTTTGATAGCAATTCTCAAATGTTCCAGTCGAATATTTCTTTGTGATACTTATATGTTTATAGAAAAAATTAAGTGAGGAGAGAATTTCATGTGCAAGTTTTCTTCTTCTTATCATGTAAGTCTTCTCCATTCCTCATGTATGTATATCTATTCATATATGTAGACATATAGATATATATGTATACATATATAATAGTAACAACTATTATCTATTTTAATTACACATTATTATAGATATAATGTTGTAAGTTACGCATTAGTCATATATAATGATGTAAGTTACAAATTATTAATAATAATGTAATTTAAATAGAAAAAAGGAGAGTCACAATCAAAAATTATCTAGTTGTCAAATTCAAGATATATTGGACTTCTTTTCTTTTGTTTCACACACTTAAATAAGATTACACCTCTTATGCTTATAAAGCAACTAGTAATCTTTTATTAATCATAATGGAACTAAGACAAACTAGTTTTTAGTTACAAACAACTTGCACTATGTTTTCACTTAAGTCATTGATGAACACAAGTCATATGATTCCAACTTGAACCAAATGAATTATTCTCATTCTCCACATATAGGACATTAAATTACATCTTTTATACTTATTTAAATTATGTCCACAAATGAAATTTATCAAACTCAAATATGACAAATAATAAGTCTCAAAAGTATAAAATAAAGTGCAATATATAACAGTTGTGAACTAACTACTTACCTCATTTCAATTGTCACCTTTGATAGTCTAGCCAGCAGACCAATATTAATAGATGCATGTTCGTTTTTGTCCCAATCTTATAACTCTTATATTTCAAAATATATGATCAATATTAATTTTTTTAAAATTATTTTGAAACATTCAAAATTAATATGAATCCACTTACTTCTTGTTGTCAAATTTGAAATTAATATGAATCCATTTAATTGTTGTTCATACGCTTATGAATATTACAAATTATCTAGAAAGTATTACTAGTTATACTCCTTCCGTCCCGTATTAAACGTCCTAATTTTTTTTAGGATGTTCCTAAATAAATGTCCTATTTCTATATTAGTAACTATTTTTATCTTATTTTTTCACTTATACCCTCATAATCTTTTTAGTCAACTTTGGTGGAAACTTAAGAAATGATAAAAAGTTTACATTGGAAAATGGTGTATTGTTATACCACATTCTCTCATATACTTATTGGAATGTGAGAATAACAACAAAAATGATACTCCTTCCGTTCCTAAAAGATTGTCGTTTAAGGTTTTGGCACATGGATTAAGAAAGTCATTTAATACTGGTAAAATTTGTTTGAAATTCCATCACTACCCCTTTATGAGAAATTGAAAACTATTAATACAAGGGAGATAATTTATTGGGACAATGAGAGAAGATAGGGGTAATATAGGAAAGTAAATAATTTATTCTTCTAGAAAATTGTAAACGACAAACATTTTGGAACAAATTTTTTCTTCTAAAACGACAATCTTTTAGGAACGGAGGGAGTAGTAGCTAGAAATTAATACTAGAGAGTTTGCATTTATGAGCATATGCATGTAATTAGTGGGTGGGTTTGGAGACAGAAATATACTTGTTGGAATGTGAGAATAACAATAAAAATGATTTAGATAATTCATGTGAAAATTTACAAGGAATAATTAATATCGGGATCATAGAAAAGTGAACAGATACTTCAATTAGTAAGCAATTTAGAAGGGGCAATTTAAGTAAAAAAAATATATTATTAATTAACGTGCCGAAACTAATTAGGGCGTTTAATACGGGACGGTGGGAGTATATTTTTGGGAATTGATATTTTCACAAGAAAAATTTGTTACTTTCATAAAGTTTCACTCACATGAATATGTGAGTCCGATAGACTATTCGTGCGTGGAGTCTTGCAAAAATATTAGTTTGTCTTTTGAAAATATCAATTCTCAAATTTTATTATTTTTAAAACTTAAATAAATTAGCTTTTAAATAGTCAATATTGATCAGTATCTCTTTTGCAGTTGAGAAATCATATATCTTCTTACGACTCTGTCTTACTTTTTTTTATTATCAATTACGTAGATAATTATTAATGGTAATCTTTTTAAATAAATATGTAATATGGTAGACCAATTTTATATTCCAATTTAATTTCATGCGTTGATGTACGTCTTAACTATACATCATTATAAAATTTTCGCAATACATGTATACTAACACTGATTGCGGTTTTGCAAGACCCTACCTACCTTCACATCCCTCTTTTTAAGGGACTGGAAGTGGAAAGGGTGATCATGCTGATTAAAAAACAAGGGACCATGCAAAAGTTAATTACTTTTCAAGCTCAAAAAGACTAGGGCAGAATAATTGGGATTCAGAACATCATCTAATGAAGTTTTTTATTACTTAAATACCCAATTTAATATGAAATAATCCTCAAGTAATGATGCTTTCCAACTCCTAGTTGTTATCACGTGGTCATAATACATGGTTTAACCTTGTGATTATGCATCCTAATTAAGTTAATAACTCATTGATCAATTGATTGATAGATGATACTGATTGAAATACATTGGACCCCAGATTTGTAATTATTTTTTCAGTACTTTTCAATGCGTCTTACTTGCTAGATTTCCCTTGAATTGAGAGAACTTATCAAATCAAATAATGAGTACGTTACCATTTGTGAAATGATTCAAGTCTTTTTGAAGTGCTTTAAGCTTATAATCCGGTTCCTGCCTTTTAGAAAGTTTTGTTCTGGAAACTCTTGAGTTAAGTTGAACTACTTTAAACGGTCCCTAAACTTACCTTCAATTAATATGTAGCGTTTGTTGATTCTGATTTTGTTAAGGGATAGACTCAAACGTGTGCATATATATTGATTCCGACTTATCTTGAGTTAAGTTGAATTACTTTAAACCGTCCTTAATCTTACTTTTAATATGTAGCGTTTGTTAATTCTGACTTTCTTGAAGGATAAACTCAAACATGTGACTTTGCACAATAGGTTAAAAGGGATCCGGTTAGTTTGAAGTTATTTTTTTGGTAAGTTGGTCAGTTGGCTAATAAAATGCTGACACACATACAGTTTCGTCTGCGTGTCAGTATTCTATTGGCCAATTGACCAACTTACCTCAAAATAAACTTCATACTAACCACTTCCGGTTAAAAGAGAGGTCTTATCATTAATATGGCTATCATCTTTGGTCTAGATTTTTATGTTATACATGACTCTATCTATGTTAACTACCAAACAATGCCAAGGTTCACTGAATCAAGTGAAATACCAATCCTTTTCCAAACGGTCCCTTACTAGCTACCTTTCAGGTGGTGGTTGTCTGGTTGATAAAGTTACACCCCTATGAGCAAGACCCTATAGACAGCTAGGGAGCAACAGTAGAGCAGAGAAAAGGATAGAGAAATTAAGACAATGGGGGACTAAGAACCCAAGTGGAAGAGACACTTTCCTCTTTATGTTGGAAAATATTGATGGAGTGTAGAATGGCTGAGGCAAAAATATTTTACAAAGGGTAGTTTTGACAGTATCAATATATTAATGAATCAATGACAACTTTATTATTTCATTATTTTATCTATTAAAATTATATTATTTTGGAGGAGTTGTTATTATAAACAACTAGTTGTGACAATCATAACCACACTTTTGTATTATATATATATATATATATATATATATATATAAATAAAGTACTGCAATGTCCATCGAAAATAAGTCACGAGTCTTTAAGAAATATTCGCTAAACATGAATTTATGCAATTTGCTTTCAGTATACAATAAACAAGCTAGCTCACCAAATATGTAAGCAATTTATAGCTTTGCTCTAACGGAGACTTTGATCACTTAATTAAGTACGAGTAAAAAGAATATCGGAAAGGGGAGAAGAAATAAGCAAGATCTTTCTATGGAAAAAGTTGTGTTTGTCATTGTATATAGAAAACAAGCTATGCTGCCTTCGGTAGACGTACATTAGCATGCATTAACATATATGTATTTATGTGGTATGGTCAGAATATGTATTTATGTGGTATGGTCAGAGATAATTGAGAATGTTGTGGAAATAGAAGATTTTACTTGAGCCTAGCTAGTATATAACTCATTAATTTCGGCAAGCACTTGTGCATCCCATATTGAAACCCCGTCTCTTTCTTTAGTAATGACAGACAGATAGTTCACTATTATGTAATTGCTGTGAGAAAGCTACTTGATCATCATCGTCATCGTTTTGTTTATTTTGTTTATGTATTGTCTATTTTGTTTGCTAGCTTAATTTCTTCTCTGAATTATATTATTCGTTGATCTAGCTCGGAGACCTTTAATTTACTTGATCTATCTGTTAATTTGATTTTTGAGCTGGGTTTAGAGTTTTCCAATCTAGATCAAGTGTAGGCATGAAAAGTCCAGTAGGAATTGTTCTCTATAATTTCTGCTCCGAAAGAATTCCATTACTAAATATTTCTATTTAACGAAATGAGTTTAGAAAACTGATAAAATATAACAACAGAAAGAGGTGAAGAATCATATTGATGTAACTGAGTTTTATGAAAGTTACCCAGTAGAAAATTAAACACTACCAAGATCGATGAAGGGTGAAGAACTGAGATCTTAAAAGACGGAGGGAAATCGGCATGAATTAGACGAAATGCAGAGGATATCATTTCTGTATTTGGCTTTGAGGTTCAGTCCGTCGTTATATATACAACCGTCGTCTTAACTTTTAGCGACGAACAACATATAGACAACGGTTGTATATATAGCGATGGACCGAACCGTCGCTAAAGGGGTTAAGCAAGGTATGTTGGATAAAGAATAAGCTTAAGATCCTGACCATATATATATATACGGAATCCTTCAGAAGCGGACTGGAGGGAGCGAACTAAGAGCGGACCGACTATAACGACAGTTTTTTCCGTCGCTATAGCATAAAAAATCGGCTTTTTATACTATAGCGAAGGAAAAAACCGTCGTTATAGCCGGTGCGCTCTTAGTCCGCTCCTTCCAGTACGCTGGAGAAGCGGACTATATATATAAGGGATTGCGACTGGCCTACAACTCCCATTTCCTCTTTTTTAGAACTAGTAGATAAAATCATAATACATCTTTTTTTTCACAAAAAGAAAAAAAAGGAAAAAGAAAAAAAATAGTCTTTTTTCTTTGGATGGTAATATTTAATAATAATATACTCAAAATTACAATCATAGTTAAGCTACTAAAAAAAACTCAATAAATGTAATGATAATATATGTCATCAAAATAAAAACTCGGATAAATGTAGAACAAAAATATATACATAAAATTTACCAACCTTATAAATGGAGCACAACTTTTGTAGAATGGAGGGAGTTTACATATTGTTGAGATTGACTCATATTTTTGCGGATTCGACGAATGGTTATTACGATAGGGTAGTCAGGGGTTTCACTCCCCTGTGAGCGAGCGGCTGCCCAGCTTACTAGTAAGTTAGCGGGGGTTGCAAGGGGCAATGACCCTGAAAGCTAAACGCAAAGTGCAATTGAGCTTGAAGATTTATTAGTAGCTCGATCTTGAGTTTTATTAATGTATTGGGTCTCATGACTAATGACCCAATGTTATAGAAGTTAGGGTTTTCTAGTTTGGTGTGTGGATCATTGTAAAGTGTGTGAGACATCTAATGAATATATCAGACAAGCAGAACTAGCCAAATTGGTGAACTTGAATATATCGCGTGTTCTTAGTTTTCTGTCTTTCATATAATATCTGTATGATTGCAATATTATTCATTCTTAAATTCTAACACATGTTTTTACCAAAAAATAAATAAATGCCGTTTTGAATTTTATTTATTTCTCAAAATGATTGCAAAAGATTTCTCTTGCTATACATGATCATATCATATTTTTAAAGGAAAATAATTAGAATATGAGAGATTAGGTAATTAAAGGTTGGGGTAGGAAGAGTTAGTTGTGTTAAGAAAATCATTATTATTGCGACTTAGGATCAACTTATAGAAAGCACTTGAGTAACAAAAACTCATAGGGGTAGAGTGATATGACAATGAGCCTATCCTTTTCCTTTCGAGATTATTTGTGCTAGTTTGCCACTTAATCAAAGTTTGTTAAACCATTTGGTTGGTTAATGATGGTTAAGGCTAACGACTTTCTAAATTTATTAATTGGATTCTAAATTTATTAGGCAACATTATTGTTCAAATTATTTTTATTTATCAATTTATGAATTCATATATATATATATATATATTTATATATATGGCTGACTTTTAATATAATTTTAAGTTTTATTTGTGAAAATGAAATATACGTGAACGGGTACTAAATATATTAATTTTTATAAATTTACATAATCTTAAGATACAATAAGGTTGATGAATTTTGTTTGGAGGATATGGAGAGTTGAACCAAAAATATAGATTAAAAGAGAAGATTGAATATAAATTGAATTTTTTTTATTTTATTTAATAAAATTAATATTGATAAGTTTTGGGCAAATTGATGCAACTTCTCAACGTTTGACTAAAAATTTATGTTAAATAAAAAATGTCAATATATGCAGATACATGAGATAAATATGAATTAATGAGAGATCCGACACTATTATTTTATCTTATCTCTTAAAGTTTTATGTTAGTCACAATTTAATTTCGTTGTGAGATTTGTAGACATGCATATCATTTTTCATATATCATAAACATACGCTATCAAGAGTTTTCTCATAAAACTTAATTTTAGGTTTTTTTATTTTGGATTTCTAGGTTATGATTGTATTTATAACTCTAATTTAATTTGCCATTCTCTTGTGACATTTGAATTTATTACATTTGTATTATTTGTGAGTTTTGATATCAGTAAAGAATAATACTAAAGACACAACTTATTCTATAACTATTTTACAATTTGCTGATGTGACATACTCCACCTCAGTTTTTATGTGGGATCGAAGATTACATTGAAATAATTTGTTATCAATATACTGAGGTGGAGTATGTCACATCAACAAATTATAAAATTATTATAGAATAAGTTATGTCTCTAACATTACTCATCATTAAAATTCGAATCGTAACTAATTTGAAGAGGACAACGATAAGTAAATATAGAGAGAGAATTATAATGTACTCAATATGTAGAGAAATTATAATAATAATTATAAATAAGTGTAGTATGCATGTCAGAGAGGACTAGCAATTATAAAAGTGATTTTGAAGCTAAATTTAAGGTTATTGTTTGGTATGATATTTTTTTTGAAATTTAAAAATAATTTCGTACTTTGTGCTTTTATCAGTAGTGCTTCAGTGAAAAAATATAATTTTCTTGTTTTAGCTAAAATTTTATTTGAACCCAAATTTTTACTATTTAATTAAAAGTAATTTTAAAGAATTATTAAATATTAAAATATTTTTGTTTTTAATATAGAAATTATTTTGTCCACTCAAAAACTCCCCTAAACAAAATCAAGTTGTGTTTGTGTGATTTAGATATATAAGTTAAAATAAGATATAAATTGATTTATGTCGATACAACTTAGAAATTTAGGGGGAAATAGAAAAATAAAACTAAAAAGTATTCGAAGGAAAGATTAGATTAGATGAAATATATAATTATATTTATTATTTGTGTATGTAGGAGTTTACTATTTAATTATGCATTATTTGTAGAACTAATTTTTGTAACGGTTTTCTTAACGTGTGCCCTAAGAGCGCACATGCTAAGCGAGGAGTCTAATGGATGGATATTGAATTCAAGAGACGAGGTCTACTAAAATATACTAGTAATTTTTAAATGCATATGGCCCCACAGAAATATTACTATTTTAATTATATTTCAATGGATCTTATCTCTTGAATTCAGTGCATATCTATTTGATTACGTGCTTAGCATGTGTCCTAATGACGCATGTTAAGAAGACCTTTTTTATAAATACAAGTATGGAGACAAAATTAGATAAAAAATAAAATAATATTTTAAATAGATATATGATATTCCATTGATTTCAAATTGAGAGATATAATTTGATTTTTAAGGTCAAACGACATATTAAATTTTAAATTAATATGAGTTTATTTAATTTTAATTGATACAATTATATATATATATAATAAAAATTATTAATTACAAAACTTATTTATTTTTAATTTTTTATAAATTTTAATTTTAAAATTTAATATGTCGTGGTTTGACTTCAAAAATTAAAATATATTTCTAATTTTAAAATTAATAAATTGTTAATCAGCCTTTTAAAAATTAAAAATTAAAAATTAATTATTATCATCAACGTAACGTTTTTCTAAAGATTCCCAAAACTCAAACATTCCCTTCACTTGTCTAGTTGTCTTCACTCTTCTTCATCACCTTTCTTGAAAGGCCATCATAGCAAACTCGCTCCCACGTGGCTTTTCCCACCCACCTAAACGCTCCTCTTTCCCAAATTACCCTCATCTGCGCACGTCTCCAGCACTAGACAGCGAGTTCAATCTTATTCCTTAGACGCGAGAGTATAAATAAAAATCAAATATTCTTTACAAAAATATACTACCAAGTATAAAGCTCAAAGACACTCTCTTCTTAGTAGTTAGTACGACAGTTATGCTCCCAAATCTCGCCTAAATAACTTCCCCACTTTCTCGCCGGAATTTGTTACCGTCATATTTCCGGCAACTTTTTCTCTCTCTAGATTCATTTCAGGCTCCTTTTCTCTCTATATATCTCTCATTACTTGTTTTTAAAGTCTAATTTAGCTTAAGAAATTTATTTCATTTTGGTTTTGGGGGAGAATTTAGGGTTTTAGGATTGAAATTTGAAGATGAGATGTGAAAATTGTGAATTATAATGGTGGCGGCAGTGAATACAACTACACCGAACCCGAAGGACTCGGTACGAGTTGCGACTCAGCAGAAGCCAAAGAGACCGCCATTGTTACCTTCAGATGCTGATAATAATGAACCTCGAAGACCTAAATCGCGAGAAGTTACTTCTAGGTATTTGTCATCTACTTCTTCATCCTCAACGACGTCGTCTTCAGCTACCTCGTCTTCGTATTCTTCGTCTTTCAATTCCACACCGAGGCGTTTTCCGTCGCCGGCTGTGTCGCGGACAGTTGCTTCGACTCCGGTTCCGGCGGTGGTAAAGAGGTCTCAATCGGTGGAGCGGAGGCGACCGGCAACTCCGCGGCCGAGTACGCCGGGCAATGCGGGCTGAGATTTCTGCGGCGGCGAAGCTGTTGGTGAATTCGAGGAGGAGTTTGTCGGTTTCGTTTCAAGGAGAATCGTTTTCGCTTCCAATTAGTAAGGCAAAGCCGGCACCGGTGGGCAATTTGGGTAATGGGAGGAAAGGTACTCCTGAGAGGAGGAAGGCAGCTACCCCGGTGAGGGATCATATAGAGAATTCGAAGCCTATTGATCAGCATCTTTGGCCAGCGAGGTCACAGCAGGTTATTTCATTGAGCAGAAGTGTGGATTTTACTAGCGAGAGGACTAGATTGAGTGGATCTGGGGGTGTTGTTAGGGCTTTACAAAAATCCATGATTGATGAGAGAAATAGAGGTACAATTGAATCTAAATTGAAACCCGGAAGAGTCAATGGTGATGATGATTTAGCTAATAGATCAATTGTAGAAAGTTCAGTTCCTATTCATTCAGATAGTGAGAGTGTTTCCTCTGGAAGCAATCCTGAAGTACAAGAAGGTGTGAGAGGAGGGCCACGTGGCATAGTGGTGCCAGCCAGGTTTTGGCAAGAGACTAGTAACCGGCTTAGGCGATTTCCGGAGCAGCCAGGTTCCCCAGTGTCGAAGAATAATGGATTGAAAACTATGGGCATAGTACCTCCAAAGTTAATTGGAACAAAGAAACTGCAAAATGATAATAGCCCAACATCATCGACTCGTGGAGTCTCGGTTAGCAGGGGACAATCATCTCCCCTTCGAGGTTCTGTTCGACCTGCTTCCCCAAGTAAAAATGTGATGTCTTCCTCCTCATCTCCGTTGAGGGGTGTGAGTCCGTCTCGAGTTAGGAATCGGGTAGGAAGCACATTGTCTAGTAATTTGAGCAACACACCTTCAATGCTCAGCTTTGCGGCTGATGCTCGAAGAGGGAAGGTGGGAGAGAATCGAATTGTTGATGCACACCAATTGAGGCTGCTATATAACCAGCAGTTGCAGTGGCGGTTTGTAAATGCAAGAGCAGATGCTGCCATGTTGGTTCAGAGAGGGACTGCTGAGGTACACCTTTAAAATTCGTCATTTGATACTTTGAATATATTGATACTAGTAATTGCGTAACAAAAAATACTACATTACCTAAAGATTTTTTTGCAACCTAAAATAAATTACAATCAGACATAACAATTATCATAATTCACCACACCACACCACACCACACCACCACACTAATTAATTTACTTTGAAATAGATATTCAGAAAAATCTAAACCTGTCTATAAAACTTACAATCATCAATACATATCCAAACCACCAAAACAACCATCATTCCATACCCAAAACCATCATAACCATGTATAATTAGTTTATTTTACAAAAGACTGAACACAAAAAATACACACATGCAAAAAATAGAGAAACAACTTCGTATTATTTACAGCTTACACCAAGTATCATTCAATGTATACCTGAAAATATTTGAAATATAAAAATTATCAAAATATGTGAGTCAAAATAAAACAATTGTATACTTACAATCAAATAAGGTTTTCTTAGTACCATTTCAACAAACGGATATCTGTAAAGGATTTGGGTAGACTGCAGGAGGGGTAGCGTGTAGGGTATGGGTTTCATTTGGGCGGGATTTTTTTTGTATTAGATGAAATGTGAGTATCTAGAATGAATCTGAACCGTCCTTGTGCTTTCCTGCCTAAATCAATTCAAATTGGGTCTATCTTATTATTATAGATTATATATTATAGATATTTTTGCACAATTTTTCAGTCGAAACTAACCAACCCATTTATACACAAAACTCTGTACCGTTGTAGGTGGCCCAAATCAATCCTTATCACTGTCTATCTTTAGTCTATACTAATCAAAAATTCATTGCATTGAACATTTATTTCTATATTTGTTTCTTCTATTAAAAAATTGCATTTAAAATTCACTTTTTTAAGATAATTATTAAAGTATATAATTTTTTAATATTAATTAAAGTTTGTCTGTATAAAACTTCTATTAGATTGTTTAATTACTATTAGATTAATCTTTGGTAAATATTTTAGATTAGGGTGTTTAATTACTATTAGATTTTCTTAGTAAATATATTGTATTAGATTTTTTTTATTACTATTAGATTTATTTATATATTTTGGTGACTCATACAGAAAAATAATTTTAAATATATTTAACTCTTTTAGACATTTTGGAACTTTTAAACTTTTATACAACTATAAATTATTTTTATTAGATCTGGTTAAGATTCTTTAGTAGTTTAAAAATTTGAGTTTTTTTATATATCTTCTCTGAGATATATATAAAAAAATCCTATAATTAAGTGGGAGTAGGATTTAATGCACAATTCCAAATCTTAATCTAGATAGGTATCCATATACCGATTGTGTGTATATATAGAATGAATATATAGATTATAGAGAATTAAAATTAGAATAAATCTGAACCGTCCTTGTGCTTTTCCGCCCAAATCAATTAGAATGAATATGAATCGTCCTTGTGTTTTTCCGCCCAAATCAATTCAAATTAGGTTCTATCTTATTATTATAGAAATTAAAATTAGAATGAATCTGAACCGTCCTTGTGCTTTCCCGCCCAAATCAATTCAAATTGGGTTCTATGTTATTATTATAGATATATATTCTCAACTCGAAACAATGCCTTTTTCCCAAACGAGTTGGGTAGGCTGAAATTGAATCCATATGTACGAGTAAAAGTAGAAAGGCAATAAAAAGAATAGAAATAGACGGAATAAATAAAATAAAAACACACCTACATATAGAAACATGCATATATATATAAAACTCAACACAACATCGCCTTTTATTCCAAACTAGTTGGTGGCATACATATCTATATAAAACTAAAATAAAAACAAAGGAAAAAATAAAATATCTTATGATGCAGTAAGTACTTCAACTTTATTTCATTCACTTATGATTTCAATACTCTGTTATGCTAGATATATAATATCTTGGTTTGTATTCTCCTTTATGAAATCAATTTGTATTTAGAGGGTATCAGCTGGTCTTTTTAGAAGTTGATACTTATAATCATTTATCCAAAAAAAAAGGTCGGTAGTTGTTATCTATTGTTTGAAATATCTGTGGAATTCAAGATGTGGAGAGATGAATAGTAAGCATGGGTGTATGAGTGTATCTTATGGATGGTGTCAAGGATTATTAGGTTGCTTTTGATCGCTCCAGTAAGTGTAGATGATAATGATGGGCAACATTCTTTTTCCCTGCAAACTCACACTCTCTCTCTCTCTCTCTCCGCCATAAGAAATAACTTCATGGTGTTAGGAATTACAAAATAGAATGCAAGATTTAACATGGAAGAGAAAGAGGAAAGAAGAGGAAGAAGAAGGGTTAACAGCAAAGAACTAAAGTTCGGGGTCGAGGGAAAGAACCATGATGACATAAAGCTGTGTAACTTTTAGAAAATATGATCAAATTCAAACTGTATTCTTTGTAACCATATTCTTGTATGCACTAATGTTGATGGCGCGGTTTACTTTTCTTCCCATCCATGTTAATATATTTGGATAGAAATGCGGTCTATATGGAACTCAAAACAATGCTATTATTTACAGATGTATAAGCAGCTTAGATAGCATTAGATAATTTTGTGTCGCATGTGGGCATACATACTGCTGGAATAAGATATTTATATTAGATAATAATTTGTCTGCAGTGTTCGAGACATGGTTACACTGCAGTTGCTAGACAGAGATTTTACATTCAGAAATATGAATAATTATCTGGACATATTGGATTATTATCCTTTGGTAGCGAAACAATCCGGGTCAAATCCCGAGTCCGGAACAAATCTCGTGTCAAATCCCAAGTCCGAATCGAATCAAATCCATCAAAATAAGGTCTTAAACCACTTATCCAATAGTATCTTCTTGAATCATCTTAGCTCATCACAAGCTTACCCAAAAGGTCGTGACTGAAGGTCAATATTCTAAAAGGCGATAGGCGGGAGGCCGGGGGGGAGGGGGGGGGCTAGCGCCTAGGGGCCCTAGGTGGAATTTTTTTATTTTAAGTCAATTTTAATACTTTATCTTACATTTATCCAAACAAGAAAATAATATAAAGCAAAATAATCTATAATAAAGATAATAAATGTTTTTGCTTAAAGATCAAACACATATCTTTTACGTGTTAGTTTTATTCATAAACAAGATTGCTATTAAATAATAAAATTTCAAGAATTCAATTCAATATTAAAACTTAATAAACTAAACATAAATTTAGGAATTATATTGAATTAAACTAAATATTACAAATGTATCATCATTTATATAATTTGAAGTTGGTACAAGTTCAAAAATTACAACTATAATAAAATTATCCATTTTGACTTGATTTTGTTCATTTCTTGTTGTGATTTGATATGCTATAACATGTATTATGAATATAGTAAATCATTAGAAAAATAAATATATCAAGATCTGATTTGGATAGTTATTAATTTTTTTTTAAAAAAAACCTCCGCTTAGGCCCCGCCTAATTTCCTGGAGGGCTTTTTTGGCCTAGGCGAGGCGGCAGGGGGGCCTAGCGCCTAGTCGGCCGCCTTTTAGAATACTGCTGAATGTACTATTGACAGACAAATTTTTCCTATATCTTTCGATGTGGAACTGAGGGTGTTACAGGTAGATATCTGAATATTAGTATTTTGAATTTTTCAATTTATAACAAATTAAAAGTGAATTCTTGAAATTAATGTTTTCAGTAGAGAAACTAGTGTAACATCAACAAATGGGACTATTATTTTGTATTATGACACTTATCAATATAGATGAATGGTTTTTTTTTATTTGGCCTTCTTTGCCTAAATGTTTCTTATTTTCTATCAGAAAAGCCTGTATAATGCTTGGTTGACTACAGCAAGACTGCGGCATTCCATCAAATCCAAAAGAATTGAGTTACAACTGCAACAGCAAAATTTGAAGATGTACTCTATCCTCAAGGGACAAGTAAGATTCTGAAATCATTGTAATCATGTTTATATTTCTTTTTTCTTAAAATAAATAATAAATATTAAATAGTATCTATCTCGTTTTACTAGTTCTTAAAAGTCCAATTTTGTTTTGATCCTTTCAATTCAATATATTCATCTTGCACACTTCTGTTTTCTTGTGTTTTTATTTTTTATGGAATGGCATCTCTCTCTCTCTCTCTCTCTCTCTAGAGTTAGTAAATGCAATTATCCATGAACTGTCTTCCGATTTTATTTTGTATTTAGTTTGAATTTTATTTTCTATAACATGTATTCAGGTGTGTAATTTTGTAGTTCATCTCTGAGACATTTCTACGAACGCTTAACAAATGATAGTGGTATATAGAAATTATACTCTGCACAACATTGATAATGCTCTCACTTCTAAAAGTTTAGCCTTTGTTCTGAAGAGGGCTGGGTAGCCCAACCATGCTTTCGAAGTACATATAAATGGGGGATAGTCGTAGGAAAAAGAAGTTTGTGATCATCGTGCATATTATACTCCCAACATGCTTTAAGCTGGTGCACTCATTCTTCTTCTCAATCTTAATGGGAAATTGAGATATGTGCATGCTTGTTCTGTTGTTCAGTAGGTTTTTACTTTAGTTATCTGTTAAATCATTGATTTTGATCTTACTAAAATCATTCAATGAATGCAGATGCTATATTTGGAGAATTGGGATCGTACTAGTAAGGATCACTCCAGTTCCCTTTGTGGGGCAATTGAAGCTTTGGAGGCCAGCACTCTCCGCCTTCCCATTGTTGGTGGCGCAAGGGTATGTGCATAATAAATTTGAAGTGATTAATATCCTCGATGCATTTGTGATCATCCATATGGAGATTAAAATTTGTTTCTTCTTTTCTTCAGGCAGATATTCAAAATTTGAAAGATGCCATCTGTTCAGCAGTTGATGTAATGCAAGCAATGGCATCTTCGATATGTTCTCTACTGATAAAGGTTATTTCATAATCTTTTTGAATTCTCTTTCTTGTTGGTATGGTTGTCAAAAACTTTGACTTGTGCTAAATTTTCTTGTCTTTTCGGGGCCAAGAGGGTTCCCAATGCACCCGAAAGGGTACTGCTACGGGTGTGTCTGCCAAAAAAAGAACAGAAAAGAAAAGAGACGGAACAAAAAAGAAGTAGAAGAAAAGAAAGTGTGGTACAGTTGGCATAAAGTTTGTAGGACATATGAAACTAGCTTTTTTTATATATTTGCTTTTATATGAAATTAGCTGCCATATATTTGAAAATGGTAGCTAAGCCAGGTTTGATATTATTTACTTTCTCCTTTATCCTTTACCGTTGTTATTTGATATGTTCAGTACCGTTTAATGTTAACAGGTCGAGCATGTGAATTCATTGGCGTCTGAACTTGCAAACATAACAATAAATGGGCATGCTTCGCTTGATCAGTGCATAGATTTGTTGTCGCGAACGACAACCATGCAGGTAACAATGGAGTTTCAGTTCTCCCTAATGTTTCTTTCGGAACTTGGAAAAACAAGAAAAGTAGAATTAGGAAAGATCCCTTAAACAAATTGAAGTTCAATTATGTAAGCTTTTAAAAAATCCAATATAAATTTATATATGGTCATATAATTCAAGTGTAATTGGCCTTAGATAAAATTTCTTATTTGGTTAGTTTTCAATTTCCATTACGAACTCCAAACAAAGCCTACAAGTTTTCATGGGAAACATGAAGGTTTAAGATTAAAAGTGAATGGTTTCTCATGTAGATGTATGGGAATGATCCATAAAAAAAGCTTAGCAATGAACACTATTCTATTCAGTGCATTTCTGGCCATCCATAGGAGAAATTGGTGGCCTAGCATAAAGGAAAGAAAATAATATTCAGGGACTCTTTCCCACGGGAGCTGCTAGGAAATCAGACAGTTTGAAACCATATTTAGGCCTCCATCATTCTTTTCTCCCTAGTGTTCTTTTTTATAATCCAAACTCAAAATCCTAACCCAAACCCAAACTGCAGAATCAACAATCAAGAATCACATAATCACGAAAAGCAAACAATGTCATTGAAATTAAGTACATATCAGTTTTGGGGAATTTGTAGATGATTTGGATTTGCTTCAATCGATGAGAAAATGGAGCCGAAGAGTTCATATTCTTTGTGGGATGAGGCTTCTGATTTGGGGTCGAGCTCTCCTTTTCTTCATGTTTTCTTTCACCTTATATGTTGAAGTGATGATGCTTAGACAGAGAACTCTTTGATCCTTGTATATGTGAGTTGATGAAGTTGGTCTTTGGGTTTTTATGTTGCTGGTCCTTCAAATTTGAAATGTGTTGTTTGATTGAATGAAAGAAGTAACTGAAGCCTCATGAGAGAGAGAGAGTGAAGTGGTTTTAAAAATCAAACTCCCAATATTTTTGATTTCCTTACTGGACTAATAACCCCGGAAGGTAGGTAAAGATTTCGTTGTAATGTATATATATTTTTTAATATGGACGGTCAAGTTCTCCTATGGACGTCTAGATGGAACAATGTCTATATACCTAAGCATTACTATGGATCACTCTCCATGTAATATTTCTTTTCTTGCAAATTTCTGCTTAAACCTGGAAAACATTGGGACTGCTTTGATTAAATTTTGGTTTTTTATTTTATTTGGAGTTATTCAGATTATTGTGATATGCAGTAGATGGAATATCTGAAAAAAAAGAAAAAGAAAAAAAAGACACCCCAATATCTGAAGTCTGCCGTTTGATTTTGACGAGGAATAATCAAATTTTTTTCAAACATGCTCATATTATGTCAGTTTCTTTTGGTGTGATAAACTGACAACTCATGGAACAGGTGATGGATTGCAGCCTGAGAACACACATACTACAACTAAGACGAGTATCAAGCCTGACAACACAAGTGTAAAGCTGATCTCTTCTGACTACTTCCATAAAATTCTAACATCACGTCAAATTCCTTTATTGCCTGCACCGTGGAACCCCAACTTCAACTAAAATCCATCAAATAGTTGTTGTTTATGGCTTTCAGTAGACCTCATGACTGTTTGCTTCAGGATCCAGGGAGTGCAGCTATATACAGTTCTTTGTATTCATACAAGTAGGACATCTGTCTTCACAATTTCGTGTCAGGTTGTATACAAATGTATGCTGCATAGGTAACAAAATACATGTATATATACATGTAATGACATTTCCAATTTTCCCTCGCTGATGTTTTTTGCCGAGGTCTATATTGGTGCTCCCTCGTTGCTCTTTGTTTTCCCCTCCAGTTATAAATGCTTTGTACAAGTTAGAGTCGTCCTATATGGTCTCATTTCTTCTGTTATTGGCGATCCGTTGAAGCAGCTTATGGCAAGAGTTGTTAGGGTGTCTATAGTATATATAGTTTGTGATGGTTGCAATTTCAAAATCACCATTAGTATTGTTCAGGGTCTGGCTAGATCAGGCTTGAGCTGCTAGTGGTAGCTCAGTTTTAAAATAACAATTAAGACTGTTCAGGGTAAGGCTAGATCAAGCTTAGAACACAGTAGCTTTTATCCACTTTAGAAGAACAGAAAACTTCTTCTCCGAGTCTTCTCCACAGAGTTAGTTGCACTAACTTAGTATCATAATGGTTAAGACTGGAGACTTAATGTTGCACTTGGCCAGTTCCCTCGTTGTGTTATAAAAAAGATACAGTTTGGTTTAGTATTGTACAAATATACTTCATCAGTTTCAAATTATAAAATCATTATTGATTTTTGAAAGTCAATTTAAAATATTTTTCTAATGCAAAATAGAGATGATTTGTTACAGTTATAAAACAATAAATCTTACGGTTAAAGTATTACTTGTTAGATTGTTTTAGTATTTATCATTCTATTGACTAAAACTATAGAATTTATGTCAGTTTTAAGTTTTTTAAAATGTTTCAAATTGATTTAAAAAGTCAATAATAATTTTGTATTTCGTAATGAACTTATACTCGTATTTTGCCAATGCTAATATATCAAATTTTTTTTAAAAAAAATCATTTCTCAATAACTCAATTATCAATTTCAAACTCCATTAAGCATTTATACGTTCAGATTCCAACACTACCAAAAGAACAAATTACATTTACAGTAAAATAAAAAGAATTATCCATCCATTCCCTCATAAAACAATTGTCCAAGATCTTTGCCTCTTTCCTAAAACCTTGTGAACTCTTTCCAAGCCCCCAAAACAGGCCAAACCAGAAGAACTAGTCTCACTACCAGTCTGTTCTTGCCCTCCAGCATTGCCAATATTGCCATTGCCTTGACATGAATCCATTTGATTAACCCTAAACTCCTCTTCAGGCAGCCTTTTCCACAAGTAATAGGCTGCAGTTATCCACTTGGGATTCACTAAAAACTTGTCCTCCATCAATGCCCATCGCGCCTCGCCTGTATTGGCATCCGTGGAGACTACGTGTGTCACCGATAGGCTGCAACATTCAGCCGAACACGTAGCTCCCATTTCCTCTGCCATTCTCCACAATTGGCAACCTGTGGAGGACGTTATAGCACCCTGCCCCAACACAAGTTTGCAGCCCTTGAAAACATTCCTCCGAACAAATTCTAACAATTTCCTCACATCGCGATACATAAAATTCAACTCCCAAAAAAAAACACAGTGAATCCTCTTTAGCACTTGCAAAACACAAGTCAGGGCTCCTTTAGCCTCGTTTTCATCACTTTTCTGTTCTGAAAACGACCTAGACTTGCTGTCATTTTCAGCAAAATACTTGTATTTATCCATCAAGATGAGATTATCCGAATTCCTTTTCCATACCGACTCGTTATCATCAAGAATCAGAACAGCGCTCTCATGGACCGGAACAACATCAAGACCTTTTTGATGTTTCTTGGTGGAATCCTCTCTTGAGATGACTTTGGAGTTGAAGTAGACATTCTCAGGATCAAGAAACTCAGCCATTCGCAACGCGTAGTTTCGATCCCCCATGGTGTATATATACAACTCAAACAACTTGCTGGCTTCTTCCAAGAACTCTCGGACAAACGGCCTCAACTTGGTAATCAAAGGCTTCCATATCAACAAACAATCCGAAGATTGTTTCAAATTATATTCTTCTTCTGGGGAAAGTGTATCAATGTGTGTCGTGTGAAGCAGGGTATTGTCTAAATCCAGAACCAAGCATAACTTCTTTCTTCCCAACAGATTCTGCAACTCAATGTGTCCAATTCGCTCAATGAGGCGGCGGCTATCACAGACTGCACCCATATCCATCATATTCGGAATTTCCTTCAAACCGTGTGCCGGTGATCAAGGGTGGACAGATTTCCTTTCTTAATTACTACTTGGGGGTGAACTCTTTTATAACAAAAATTCACCGACCTACGTAACTTTATTATAACTTAATTACAAATCGTACCCTATAGTTTAGATTCATCATAATTTTTATATATATAATTTGTGAATATTAAGAATGTATTTTTATTACTTTATTATTCTTAAATATATAACTTGTTATTTTATAGCCCTGATATTATAATAAAATTAAATTGACAAACTTACGAACATTATGTTATTTTATTTTATTAACAATTAAAGGAGGACTATTCATATAGAACCAAAAAAAATTAATTAATACTCCATATTACACTCTTTTTGTGTGCAATATGTATACAGTTGAATGATTCTTTTGTCCCTTCAAGTTGTCACCCAATTTTAAAATCGTCCCTAAAATTTATTTTTCGTCAGTTGGGTCTTTAAAGTTGCATTTTGTACAATTTCAATTCTTTTTCCCAGATTCACTTAAACCAGACCAGATTTTGACCCAACCCATTTTATCAAGGGCAGTTACGTCTTTACCAATATTATATGTATTCTTAATTATAGAATTTTATAAAAAAAAAACTAAAAATAGAAATTAAAATACAAAAAACAGTAAAAGATAAATAAAAAAAGAACTCAATTTTTTTAAAAATATAATTAAAAAATAAAAAATATTTTATTTTCAGCAAGAAAAATTAGAATTTTTATTTTTTTAAAAATGAGTAAAGTTTCATAAAATATAGATTCAAAAAAATTAAAGTTCATATTTTTTTAAAACAAATAAAAAATATAAATTGTTAAAAGTATTAAAGTAATTAAAAAATAATATACTAATTATAAATTAATTCATCCCATATCACATGTACATCATGAGACTTTTGAATCAGTTATATTTTTAATTTCTATTCTCTGTTAATTGAAACTAGATGAGGACAATTATGTGGGGGCAAAAAAAGATATTCAATTTTAAAATAATTTTTTTGTATTTAAAATAATTTATTTATTTATTTATTTATTTGCATAGAAGTTCTTATAGTTTATGGTGCTCTACACCAATTTTTTTGGAAAAATATAGATTGCAAATCGTACCTCAACATTCTTTTTGTAAGTTATATTAATAAAATTTTAAGATTTTACTCCTTTTACCCCTCATTTTAACATGAAAATAGGGCGAATAATATAAATTATTTTTTTAATTAATGTTTAGAGTACTTTTAATCAAAAATAAATTTTATAATGCAAATCGGTTTTAGCTCTTAAACTATAGGGTACAACTTGTAATTTAGTTTAACTGTATAGTAACAGTTAACTACTATACAGTTAAAGTACTAAAGTAATTAAAAAATAATATACTAATTATAAATTAATTCATCAAATATAACATGTACACAATTAAAAAAATAATATACTAATTATATTTTTAATTTTTATTCTCCGTTAATTGAAACTAGATGAGGACAATTATGCGGGGCGAAAAAAGATATTCAATTTGTTTCGATTTTTTTTGTTTTACAACTGTTTAAATAATTTTTATTAATTTGTATTTCCCCCACTCATATTTCCTTTATTGTTTTTTTCCTAGACAATTTTTAAAAAAAAATATAAGTTGCAAATCGTACCTCAACATTCTTTTTTGTAAGTTCTATTAATAAAATTCTAATATTTTACTCCTTTTACCTCTCATTTTAATAGGAAAATAGAGCGAATAGTATAAATTATTTTTTTACTTGAAATTTAGGGTACTTTTAATCAAAAATAAATTTTATGATGCAAATCGGTTATAGATAAAATAATTGGTGAATAATAATTGATTATTGATAAAAATGACAAGAAAATATTTATTTCAATTTTGATATAAACGGAGGAATTTTTAGCAAAAGTGACAATTATTGAGAATAAATATTTTATCTGATAAAATAATTCATTCAAATATATTATTATAATATTACATTATAAGTGTATAATGTAATAATATAATAATATAATAGTGATGATATTTTTTATAACAAATTCACGATATATGAATAAAATGAGGAGAAAGAGAGCAAATTGGGTCCGAATTAATTTTGTTACAATAAATGCTAAAAGCATGTTTTGTGAGTTGGTGGGCCCCACTTGTTGTTGTAAAATGCTGATTGTTGATTTTTCAAAGTTGGTATACGGAGGTCTTTATCAGTATATATTTTGTCACAGTGAGAGTGTGGAAAAATCATCCGTATGTAAACTTAGGTCATTTTTCATTCGAAATTTGAAAAATATTTCTTCTACAAAGTTGTAGAGAATTAAATTTTATATGGAGTGGACATAAGGTTCATATTTTTTTGATAAAAGGGCTATTTATTATGAATTATTGAAGTTTTTGAATATTGTTTAAATTAAAAATATTTTGGTGGAGATTTTCTAGAATGGTGGGCCCCACTCTTGTCATTTTGTGTGTGAAGAATGCTGAAGAAAAAAAAATTCAAAGGTGGTGTGTTGGAGAAAGCCATCGAGGGTTGCATAGTCAATCCTAGTGTGCTAAGCATTTCCTATAAATAGGGTGCTTAGTTAGAAATGAAAATCACACCAGAATCAGAAATTTCGTTCTCTATACTATTGAGCGTATTTCTTGTAAGTATTTAGATACTTTGAGTGTTGATAACGGTGCAAGTTTTTCTCATCATAATATCCGATATTCTAGTCAGATCGAGTATTATACTGAGGTAAAGGATATTATTTTTCTCGTAAATGATGTTATTTCCTATCAATATTCATAAAGAATATTATTTTCTTTCATATTTCATATTATGAAAGTGATAATATTTCATTTCATATTCTTAAATTTAAACTTACTACAGTAAGTATTGCTTCTATAATTCTTGAAATAATCAGAAATTCTTGAGTTTTGCGCTTTATCTAATATCATTTCTCTGAAATATTGGTCTGAACTTTTATGAATTTTTTATCTTTTAATGACGAGTTACTATTCACGAGAAAAAAAATTATATTTTTTTTATGTCCAAATTATCTTTGATTGTATCCATGTTTTGATCTTAATTCTTGAATTTTTCTCCACAATTGATTATTTTGGAGTATTCTTGAACTTGGATAAACTAAATTACGAATCCCTAATCTTTGTCCTTTATCTCACTAGATTCGTTCTTTAAAATATTTTTCATCATTCTCAGTTTTAAATGATGATACAAATAAATATCTTTGGCCTGTAGTGCAATGATGAATATCTTTGGCCTGTAATGCAAACATGAATGATTTTTGATGAATATCTTTGGCCTGTAATAAAAAGATGAATGATTACCTGATGAATATCTTTGGCCCGTATGGCAAAGATGGACAGGTGTTGAGATGAACATGATCACTGGTGATACAAATGAATATATTTGGCCCGTAGTGCAAAGATGAGTATTTGATTTAAGATATATATTGATTGATGTTACAGAAATAAAATATTGATGATGGACTTTTAAATCATAGAAGATAGTAGCCATCATTCTCTACGTAACTCTTCTAATGAATTGTTAATTCCGCTGCAGTTGTTGATCTAAAACTTGTTGTCCATAATATTTTAGCTGATTTGTTGAAGACTAACGATAAATTATTTTTCATTATCTTAGTCATAATATTCTTTACTGGGCTAGTTTAGCTCATCCTTTTCTTCCATTGTTTTCTTCAGGAAATGAGAATATCGCGGGTACTAGTCGGAGAATGGAGTGATTGTCCGAGTTAGAGCTGTAGAAGTCTTCACTATTTATTTTTATAAAATAGTGTGATAATAAATGTAATGAGGACTTAGTTTGAGTGTTTATATTTTCTACATATCTGTATTGACACTCACAATTGTGTGGTCGTATTTTGCACGACCGTTTGATATAAAAGATTGTATTTGAATTCTGTACCATGTATTTGACGACTCATAATGGGTTTAGTATTGAACCTATTTTGGGGGCGTCACACTTATTTAGCCTTATGTACATATTCTCTATTGTACAAAAAATATTTTTTTATATAAAAGGGCAAATTACACTTCTATTAAACCAAGTACCATTAAATTTATAATTCGGCCTCCAAAGTATTTTGGCTTACAATTTACTATATAAAATACCTAATTTCATACAATGTAGCTCCCAAATTCAGATTTTGGCCAAAATTGGTTGGAATACCCGACTCGTCCATGAATTCGATTGGATCTTTGATTGTTTTATATCGATTGACTGTAGAAATATACGGATTAACTAAATTAAAAAAACTAACTAATACTATATTTGTTTGAAATACAGTATTATTCATCGAATTACCATTGAGGATTCCTTCAATTTCCCTTTCCATCACTTTTTTCAGCTTTGTCCAATCAATTTGTGCGGCTGAGTAAGCAAATCCCAACAAAATCATTTCTATAGATTTGTAACCACGTGGACCTTGAGATTGCAAGCGTTTGATGACTTAGGAACCCCTTTATATGGAGGTATGTTTTACATTTTCTTTTTTAACGAGTCTAGGGCTTTGTGTGATGAACTTTACATCTCGTTTTATATGTAAAGTATATTTTATTGGTATATTCCTCTAAAATCACACAATAATTGTCTATTTGTGCATTATTTTGTCATTTAATGTGTTATATATATATTTCACACACACCCACACGGACACACACACACACTCATACATATATGTATAGTAATGGATATTTAAAAATAAACAGAGGCATGAGTACTTTATTTTTTTATAAAGTTTCATAAATTTTGTAATTTTTTGGTCTATAGTTAGGTTGTATTCAGAACCCACTCTAGATGATGGTCTATATCCTGAGATTGAGTTATTTGAAAAACAAACACATGAGAAAGGTATTACAACAAAGGAAAAAGGCTCAAAAATAGATGATAAAGGGAAACAGACTGCATATGATATTACATTTGATGTTGAGGTGGATATTGTGACTAATGACATGCCTCCTTTTATGAGAAGTGAAGATGATGAAATGTTTAAGAAGGTTGTGATAGCACACTTTGTAAAGGGAAACAGATTTCAAATGCTACTACATTTGTTTTATTAAAACTTCATAATATTGTTGCATATGGTGAACAATATGTAAACTTTGTAAGTTTGGTTTTTTGTAAACAATGATAACTTTGTAAGCTTAGTATTTGTTCACGTTTATGTCAAACAATGATTGCTTGGTAGGCTTGATTTATTTTGGGATTATTGTGAAGTGATTGCCACTAGTAGTTTCTGAATAATGTAAACTTCTTTAAGTAGCTTGGAGAAATATATGGTTACTAGTACCGTTAATTAATTACATTAGACAAAGGATTGAATATTGAGGAACAATCTAAGTTACCATTAGACAAACAAATGCATGACATGGAGACCTCTATTCATGCATTAAATGGAAATACATCAGATGTTACTGTAAGAATCAAGGCCACAGTAAGGAATAAAGAGATAATTATTTCTCTATGATTCATTGACTCATTACTCTACGATTCATTGATACATTTATCTTTAAGTATTTTACTTCTTTACTCTACTATAATAAAGTGTCTTCAACTTTAACTCTAAGAAATGATATTCAACTTAACAACCTTAGAGTGATCTTTATTTTACTTCTTTACTCTACGATAGTAGAGTGACTTCAGCCTAAACTCAACGAACTGGTACTCCCCTCAACGATCTTAGAGTTATCTTTAAGTAATTTACTTATTTACTCTACGATAATAGTGTGACTTTACTTCTTTACTCTACGATAGTAGAGTGACTTCGGCATTAACTCTATAAATTGGTATTCCACTCAACGATCTTTGAGTTATCTTTAATACTTTACTTCTTTACTCTACGATAGTAGAGTGACTTCAACATTTACCTAAAGAATTTCCATAATCTTCATTCATAAAAATTGCTCAGAAATTGCCTAGAACTCTAATCAGAAAAGCTGCCCAGAAATCAAATTACTACCCTTGAACGCTCACACGTTGGAGGATCAACCAAGCGAAGAAATTACAACCACCATACCCATATTCACACAAACCTAGACAACCAAGAAATCTTCTTCCGATATTGTTTGAGCTTCTCCAAGCCGTCTTCATCACTGAATTCTTCATACATATCAATTTTGATCCATGTGCCCTAATTTTTCCTATTTTTCTTGAGCGAATTTGGTGAATTTAGATCTCAATTGAGTTGCATCGATGCTATTGATGAAATTAAGGTTTTAATAAATTGTTCCAGACATGGGAAGGAGAAGAAGAGGTGGAAAAAACAAAAATACCCATTCAAATCCATTGGTTAGTTTCTTCTTTGTTGCTCTTCTTCTCTCCTTACTCTGGTTTCTTCTTTGTTTCTCTTCTGTTCTCCGTACTCTGGTCTTTTTCTTTTCTGCTCTTCTGTTCTTTTTGCTCTGGTTTCTTCTGTTCTACCCGTCGATGACCACCGAAAGCTACTACCCCACGGCAGGTAAAAATTATCCAACGCCACCTCTACTAAACCCAATTATGCCGTATTTTCCTTTTTAATTACTATCATAACTATCCACCTCCTGTACTTTCTCTGTTCAAATTTCTAGCTCCGTTGTTAATTTAATTATTCTTCTAGTTTCTATTGTATTTTCTTATTCTTTTTAGTCTAGAATTCAAGAAAAGTCAAATACAAAGTTCCAAATTCGCAGATCTACGAGCTAGTAGGACAGTGGAAAAGGGAAAATGAAGCATGATGATATTTTAACAATTAATTTTCTCTTCTTCTTCTTGAAGGGTAAAACATAAAATATAGCAAAATATTGGGATATTTCTTGTCAATGACAAAAATGTTACATTTTAGTCTAATATAGCAAAACAAATATTAAAATTTTATTAATATAACTTATAAAAAGAATGTTGAAGAACGATTTGTACTCCATATTTTTTTTAAGAAATTGGTTTAGCACCTTAAACTATAAAACTTCTTCTTCTTCTTTTTCTTTTTTATTTGGGGGGGGGGGGGGGGGTGGGAGGGGCGAAGGTTGGTGTTTTGGGAGAAGGACAAAGAAAATAGTAAACAAATAAAAATATAAATAGTTAAATGTATTAAAGTAATTAAAAAATAATATACTAATTATAAATTAATTCATCCCATATCACATGTACATCATGACACTTTTGAATCAATTATATATTTAATTTCTATTCTTTGTTAATTGAAACTAGATGAGGACAATTAGGGTGAAAAAAGATATTCAATTTTTAAAATAATTTTTTATAATTTTTATTTATTTTCTCATATTTATTTTACTTTTTTTTTCATAGAAGTTCTTATAGTTTATGGTGGTAGACCAATTTTTTGTAAAAATATAGGTTGCAAAGTTCTATTAAAAAAATTCTAAAATTTTACTCCGTTTACCTCTCATTTTAAAATGAAAATAGAGCGAATAGTATATATTAATTTTTTTACTTAAAGTTTAGAGTAAAAAAAATAATATATAAGCCTAGAAGTTCTTATAGTATATAAGCCTAGAAGTTCTTATAGTTTATGGTGCTAGACCAATTTTTTGAAAAAATATAAGTTGCAAATCATACCTCAACATTCTTTTTTGTAAGTTATATTAATAAAATTCTAATATTTTACTCCTTTTACCTCTCATTTTAATAGGAAAATAGAGCGAATAGTATAAATTATTTTTTTACTTGAAGTTTAGGGTACTTTTAATCAAAAATAAATTTTATGATGCAAATCTCGGTTATAACCTAAACTGTAGGGTACAACTTGTAATTTAGTTTAACTGTATAGTAGGTAATTATAGGATTACTAATTCAAAATACAACAATTTAGTATGTATAATTAAGAGTTCCTTGCAAATCAAGTAAATATAAATAAAAATACCTAATTTTTATAACATTTATTTAATTTATAGCAAAAAAAAGGAAACATTTTTATCAAAATAAAACTAAATATGAGAAATATTCTATATTTATCATTCTATTGACTAAAACTATAGAATTTATGTCAGTTTTAAGTTTTTTAAAATGTTTCAAATTGATTTAAAAAGTCAATAATAATTTTGTATTTCGTAATGAACTTATACTCGTATTTTGCCAATGCTAATATATCAAATTTTTTTAAAAAAAAATCATTTCTCAATAACTCAATTATCAATTTCAAACTCCATTAAGCATTTATAAGTTCAGATTCCAACAATACCAAAAGAACAAATTACATTTACAGTAAAATAAAAAGAATTATCCAAGATCTTTGCCTCTTTCCTAAAACCTTGTGAACTCTTTCCAAGCCCCCAAAACAGGCCAAACCAGAAGAACTAGTCTCACTACCAGTCTGTTCTTGCCCTCCAGCATTGCCAATATTGCCATTGCCTTGACATGAATCCATTTGATTAACCCTAAACTCCTCTTCAGGCAGCCTTTTCCACAAGTAATAGGCTGCAGTTATCCACTTGGGATTCACTAAAAACTTGTCCTCCATCAATGCCCATCGCGCCTCGCCTGTATTGGCATCCGTGGAGACTACGTGTGTCACCGATAGGCTGCAACATTCAGCCGAACACGTAGCTCCCATTTCCTCTGCCATTCTCCACAATTGGCAACCTGTGGAGGACGTTATAGCACCCTGCCCCAACACAAGTTTGCAGCCCTTGAAAACATTCCTCCGAACAAATTCTAACAATTTCCTCACATCGCGATACATAAAATTCAACTCCCAAAAAAAAACACAGTGAATCCTCTTTAGCACTTGCAAAACACAAGTCAGGGCTCCTTTAGCCTCGTTTTCATCACTTTTCTGTTCTGAAAACGACCTAGACTTGCTGTCATTTTCAGCAAAATACTTGTATTTATCCATCAAGATGAGATTATCCGAATTCCTTTTCCATACCGACTCGTTATCATCAAGAATCAGAACAGCGCTCTCATGGACCGGAACAACATCAAGACCTTTTTGATGTTTCTTGGTGGAATCCTCTCTTGAGATGACTTTGGAGTTGAAGTAGACATTCTCAGGATCAAGAAACTCAGCCATTCGCAACGCGTAGTTTCGATCCCCCATGGTGTATATATACAACTCAAACAACTTGCTGGCTTCTTCCAAGAACTCTCGGACAAACGGCCTCAACTTGGTAATCAAAGGCTTCCATATCAACAAACAATCCGAAGATTGTTTCAAATTATATTCTTCTTCTGGGGAAAGTGTATCAATGTGTGTCGTGTGAAGCAGGGTATTGTCTAAATCCAGAACCAAGCATAACTTCTTTCTTCCCAACAGATTCTGCAACTCAATGTGTCCAATTCGCTCAATGAGGCGGCGGCTATCACAGACTGCACCCATATCCATCATATTCGGAATTTCCTTCAAACCGTGTGCCGGTGATCAAGGGTGGACAGATTTCCTTTCTTAATTACTACTTGGGGGTGAACTCTTTTATAACAAAAATTCACCGACCTACGTAACTTTATTATAACTTAATTACAAATCGTACCCTATAGTTTAGATTCATCATAATTTTTATATATATAATTTGTGAATATTAAGAATGTATTTTTATTACTTTATTATTCTTAAATATATAACTTGTTATTTTATAGCCCTGATATTATAATAAAATTAAATTGACAAACTTACGAACATTATGTTATTTTATTTTATTAACAATTAAAGGAGGACTATTCATATAGAACCAAAAAAAATTAATTAATACTCCATATTACACTCTTTTTGTGTGCAATATGTATACAGTTGAATGATTCTTTTGTCCCTTCAAGTTGTCACCCAATTTTAAAATCGTCCCTAAAATTTATTTTTCGTCAGTTGGGTCTTTAAAGTTGCATTTTGTACAATTTCAATTCTTTTTCCCAGATTCACTTAAACCAGACCAGATTTTGACCCAACCCATTTTATCAAGGGCAGTTACGTCTTTACCAATATTATATGTATTCTTAATTATAGAATTTTATAAAAAAAAAACTAAAAATAGAAATTAAAATACAAAAAACAGTAAAAGATAAATAAAAAAAAGAACTCAATTTTTTTAAAAATATAATTAAAAAATAAAAAATATTTTATTTTCAGCAAGAAAAATTAGAATTTTTATTTTTTTAAAAATGAGTAAAGTTTCATAAAATATAGATTCAAAAAAATTAAAGTTCATATTTTTTTAAAACAAATAAAAAATATAAATTGTTAAAAGTATTAAAGTAATTAAAAAATAATATACTAATTATAAATTAATTCATCCCATATCACATGTACATCATGAGACTTTTGAATCAGTTATATTTTTAATTTCTATTCTCTGTTAATTGAAACTAGATGAGGACAATTATGTGGGGGCAAAAAAAGATATTCAATTTTAAAATAATTTTTTTGTATTTAAAATAATTTATTTATTTATTTATTTATTTGCATAGAAGTTCTTATAGTTTATGGTGCTCTACACCAATTTTTTTGGAAAAATATAGATTGCAAATCGTACCTCAACATTCTTTTTGTAAGTTATATTAATAAAATTTTAAAATTTTACTCCTTTTACCCCTCATTTTAACATGAAAATAGGGCGAATAATATAAATTATTTTTTTACTTAATGTTTAGAGTACTTGTAATTTAGTTTAACTTTATAGTAACAGTTAACTACTATACAGTTAAAGTACTAAAGTAATTAAAAAAATAATATACTAATTATAAATTAATTCATCAAATATAACATGTACACAATTAAAAAAATAATATACTAATTATATTTTTAATTTTTATTCTCCGTTAATTGAAACTAGATGATGACTACCCTTGAACGCTCACACATTGGAGGATCAACTCAAGCGAAGAAATTACAACCATCATGCCCATTTTCACACCAATCTAGACAACCAAGAAATCTTCTTCCGACATTGTTTAAGCTTCTCCAGATCGTTTTCATCACTGAATTATTCATACATAAGCATTTTCGATCCATGAGCCCTAATATTTTTCTTGAGCGAATTTGGTGGATTTAGATCTCAATCGAGCTGTGTCAATGTTATTGATGAAATTATCATGGCTTTAATAAGTTGTTCCAAATGCGAGAAGGAGAAGAAGAGATGGAAAAGACAAAAATACCCCATTAAATCCGTTGGTTAGTTTCTTTTTTATTGCTCTTTTGTGCTCCTTGCTTTGATTTTCTTCTTTAATGCTCTTCTTCTCTCCTATTCTTTTTATTGAGAATATGGAGGGAAAGAGGTACTACTTCTCCCCTCCTCCGCCACCCTCTCAACCCTGCTACCATAACTCCCCGCTGGAAACTGAGGATGTTGTGATGGAAAAGCAAGAGGAAACTGAAGACAAAACCCAGAATTTTGAGAAGGATGTTGTGAAAGACAAGCAGGAGGAGAAAAAAGAAGAAACCCAAGTTATTGCCAATGATATTTGGAAGGAAAATCACAATGAGAATAAAGATGAAATTCAGGACACAGATTGCAAAACAGAACATACTCCGGTGGAAGAAACTAAGCTGGAAGAAGGTATCAAAGTAGCTAATGATGTTGAAGGAAGCAAGAACGACGTGGAAGCAGAAAAAGAAAACTTAAAAAGAACCCCCGGCTGACAAAGTACCTGATGCCACTGAAATATCTGAAAATAATATGTACTGGAGCAAATACCAGTTGAGGCAGAGAAAGGAGTGGGCAGTGGAGAACAGGGAAAACAGGAAACCACTACAGATCAAGTTTCGACAGTGTCCAGCAATTGGGCCTCTTTCGAACAAAACTCGGTTGAGTTGGTACAACCATTTTCAAATCTACCAACTGGCAACTCTGTAAAACGTTCAAATCGTCGACATGATACATGTTGGCCTTTTTTCAAAAAAATAGAGAGAACTTAGGAAAAGAGATTAAAAGATCAGGGTTGTGACCTGATCCGCGGATTTTTTAAACCAGCGTCGACATTGGTCACTAGTACTGTTAATTAATTACATTAGACAAAGGATTGAATATTTAGGAATAGTCTGAGTTACCATTAGACAAACATAAGCATGACATGGAGATTTCTATTCATGCATTAAATGGAAATACATCAGATGCTACAATAAGAATCAAGGTCACAGTAGGGAATAAAGAGATAATCATTTCTCTACGATTCATTGACTCATTACTCTACGATTCATTTATCTTTAAGTAGTTTACTTCCTTACTCTACGATAGTAGAGCGACATTACTTCTTTACTCTACAATAGTAGATTGACTTCATCCTTAACTCTACGAACTTGTATTCCACTCAACGATCTTAGAGTTATCTTTAAGTTCTTTACTTTACTTCTTTATTATACGATAGTAGATTGACTTCAACCTTTACTCAACGAATTTACATCAACTTCATTCATAAATATTGCCCAGAAATTGCCCCGAACTCTAATCACAAAAGCTACCCAAAAATCTAATTTCTACCATTTCTACCCTTGAACGCTCACACATTGGAGGATCAACCCAAGCGAAGAAATTACAGCCACCATGCCCATTTTCACACTAATCTAGATAACCAAGAAAGCTTCTTCTGGCATTGTTTAAGCTTCTCCAGATCGTTTTCATCACTGAATTATTCATACACAAGCAATTTCGATCCATGAGCCCTAATATTTTTCTTGAGCGAATTTGGTGGATTTACATCTCAATCGAGCTGTGTCAATGTTACTGATGAAATTATCATGGCTTTAATAAGTTGTTCCAAATGCGAGAAGGAGATGAAGAGATGGAAAAGACAAAAATACCCCATTAAATCCGTTAGTTAGTTTCTTCTTTGTTGCTCTTTTGCTCTTCTTGCTTTGATTTTCTTCTTTAATGCTCTTCTTCTCTCCTATTCTATTTGTTAAGAATATGGAGGGAAAGGGGTACTACTTCTCCCCTCCTCTGCCACCCTCTCAACCCTGCTACGATAACTCTCTGCTGGTGACAACCAGAAAATGATCCTCCCAAAAAAAGGAGCAAAAAATCCTCTGCTGCAAAGAAGGATGAAAAAGTGAAAGAAGCCATTCCTGAGGAAGCGCTGGTACCACAACATTCTTTTTTGTAAGTTATATTAATAAAATTCTAAAATTTTACTCCTTTTACCCCTCATTTTAACATGAAAATAGGGCGAATAATATAAATTATTTTTTTACTAAATGTTTAGAGTACTTTTAATCAAAAATAAAATTTATAATGCAAATCGGTTTTAGCTCTTAAACTATAGGGCCCAACTTGTAATTTAGTTTAAATGTATAGTAACAGCTAACTACTATACAGTTAAAGTACTAAAGTAATTAAAAAAATAATATACTAATTATAAATTAATTCATCAAATATAACATGTACACAATTAAAAAAATAATATACTAATTATATTTTTAATTTTTATTCTCCGTTAATTGAAACTAGATGAGGACAATTATGCGGGGCGAAAAAGATATTCAATTTGTTTCGATTTTTTTGTTTTACAACTGTTTAAATAATTTTTAATAATTTGTATTTTTTTCCCTCATATTTCCTTTATTGTTTTTTGCCTAGAAGTTTTTATAGTTTATTGTGTTAGACCAATTTTTTGAAAAAATATTGTTACAAATCGTACCTCAACATTCTTTTTGTAAGTTATATTAATAAAATTCTAATATTTTACTCCTTTTAACTCTCCTTTTAATAGGAAAATAGAGTGAATATATAAATTATTTTTTTACTTGAAGTTTAGGGTACTTTTAATCAAAAATAAATTTTATGATGCAAATCGGTTATAGCCTAAACTGTAGGTTACAACTTGTAATTTAGTTTAACTGTATAGTAAGTCATTATAGGACTACTAATTCTAAATACAACAATTTAGTATGTATAATTAAGAGTTGCTTGCAAATCAAGTAAATATAAATAAAAATACCTAATTTTTATAACATTTATTTAATTTATAGCCAAAAAAGGAAACATTCTTAACAAAATAAAACTAAATATGAGAATAATTCTATATCTTTAAGTTTGATTATTTACATTGTGAGTTACACATAAAAAATATTGAATATCAATATTTTTGTTGATATTAAAGCAAAATTGTTCTACTCATTAATATAACAACTATTTACATAACTAAGTTATCTTAGTTACAACACATAAGCTAAAAGACACTTTTTGACTTTTAAAATTTTAAACTTAATAATAAATTTATACTTATTTAGCCTTATGTACATATTCTCTATGTTGTACAAAAAATATTTTTTTATATAAAAGGGCTAATTACACTTCTTTTAAACCAAGTACCATTAAATTTATAATCCGGTCTCCAAAGTATTTTGGCTTACAATTTACTATATAAAATACCTAATTTCATACAATGTAGCTCCCAAATTCAGATTCTGGGCCAAAATTGGTTGGAATACCCGACCCGTCCATGAATTCGATTGGATCTTTGGTTGTTTTATATCGATTACTATAGAAATATACGGATTGACTAAATTAAAAAAACTAACTAATACTATATTTGTTTGAAATACAGTATTATTTATCGAATTACCATTGAGTAGGGGTGCTCATCGGTAAAAAACCTGAACCGGTACCGAAAAAATCGAATCGAAACCGATTCGAAAATACCGAAAAATCAAGAACCAGTACCGGTACCGAATAATCGATTTCGATACCGGTTCGGTACAAAATCGGTACCGGTTTTTTCGGTTCGGTTTTCGTTTATACCGCAATAATTAAATAATTAAATAATTTTTTTATATATTAATAAAAAAATTTAAAACTTAGAATTTTTTGAAATAATTAAATAATAAGAAATAATTAAATAATTTCTACCCCTCATTACTCTACCGCAATAATTTCTACATAACTGTACCAAGTCAATTTTGGAATAAATTGTTGAATTATGCATGCAATTAATAAAGTAGGATTCCAAACCATAAATTTCAAACCTTCCAAAAAGCCAGGGGTTTCGATGTCTGGGGGAAATATAAGAGATACATCTCAGCAATGAATCACAAAAATTAGATAGACCGCCAAAAAACAATAAATAGATATAACATCTCAAATTTCGATTTTTTTCGGTTCTTCGGTTTTACCGAATCCTAAATTTTCATTACCGGTAACGGTACCGAAAAGTATAAAAAAATCGAAAAACCGGTACCGAAAAAACTGGTACCGAAAAAAACCAGTACCGCCGGTACCGGTACCAACCGGTTCGGTAAAAAAATTGAAAAACCGAATTTTTTGAGCACCCCTACCATTGAGGATTCCTTCACTTTCCCTTTCCATCACCTTTTTCAGCTTTGTCCAATCAATTTGTGCGGCCGAGTAAGTAAATCCCAACAAAATCATATCTGTAGATTTGTAGCCATGTGGATCTTGAGATTGCAAGTGTTTGATGACTTAGGAACCCCTCTATATGGAGGTATGTTTTATATTTTCTTTGTTTAATGAGTCTAGGCTTTGTGTGATGAACTTTACATCTCGTTTTATATGTAAAGTATATTTTAATGGTATATTCCTCTAAAATCACACAATAATTGTCTATTTGTCTATTATTTTGTCATTTAATGTGTTATATATATATATATATATATATATATATATATATATATATATATATATATATATATATATTCCATACACACCCACACCCACACGGACAAACACACACACGCATACATATATGTCTAGCAATGGATATTTAAAAATAAACAGAGGCATGAGTACTCTATTTTTTTTATAAAGTTTCATGAATTTTGTAAATTTTTTGGTCTATAGTTAGTGTGTATTCAGAACCCACTCTAGATGATGGTCTATATCTTGAGATTGAGTTATTTGAAAAACAAGCACATGAGAAAGGTATTACAGCAAAGGAAAAAGGCTCAAAAATAGATGATAAAGGGAAACAGACTGCATATGCTATTACATTTGATGTTGAGGTGGATATTGTGACTAATGACATGCCTCCTCTTATGAGAAGTGAAGATGATGAAATGTTTAAGAAGGATGTGATAGCACACTCTGTAAAGGGAAACAGATTTCAGATGCTACTACATTTGTTTATTAAAACTTAATAATATTGTTGCATATGGTGAACAATCTGTAAACTTTGTAAGTTTGGTTTTTTGTAAACAATGATAACTTTGTAAGCTTAGTATTTGTTCATGTTTTTGTCAAACAATGATTGCTTGGTAGGCTTGATTTATTTTGGCATTATTGTGAAGTGATTGCCACTAGTAGTTTCTGAATAATGTAAACTTCTTTAATTAGCTTGGAGAAATATATGGTCACTAGTACTGTTAATTAATTACATTAGACAAAGGATTGAATATTGAGGAACAATCTAAGTTACCATTAGACAAACAAAAGCATGACATGGAGATCTCTATTCATGCATTAAATGGAAATACATTAAACGTTACTGTAAGAATCAAGGCCACAGTAGGGAATAAAGAGATAATTATTTCTCTATGATTCATTGACTCATTACTCTACGATTCATTGATACATTTATCTTTAAGTATTTTACTTCTTTACTCTACGATAGTAAAATGTCTTCAACTTTAACTCTAAGAAATGATATTCAAGTTAACGACCTTAGAGTAATCTTTATTTTACTTCTTTACTCTACGATAGTAAAGTGACTTCAGTCTTAACTCAACGAACTGGTACACCCCTAAACGATTTTAGAGTTATCTTTAAGTAATTTACTTATTTAATTACTCTACGATAGTAGAGTGACTTTACTTCTTTACTCTACGATAGTAGAGTAACTTCGGCCTTAACTCTACGAATTGGTATTCCACTCAACGATCTTTGAGTTATATTTAATACTTTACTTCTTTACTCTACGATAGTAGAGTGACTTCAACATTTACCTAAAGAATTTCCATAATCTTCATTCATAAAAATTGCCCAGAAATTGCCCAGAACTCTAATCAGAAAAGCTGCCCAGAAATCTAATTACTACCCTTGAACGCTCACACATTGGAGGATCAACCCAAGCGAAGAAATTACAACCACGATACCCATATTCACACCAACCTAGACAACCAAGAAATCTTCTTCCGATATTATTTGAGCTTCTCCAAGCCGTCTTCATCACTGAATTCTTCATACATATCAATTTTGATCCATGTGCCCTAATTTTCCCTATTTTTCTTGAGCGAATTTGGTGAATTTAGATCTCAATTGAGTTGCATCGATGCTATTGATGAAATTAAGGTTTTAATAAATTATTCCAGACACGGGAAGGAGAAGAAGAGATGGAAAAAACAAAAATACCCATTCAAATCCATTGGTTAGTTTCTTCTTTGTTGCTCTTCTTCTCTCCTTACTCTGATTTCTTCTTTGTTTCTCTTCTGTTCTCCTTACTTTGGTCTTTTTCTTTTCTGCTCTTCTGTTCTCTTTGCTCTGGTTTCTTCTGTTCTACCCATCGATGACCACCGGAAGCTACTACCCCACGGCAGGTAAAAATTATCCAACGCCACCTCTACTAAACCCAATTATGCCGTACTTTCCTTTTTAATTACTATCATAGCTATCCACCTCCTGTACTTTCTCTGTTCAAATTTCCAGCTCCGTTGTTAATTTAATTATTCTTCTAGTTTCTATTGTATTTTCTTATTCTTTTTTGTCTAGAATTCAAGAAAAGTCAAATAAAAAGTTCCAAATTCGCAGATCTACGAGCTAGTAGGACAGTAGAAAAAGGAAAATGAAGCATGATGATATTTTAACAATTAATGTTCTCTTCTTCTTCTTGAAGGGTAAAACATAAAATACAGCAAAATATTGGGATATTTTCTTGTCAATGGCAAAAATGTTACATTTTAGTCTAATATAGCAAAACAAATATTTAAATTTTATTAATATAACTTATAAAAAGAATGTTGAAGTACGATTTGTACTCCATATTTTTTTTAAGAAATTGGTTTAGCACCTTAAACTATAAAACGCTTCTTTTTCTATTTCTTTTTTTTTTTTGGGGGGGGGGGGGGGGGGGGGGGGGGGCGAAGGTTGGTGTTTTGGGAGAAGGACAAAGAAAATATTAAACAAATAAAAATATAAATAGTTAAATGTATTAAAGTAATTAAAAAATAATATACTAATTATAAATTAATTCATCCCATATCACATGTACATCATGACACTTTTGAATCAATTATATATTTAATTTCTATTCTTTGTTAATTGAAACTAGATGAGGACAATTAGGGTGAAAAAAGATATTCAATTTTTAAAATAATTTTTTATAATTTTTATTTATTTTCTCATATTTATTTTACTTTTTTTTTCATAAAAGTTCTTATAGTTTATGGTGGTAGACCAATTTTTTGAAAAAATATAGGTTGCAAAGTTATATTAAAAAAATTCTAAAATTTTACTCCTTTTACCTCTCATTTTAAAATGAAAATAGAGCGAATAGTATATATTAATTTTTTTACTTAAAGTTTAGAGTACTTTTAATCAAAAATAAAATTTATGATGCAAATGCTAAACTATAAAACTTAAACTATTCTCTGTTAATTGAAAATACAGTGAGGACAATGCGGGGGTGAAAAAAGATATTCAAATTTTTAAATAATTTATAATAATTTGTATTTATTTTCTCATAGGTTTTTACTGTTTTTTGTCTAGATGTTCTTATAATTTATGGTGCTAGACCAATTTTCAGTTTTAGCTCTTAAACTATAAGATACAACTTGTAATTTAGTTTAACTGTATAGTAACAGTTAACTACTATACAGTTAAAGTATTAAAGTAATTAAAAAAATAATATGCTAATTATAAATTAATTAATCACATATCACATGTGTACACCATGAATTTTTTGAATCAATTATATTTTTAATTTTTATTCTCCGTTAATTGAAACTAGATGAGGACAATTATGCGGGGCGAAAAAAAATATTCAAATTGTTTCAATTTTGTTTTGCAACTTTTTAAATAATTTATAATATTTGTATTTATTTTCTCATAATTTTTTTTACTGTTGTTTGCCTAGAAGTTCTTATAGTTTATGGTGCTAGACAAACTTTTTGAAAAAATATAAGTTGCAAATCGTACCTCAACATTCTTTTTTGTAAGTTCTATTAATAAAATTCTAATATTTTACTCCTTTTACCTCTCATTTTAATAGGAAAATAGAGCGAATAGTATAAATTATTTTTTTACTTGAAATTTAGGGTACTTTTAATCAAAAATAAATTTTATGATGCAAATCTCGGTTATAACCTAAACTGTAGGGTACAACTTGTAATTTAGTTTAACTTATAGTAGGTAATTATAGGACTACTAATTCAAAATACAACAATTTAGTATGTATAATTAAGAGTTCCTTGCAAATCAAGTAAATATAAATAAAAATACCTAATTTTTATAACATTTATTTAATTTATAGCAAAAAAAAGGAAACATTTTTATCAAAATAAAACTAAATATGAGAAATATTCTATATTTATCATTCTATTGACTAAAACTATAGAATTTATGTCAATTTTAAGTTTTTTAAAATGTTTCAAATTGATTTTAAAATCCCAATAATAATTTTATATTTTGTAACAAACTTATACTCATATTTTGTCAATGCTAATATATCATATTTTTTTAAAAAAAACATCATTTCTCAATAACTCAATCAATTTCAAACTCCATTAAAATGGGCCATTTATACATTCAGATTCCAACAATACCAAAATAACAAATTACATTTACAGTAAAATAAAAAGAATCATCCATCCATTCCCTCATAAAACAATTGTCCAAGATCTTTACCTCTTTCCTAAAACCTTGTGAACTCTTTCCAAGCCCCCAAAACAGGCCAAACCAGAAGAACTAGTCTCACTACCAGTCTGTTCTTGCCCTCCAGCATTGCCAATATTGCCATTGCCTTGACATGAATCCATTTGATTAACCCTAAACTCCTCTTCAGGCAGCCTTTTCCACAAGTAATAGGCTGCAGTTATCCACTTGGGATCAGTGGCGAAGCCACGTGGGAACCTGTGGGGTCAATCGCCCCCACTGAATTTTTTTTTTGTTTTATGATATAAGGTAAATTTTAAAATTTTTAAGTATTATATATAAATTGACCCCACTAAAATTTTATAAATTTTCTATTATACGGGGTCAAATTGAAAATTTATAACTTTGTCAATCAAATTTTAACCACATATGACTCATATCCTCTCAATATATGTATATATCTCTATAATATTTTAAACTAAATAATAATCTAATTTATATTATTTTTAAAAGTAAATAATGAATTACTTACTTATAAACAGTTGTGATTAAAAAAGTCTATTATGAATCAATATAGTGTATACATACCATATATTATTACTCATTATATTTTCATTGTAATATATTGTGTATATATATGTGACCTAAAAGTATAAACTATTAAAAAAAATGGCTCGGGGGCGCTGCCCCCGAACCCCCGCCAAATTATTTTTAGCTTAGTAATAATTTCGACCCCACTGATAAAAAATTCTGGCTTCGCCACTGCTTGGGATTCACTAAAAACTTGACCTCCATCAATGCCCATTGCGCCTCGCCTGTATTGGCATCCGTGGAGACTACGTGTGTGACGGATAGGCTGCAACATTCTGCCGAACACGTAGCTCCCATTTCCTCTGCCATTCTCCACAACTGGCAATACCCTGTGGTGGACGTTATAGCACCCTGCCCCAACACAAGTTTGCAGCCCTTGAAAATATTCCTCCGAACAAATTCTAGCAATTTCCTCACATCGCGATACATAAAATTCAACTCCCAAAAAAAAACACAGTGAATCCTCTTGAGCACTTGCAAAACACAAGTCAGGGCTCCTTTAGCCTCGCTTTCATCACTTTTCTGTTCTGAAAACGACCTAGACTTGTTGCCATTTTCAGCAAAATACTTGTACTTATCCATCAAGATGAGATTATCCAAATTCCTTTTCCATACCGACTCGTTATCATCAAGAATCAGAACAGCGCTCTCATGGACCGGAACAACATCAAGACCTTTTTGATGTTTCTCGGTGGAATCCTCTCTTGAGATGACTTTGGAGTTGAAGTAGACATTCTCAGGATCAAGAAACTCAGCCATTCGCAACGCGTAGTTTCGATCCCCCATGGTGTATATATACAACTCAAACAACTTGCTGGCTTCTTCCAAGAACTCTCGGACAAACGGCCTCAACTTGGTAATCAAAGGCTTCCATATCAACAAACAATCCGAAGATTGTTTCAAATTATATTCTTCTTCTGGGGAAAGTGTATCAATGTGTGTCGTGTGAAGCAGGGTATTGTCTAAATCCAGAACCAAGCATAACTTCTTTCTTCCCAACAGATTCTGCAACTCAATGTGTCCAATTCGCTCAATGAGGCGGCGGCTATCACAGACTGCACCCATATCCATCATATTCGGAATTTCCTTCAAACCGTGTGCCGGTGATCAAGGGTGGACAGATTTCCTTTCTTAATTAGGACTTGGGGGGGTGAACTCTTTTATAACAAAAATTCACCGACCTAAGTAACTTTATTATAACTTAATTACAAATCGTCCCTAAAATTTATTTTTCGTCAGTTGAGTCTTTAAAGTTGCATTTTGTACAATTTTCATTCTTTTTCCCAGATTCACTTAAACCAGGCCAGATTTTGACCCAACCCATTTTATCAAGGGCAGTCATGTCTTTACCAATATTATATGTATTCTTAATTATAGAATTTTATAAAAAAAAACTAAAAATAGAAATTAAATACAAAAAACAGTAAAAGATAAATAAAAAAAAGAACTCAATTTTTTTTAAAATATAATTAAAAAATAAAAAATATTTTATTTTCAGCAAGAAAAATTAGAATTTTTATTTTTTTAAAAATGAGTAAAGTTTCATAAAATATAGATTCAAAAAATTAAAGTTTATATTTTTTTAATTCATAATTATTTTTATGAAAATTTCCTCATTTTTTTTAAAAAAATAAAAAAAATCTATTTTTGTTTTACGAAAATATAGTTTTTTAAACTTTTTTTGAATCTATAATTATGAAAATTTACTCATTTTTTTTAAAAGAATAAAAAATTCCTATTTTTTTGAAATTAAAGTTTTGTTATTTTGTTTTATGTTTAAATTTATATTTATAAAATTTTACTCATTTTTTTTAAAAGTAAAAAAAAAATCTACTTTTTTTTTAAAAATGAAGTATTTTTTTTTTGAATCTACTTTTTTTTTGAATTTTACACACAATTAGTGAAATTGAATTAAAAATAATAATTAATTTTAAAACTTTTTAGTTTTTTTTTAAAAAATCATTATTGAAATTGGGTACTTTTAATCAAAAATAAATTTTATGATGCAAATCGGTTATAGCCTAAATTGTAGATTACAACTTGTAATTTAGTTTAATTGAATAGTAAGTAATTATAGGACTACTAATTCTAAATACAACAATTTAGTATGTATAATTAAGAGTTGCTTGCAAATCAAGTAAATATAAATAAAAATTCCTAATTTTTATAACCTTTATTTAATTTATAGCCAAAAAAAGGAAACAATCTTAACAAAATAAAACTAAATATGAGAATAATTCTATGTCTTTAAGTTTGATTATTTACATAGTGAGTTACACATAAAATATATTGAATATCAATATTTTTGTTGATATTAAAGCAAAATTGTTATACTCATTAATATAACAATTATTTACATAACTAAGTTATCTTAGTTACAACATATAAGCTAAAAGACACTTTTTGACTTTTAAAATTTTAAACTTAATAATAAATTTATACTTATTGTAAGAGCCCAACTTTTATGAATAAAGATTTAATTTTTTATATATATTATTTTGAAATAGTAAGGTGTTGATTTGATAAATGTGATAAGTTATGGTTGAGATGTGCGACTTTTACAAAGTAAGCAAGTGGTTATAAAATATTCGTTGTGTCGGAAAATATTCGTTTGGTCAAGGAATATTCTTTTCGTCGGAGAATATTTGTACGACGGCGCAGTCATTGGTGGACCCCACAACGGAATGAATGTCGGATATAGAAAGCGACAGAAGTAAATTTTTATAAAAATAACAGTAAAATTGTTATCGTTAAACTGTTGAAATACCCGGTGATAAAAATACAGTAATACGCGTTGTTGCACAGTATTTTGATATTGGTTCCTACGTAAGAAGTCACTCATTCAATAATTGTTACAGTAATTACTGTTTAATATTTTATATTATTGATTCAATAATTGCTACGTTGATATTTTATTGATTCAATAATTGTCACTGCACAATATTTCACATTATCAAATCAATAATTCATATTATTTGAATAATATTATTAGATAGTGTTGTTGACAATGTTTAGAAAGTTCTGTCTAGGAAAGGGGTTTGGTCACCTAATTACGCGCCAGTAATGAGAAATCCTTATCGAAAAGTCCCATCTTTCTTGGGAACAACCTAGTTGTCAATATTGTAATTATATAATATTATGAATAATAATTGGTGAATAATAATTGATTATTGATAAAAATGACATGAAAATATTTATTTCAATTTTGATATAAACGGAGGAATTTTTAGCAAAAGTGACAATTATTGAGAATAAATATTTTATCTGATAAAATAATTCATTCAAATATATTATTATAATATTACATTATAAGTGTATAATGTGATAATATAATAATATAATAGTGATGATATTTTGTATAACAAATTCATGATATATGAATAAAATGAGGAGAAAGAGAGCAAATTGGGTCCGAATTAATTTTGTTACAATAAATGCTAAAAGCATGTTTTGTGAGTTGGTGGGCCCCACTTGTTGTTGTAAAATGCTGATTGTTGATTTTTCAAAGTTGGTATACGGAGGTCTTTATCAGTATATATTTTGTCAGAATGAGAGTGTGGAAAAATCATCCGTATGTAAACTTAGGTCATTTTTCATTCGGTATTTGAAAAATTTTTCTTCTACAAAGTTGTAGAAAATTAAATTTTATATGGAGTGGACATAAGGTTCATATTTTTTTGATAAAAGGGCTATTTATTATGAATTATTGAAGTTTCTGAATATTGTTTAAATTAAAAATATTTTGGTGGAGATTTTCTAGAATGGTGGGACCCACTCTTGTCCTTTTGTGTGTGAAGAATGCTGAAGAAAAAAAAATTCAATGGTGGTGTGTTGGAGAAAGCCACCGAGGGTTGCATTGTCAATCCTGGTATGCTAAGCATTTCCTATAAATAGGGTGCTTAGTTAGAAATGAAAATCACACCAGAATCAGAAATTTCGTTCTCTATACTATTGAGCGTATTTCTTGTAAGTATTTAGATACTTTGAGTGTTGATAACAGTACAAATTTTTCTCATCATAATATCCGATATTCTAGTCAGATCCAGTATTATGTTTCTCGTAAATGATGTTATTTTCTTTCAATATTCATAAAGAATATTATTTTCTTTCATATTTCATATTATGAAAGTGATAATATTTCATTTCATATTCTTAAATTTAAACTTAATACAGTAAGTATTGCTTCTATAATTCCTGAAATGATCAGAAATTCTTGAGTTTTGCGCTTCATCTAATATCATTTCTCTGAAATATTGGTCTGAACTTTTATGAATTTTTTATCTTTTAATGACGAGTTACTATTTACGAGAAAAAAATTATATTTTTTTTTATGTCCAAATTATCTTTGATTGTATCCATGTTTTGATCTTAATTCTTGAATTTTTCTCCACAATAGATTATTTTGGAGTATTCTTGAACTTGAATAAACTAAATTATGAATCCCTAATCTTTGTCCTTTATCTCACTAGATTCGTTCTTTAAAATATTTTTCATCATTCTCAGTTTTAAATGATGATACAAATGAATATCTTTGGCTTGTAGTGCAATGATGAATATCTTTGGTCTGTGATGCAAACATTAATGAATTTTGATGAATATCTTTGGCCTGTAATACAAAGATGAATGATTATCTGATGAATATCTTTGGCCCGTTTGGCAAAGATGGACAGGTGTTGAGATGAACATGATCACTAGTGATACAAATGAATATCTTTGGCCCGTAGTGCAAAGATGAGTATTTCAATTGAGATATATATTGATTGATGTTACAGGGATAAAATATTGATGATGGACTTTTAAATCATAGAAGATAATAGACATCATTCTCTACGTAACTCTTCTAATGAATTGTTAATTCCGCTGCACTTGTTGATCTAAAACTTGTTGTTCATAATATTTTATCTGATTTGTTGAAGACTAACGATAAATTATTTTTCATTATCTTAGTCATAATATTCTTTACTGGGCTAGTTTAACTCATCCTTTTCTTCCATTGTTCTCTTAAGAAAATGAGAATATCGCGGGTACTAGTCGGAGAATGGAGTGATTGTCCGAGTTAGAGCTGTAGAAGTCCTCACTATTTGTTTTTATAAAATAGTGTGATAATAAATATAATGAGGACTTAGTTTGAGTGTTTATATTTTTTACATATCTGTATTGACACTCACAATTGTGTGGTCGTATTTTGCACGACCGTTTGATATAAAAGATTGTATTTGAATTCTGTACCATGTATTTGACGACTCATAATGGGTTTAGTATTGAACCTATTTTGGGGGCGTCACACTTATTTGGCCTTATGTACATATTCTCTATTGTACAAAAAATATTTTTTTATATAAAAGGGCTAATTACACTTCTATTAAACCAAGTACCATTAAATTTATAATTCGACCTCCAAAGTATTTTGGCTTACAATTTACTATAGAAAATACCTAATTTCATACAATGTAGCTCCCAAATTCAGATTTTGACCAAAATTGGTTGGAATACCCGACCCGTCCATGAATTCGATTGGATCTTTGATTGTTTTATATCGATTGACTGTAGAAATATACGGATTAACTAAATTAAAAAAACTAACTAATACTATATTTGTTTGAAATACAGTATTATTCATCGAATTATCATTGAGGATTCCTTCAATTTCCCTTTCCACCACCTTTTTCAGCTTTGTCCAATCAATTTGTGCGGCTGAGTAAGCAAATCCCAACAAAATCATTTCTATAGATTTGTAACCACGTGGACCTTGAGATTGCAAGCGTTTGATGACTTAGGAACCCCTTTATATGGAGGTATGTTTTACATTTTCTTTTTTAATGAGTCTAGGGCTTTGTGTGATGAACTTTACATCTCGGTTTATATGTAAAGTATATTTTAATGGTATATTCCTCTAAAATCACACAATAATTGTCTATTTGTGCATTATTTTGTCATTTAATGTGTTATATATATATTCCACACACACCCACACGGACACACACACACACACACTCATACATATATGTATAGTAATGGATATTAAAAAACAAACAGAGGCATGAGTACTCTATTTTTTTTATAAAGTTTCATGAATTTTGTAATTTTTTTGGTCTGTAGTTAGTGTGTATTCAGAACACACTCTAGATGATGGTCTATATCCTGAGATTGAGTTATTTGAAAAACAAACACATGAGAAAGGTTTTACAACAAAGGAAAAAGGCTCAAAAATTGATGATAAAGGGAAACAGACTGCATATGATATTACATTTGATGTTGAGGTGGATATTGTGACTAATGACATGCCTCCTCTTATGAGAAATGAAGATGATGAAATTTTTAAGAAGGTTGTGATAGCACACTTTGTAAAGGGAAACAGATTTCAAATGCTACTACATTTGTTTTATTAAAACTTAATAATATTGTTGCATATGGTGAACAATATGTAAACTTTGTAAGTTTGGTTTTTTGTAAACAATGATAACTTTGTAAACTTAGTATTTCTTCATGTTTTTGTGAAACAATGATTGCTTGGTAGGCTTGATTTATTTTGGCATTATTGTGAAGTGATTGCCACTAGTAGTTTCTGAATAATGTAAACTTCTTTAAGTAGCTTGGAGAAATATATGGTTACTAGTACCGTTAATTAATTACATTAGACAAAGGATTGAATATTGAGGAACAATCTAAGTTACCATTAAACAAACAAATGCATGACATGGAGATCTCTATTCATGCATTAAATGGAAATACATTAGATGTTACTGTAAGAATCAAGGCCACAGTAAGAAATAAAGAGATAATTATTTCTCTATGATTCTTTGACTCATTACTCTACGATTCATTGATACATTTATCTTTAAGTATTTTACTTCTTTACTCTACGATAATAAAGTGTCTTCAACTTTAACTCTAAGAAATGATATTCAACTTAACGACCTTAGAGTGATCTTTATTTTACTTCTTTACTCTACGATAGTAGAGTGACTTCAGCCTTAACTCAACGAACTGGTACTCCCCTCAACGATCTTAGAGTTATCTTTAAGTAATTTACTTATTTACTCTACGATAATAGAGTGACTTTACTTCTTTACTCTACGATAGTAGAGTGACTTCGGCATTAACTCTATAAATTGATATTCCACTCAACGATCTTTGAGTTATCTTTAATACTTTACATCTTTACTCTACGATAGTAGAGTGACTTCAACATTTACCTAAAGAATTTCCATAATCTTCATTCATAAAAATTGCTCAGAAATTGCCCAGAACTCTAATCAGAACAGTTGCCCAGAAATAAAATTACTACCCTTGAACGCTCACACGTTGGAGGATCAACCAAGCGAAGAAATTACAACCACCATACCCATATTCACACAAACCTAGACAACCAAGAAATCTTATTCCGATATTGTTTGAGCTTCTCCAAGCTGTCTTCATCACTGAATTCTTCATACATATCAATTTTGATCAATGTGCCCTAATTTTCCCTATTTTTCTTGAGCGAATTTGGTGAATTTAGATCTCAATTGAGTTGCATCGATGCTATTGATGAAATTAAGGTTTTAATAAATTGTTCCAGACACAGGAAGGAGAAGAAGAGATGAAAAAAACAAAAATACCCATTCAAATCCATTGGTTAGTTTCTTCTTTGTTGCTCTTCTTCTCTCCTTACTCTGGTTTCTTCTTTGTTTCTCTTCTGTTCTCCTTACTCTGGTCTTTTTCTTTTCTGCTCTTCTGTTCTTTTTGCTCTGGTTTCTTCTGTTCTACCCGTCGATGACCACCGAAAGCTACTACCCCACGGCAGGTAAAAATTATCCAACGCCACCTCTACTAAACCCAATTATGCCGTACTTTCCTTTTTAATTACTATCATAACTATCCACCTCCTGTACTTTCTCTGTTCAAATTTCTAGCTCCGTTGTTAATTTAATTATTCTTCTAATTTCTATTGTATTTTCTTATTCTTTTTAGTCTAGAATTCAAGAAAAGTCAAATAAAAAGTTCCAAATTCGCAGATCTACGAGCTAGTAGGTCAGTGGAAAAGGGAAAATGAAGCATGATGATATTTTAACAATTAATTTTCTCTTCTTCTTCTTGAAGGGTAAAACATAAAATATAGCAAAATATTGGGATATTTCTTGTCATTGGCAAAAATGTTACATTTTAGTCTAATATAGCAAAACAAATATTAAAATTTTATTAATATAACTTATAAAAAGAATGTTGAAGTACGATTTGTACTCCATATTTTTTTTAAGAAATTGGTTTAGCACCTTAACTATAAAACTTCTTCTTTTTCTTTTTCTTTTTTATTTGGGGGGGGGGGGGGGGGAGGGTGTGTGTGTGGGAGGGGCGAAGGTTGGTGTTTTGGGAGAAGGACAAAGAAAATAGTAAACAAATAAAAATATAAATAGTTAAATGTATTAAAGTAATTAAAAAATAATATACTAATTATAAATTAATTCATCCCATATCACATGTACATCATGACACTTTTGAATCAATTATATATTTAATTTCTATTCTTTGTTAATTGAAACTAGATGAGGATAATTAGGGTGAAAAAAGATATTCAAATTTTAAAATAATTTTTAATAATTTTTATTTATTTTCTCATATTTATTTTATTTTTTTTTTCATAGAAGTTCTTATAGTTTATGGTGGTAGACCAATTTTTTGAAAAAATATAGGTTGCAAAGTTCTATTAAAAAAATTCTAAAATTATACTCCTTTTACCTCTCATTTTAAAATGAAAATAGAGCGAATAGTATATATTATTTTTTTTACTTAAAGTTTAGAGTACTTTTAATCAAAAATAAAATTTATGATGCAAATGCTAAACTATAAAACTTAAACTATTCTCTGTTAATTGAAAATACAGTGAGGACAATGCGGGGGTGAAAAAAGATATTCAAATATTTAAATAATTTATAATAATTTGTATTTATTTTCTCATAGCTTTTTACTGTTTTTTGTCTAGATGTTCTTATAATTTATGGTGCTAGACCAATTTTCAGTTTTAGCTCTTAAACTATAAGATACAACTTGTAATTTAGTTTAACTGTATAGTAACAGTTAACTACTACACAGTTAAAGTATTAAAGTAATTAAAAAAATAATATGCTAATTATAAATTAATTCATCAAATATAACATGTACACAATTAAAAAAATAATATACTAATTATATTTTTATTTTTTATTCTCCGTTAATTGAAACTAGATGAGGACAATTATGCGGGGCGAAAAAAGATATTCAATTTGTTTCGATTTTTTTTTGTTTTACAAATGTTTAAATAATGTTTATTAATTTATATTTTTTCCCCTCATATTTCCTCTATTGTTTTTTGCCTAGAAGTTCTTATAGTTTATGGTGCTAGACCAATTTTTTTTAAAAATATAAGTTGCAAATCCTACCTCAACATTCTTTTTTGTAAGTTATATTAATAAAATTCTAATATTTTCCTCCTTTTAACTCTCCTTTTAATAGGAAAATAGATCGAATAGTATAACTTATTTTTTTACTTCAAGTTTAGGGTATTTTTAATCAAAAATAAATTTTATAATGCAAATCGGTTATAGCCTAAACTGTAGGTTACAACTTGTAATTTAGTTTAATTGTATAGTAAGTAATTATAGGACTACTAATTCAAAATATAACAATTTCGTATGTATAATTAAGAGTTGCTTGCAAATCAAGTAAATATAAATAAAAATAACTAATTTTTATAACATTTATTTAATTTATAGCCAAAAAAAGGAAACATTCTTAACAAAATAAAACTAAATATGAGAATAATTCTATATCTTTATGTTTGATTATTTACATAGTGAGTTACACAAAAAATATTGAATATCAATATTTTTATTGATATTAAAGCAAAATTGTTATACTCATTAATATAACAATTATTTACATAACTAAGTTATCTTAGTTACAACATATAAGCTAAAAGACACTTTTTGACTATTAAAATTTTAAACTTAATAATAAATATATACTTATTGTAAGACCCCAATTTTTATAAATAAAGATTTAATTATTTTTATATATTATTTTGAAATAGTAAGGTGTTGATTTGATAAATGTGATAAGTTATGGGTGAGATGTGCGACTTTTACAAAGTAAGCAAGTGGTTATAAAATATTCGTTGTGTCGGAAAATATTCGTTTGGTCAAGGAATATTCTTTTTGTCGGAGAATATTCGTACGAAGGCGCAGTCATTGGTGGACCCCACAACGGAATGAATGTCGGATATAGAAAGCGACAGAAGTAAATTTTTATAAAAATAACAGTAAAACTGTTATCGTTAAACTGTTAAAATATCCGGTGATAAAAATACAGTAATACGCGTTGTTGCACAGTATTTCGAATTATTGGTTCCTACGTAAGAAGTCACTCATTCAATAATTGTTACAGTAATTACTTTTTAATATTTTATATTACTGATTCAATAATTGCTACGTTGATATTTTATTGATTCAATAATTGTCACTGCACAATATTTCACATTATCAAATCAATAATTCATATTATTTGAATAATATTATTAGATAGTGTTGTTGACAATGTCTAAAAAGTTCTGTCTAGGAAAGAGGTTTGGTCACCTAATTGCGCGCCAGTAAGGAGAAATCCTTATCGGAAAGTCCCCTCTTTCTTGGGAACGACGTAGTTGTCAATATTGTAATTCTATAATATTATGAATAATAATTGGTGAATAATAATTGATTATTGATAAAAATGACAAGGAAATATTTATTTCAATTTTGATATAAACGGAGGAATTTTTAGCAAAAGTGACAATTATTGAGAATGAATATTTTATCTGATAAAATAATTCATTCAAATATATTATTATAATATTATATTATAAGTGTATATTGTGATAATATAATAATATAATAGTGATGATATTTTTTTATAACAAATTCATGATATATGAATAAAATGAGGAGAAAGAGAGCAAATTGGGTCCGAATTGATTTTGTTACAATAAATGCTAAAAGAATGTTTTGTGAGTTGGTGGGCCCCACTTGCTGTTGTAAAATGCTGATTGTTGATTTTTCAAAGTTGGTATACGGAGGTCTTTATCAGTATATATTTTGTCAGAGTGAGAGTGTGGAAAAATCATCCGTATGTAAACTTAGGTCATTTTTCATTCGGAATTTGAAAATTTTTTCTTCTACAAAATTGTAGAGAATTAAATTTTATATGGAGTGGACATAAGATTCATATTTTTTTGATAAAAGGGCTATTTATTATAAATTATTGAAGTTTCTGAATATTGTTTAAATTAAAAATATTTTGGTGGAGATTTTCTAAAATGGTGGGCCCCACTCTTGTCCTTTTGTGTGTGAAGAATGCTGAAGAAAAAAAATTCAATGGTGGTGTGTTGGAGAAAGCCACCGAGGGTTGCATTGTCAATCCTGGTGTGCTAAGCATTTTCTATAAATAGGGTGCTTAGTTATAAATGAAAATCACACCAGAATCAGAAATTTCTTTCTCTATACCATTGAGCGTATTTCTTATAAGTATTTAGATACTTTGAGTGTTGATAACGGTACAAATTTTTCTCATCATAATATCCGATATTCTAGTCAGATCGAGTATTATACTAAGGTAAAGGATATTATGTTTCTCGTAAATGACGTTATTTTCTTTCAATATTCATAAAAAATATTATTTTCTTTCATATTCCATATTATGAAAGTGATAATATTTCATTTCATATTCTTAAATTTAAACTTACTACAGCAAGTATTGCTTCTATAATTCCTGAAATGATCAGAAATTCTTGAGTTTTGCGCTTCATCTAATATCATTTCACTGAAATATTGGTCTGAACTTTTATGAATTTTTTATCTTTTAATGACGAGTTACTATTCACCAGAAAAAAAAATTATATTTTTTTTATGTCCAAATTATCTTTGATTGTATCCTTGTTTTGATCTTAATTCTTGAATTTTTCTCCACAATTGATTATTTTGGAGTATTCTTGAACTTGGATAAACTAAATTACGAATCCCTAATCTTTGTCCTTTATCTCACTAGATTCGTTCTTTAAAATATTTTTCATCATTCTCAGTTTTAAATGATGATACAAATGAATATCTTTGGCCTGTAGTGCAATGATGAATATCTTTGGCCTGTAGTGCAATGATGAATATCTTTGGCCTGTAATGCATACATGAATGATTTCTTGATGAATATCTTTGGCCTGTAATACAAAGATGAATGATTACCTGATGAATATCTTTGGCCCGTAAGGCAAATATGGACAGGTGTTGAGATGAACATGATCACTGGTGATACAAATGAATATCTTAGGCCCGTAGTGCAAAGATGAGTATTTGATTTGAGATATATATTGATTGATGTTACAGGGATAAAATATTGATGATGGACTTTTAAATCATAGAAGATAGTAGACATCATTCTCTACGTAACTCTTCTAATGAATTGTTAATTCCGCTGCAGTTGTTGATCTAAAACTTGTTGTCCATATTATTTTATCTGATTTGTTGAAGACTAACGATAAATTATTTTTCATTATCTTAGTCATAATATTCTTTATTGGGCTAGTTTAGCTCACCCTTTTCTTCCATTGTTCTCTTCAGAAAATGAGAATATCGCGGGTACTAGTCGGAGAATGGAGTGATTGTCCGAGTTAGAGCTGTAGAAGTCCTCACAATTTTTTTTATATAAAATAGTGTGATAATAAATGTAATGAGAACTTAGTTTGAGTGTTTATATTTTCTACATGTCTGTATTGACACTCACAATTGTGTGGTCGTATTTTGCACGACCGTTTAATATAAAAGATTGTATTTGAATTCTGTACCATGTATTTGACAACTCAGAATGGGTTTAGTATTGAACCTATTTTGGAGGCGTCACATTTATTTAGCCTTATGTACATATTCTCTATGTTGTACAAAAAATATTTTTTTATATAAAAGGGCAAATTACACTTCTATTAAACCAAGTACCATTAAATTTATAATTCGGCCTCCAAAGTATTTTGGCTTACAATTTACTATATAAAATACCTAATTTCATACAATGTAGCTCCCAAATTTAGATTTTGGCCAAAATTGGTTGGAATACCCGACCCGTCCATGAATTCGATTGAATTTTTGATTGTTTTATATCGATTGACTGTAGAAATATACTGATTAACTAAATTAAAAAAACTAACTAATACTATATTTGTTTGAAATACAGTATTATTCATCGAATTACCATTGAGGATTCCTTCAATTTCCCTTTCCATCACCTTTTTCAGCTTTGTCCAATCAATTTGTGTGGCTGAGTAAGCAAATCCCAACAAAATCATTTCTATAGATTTGTAACCACGTGGACCTTGAGATTGCAAGCGTTTGATGACTTAGGAACCCCTTTATATGAAGGTATGTTTTACATTTTCTTTTTTAATGAGTCTAGGGCTTTGTGTGATGAACTTTACATCTCGTTTTATATGTAAAGTATATTTTAATGGTATATTCCTCTAAAATCACACAATAATTATCTATTTGTGCATTATTTTGTCATTTAATGTGTTATATATATATTCCACACACACCCACACGGACACACACACACACTTATACATATATGTATAGTAATGGATATTAAAAAACAAACAGAGGCATGAGTACTCTATTTTTTTTATAAAGTTTCATGAATTTTGTAATTTTTTTGGTTTATAGTTAGTGTGTATTCAGAACCCACTCTAGATGATGGTTTATATCTTGAGATTGAGTTATTTGAAAAACAAACACATGAGAAAGGTATTACAACAAAGGAAAAAGGCTCAAAAATAGATGATAAAGGGAAACCGACTGCATATGATATTACATTTGATGTTGAGGTGGATATTGTGACTAATGACATGCCTCCTCTTATGAGAAGTGAAGATGATGAAATGTTTAAGAAGGTTGTGATAACACACTTTGTAACGGGAAACAGATTTTAGATGCTACTACATTTGTTTTATTAAAACTTAATAATATTGTTGCATATGGTGAACAATATGTAAACTTTGTAAGTTTGGTTTTTTGTAAACAATGATAACTTTGTAAGCTTAGTATTTCTTCATGTTTTTGTCAAACAATGATTGCTTGGTAGGCTTGATTTATTTTAGCATTATTGTGAAGTGATTGCCACTAGTAGTTTCTGAATAATGTAAACTTCTTTAAGTAGCCTGGAGAAATATATGGTTACTAGTACCGTTAATTAATTACATTAGACAAAGGATTGAATATTGAGGAACAATCTAAGTTACCATTAGACAAACAAAAGCATGACATGGAGATCTCTATTCATGCATTAAATGGAAATACATCAGATGTTACTGTAAGAATCAAGGCCATAGTAGGGAATAAAGAGATAATTATTTCGCTATGATTCATTGACTCATTACTCTACGATTCATTGATACATTTATCTTTAAGTATTTCACTTCTTTACTCTACGATAATAAAGTGTCTTCAACTTTAACTCTAAGAAATGATATTCAACTTAACGACCTTAGAGTGATCTTTATTTTACTTCTTTACTCTATGATAGTAGAGTGACTTCAGCCTTAACTCAACGAACTGGTACTCCCCTCAACGATCTTAGAGTTATCTTTAAGTAATTTACTTATTTACTCTACGATAATAGAGTGACTTTACTTCTTTACTCTACGATAGTAGAGTGACTTCGGCATTAACTCTATAAATTGGTATTCCACTCGACGGTCTTTGAGTTATCTTTAATACTTTACTTCTTTACTCTACGATAATAGAGTGACTTCAACATGTACCTAAAGAATTTCCATAATCTTCATTCATAAAAATTGCTCCGAAATTGCCCAAAACTCTAATCAGAAAAGCTACCCAGAAATCAAATTACTACCCTTGAACGCTCACACGTTGGAGGATCAACCCAAGCGAAGAAATTACAACCACCATACCCATATTCACACCAACCTAGACAACCAAGAAATCTTCTTCCGATATTGTTTGAGCTTCTTCAAGCCGTCTTCATCATTGAATTCTTCATACATATCAATTTTGATCCATGTGCCCTAATTTTCCGTATTTTTCTTGAGCGAATTTGGTGAATTTAGATCTCAATTGAGTTGCATCGATGCTATTGATGAAATTAAGGTTTTAATAAATTGTTCCAGACACGGGAAGGAGAAGAAGAGATGGAAAAAACAAAAATACCCATTCAAATCAATTGGTTAGTTTCTTCTTTGTTGCTCTTCTTCTCTCCTTACTCTGGTTTCTTCTTTGTTTCTCTTCTGTTCTCCTTACTCTGGTCTTCTTCTTTTCTGCTCTTCTGTTCTCTTTGCTCTGGTTTCTTCTGTTCTACCCGTCGATGACCACCGGAATCTACTATCCTACGACAGGTAAAAATTATCCAACGCCACCTCCACTAAACCCAATTGTGCTGTACTTTCCTTTTTAATTACTATCATAGCTATCCACCTCCTGTACTTTCTCTGTTCAAATTTCCAGCTCCGTTGTTAATTTAATTATTCTTCTAGTTTCTATTGTATTTTCTTATTCTTTTTAGTCTAGAATTCAAGAAAAGTCAAATAAAATGTTCCAAATTCGCAAATCTACGAGCTAGTAGGACTGTGGAAAAAGGAAAATGAAGCATGATGATATTTTAACAATTAATGTTCTCTTCTTCTTCTTGAAGGGTAAAACATAAAATGTAGCAAAATATTAGGATACATTCTTGTCAATGGCAAAAATGTTACATTTTAGTCTAATATAGCAAAACAAATATTAAAATTTTATTAATATAACTTATAAAATAAATGTTGAAGTACGATTTGTATGTACTCCATATTTTTTAAAGAAATTGGTTTAGCACCTTAAACTATAAAACTTCTTTTTTTTTCTTTTTTATTTGGGGGGAGGGTTGGTGTTTTGGGAGAAGGACAAAGAAAATATTAAACAAATAAAAAATATAAATAGTTAAAAGCATTAAAGTAATTAAAAAATAATATACTAATTATAAATTAATTCATCCCATATCACATGTACATCATGAGACTTTTGAATCAATTATATTTTTAATTTCTATTATTTGTTAATTGAAACTAGATGAGGACAATTATGGTGAAAAAAGATATTCAATTTTTGAAATAATTTTTATTTATTTTCTCATATTTATTTTACTGTTTTTTTCATAGAAGTTCTTATAGTTTATGGTGGTAGACCAGTTTTTTGAAAAAATATAGGTTGCAAAGTTCTATTAAAAAAATTTAAAATTTTACTCCTTTTACCTCTCATTTTAAAATGAAACTAGAGCGAATAGTATATATTATTTTTTTTACTTAAAGTTTAGAGTACTTTTAATCAAAAATAAAATTTATGATGCAAATGCTAAACTATAAAACTTAAACTATTCTCTGTTAATTGAAAATACAGTGAGGAAAATGCGGGGGTGAAAAAAGATATTCAAATTTTTAAATAATTTATAATAATTTGTATTTATTTTCTCATAGCTTTTTACTGTTTTTTGTCTAGATGTTCTTATAATTTATGGTGCTAGACCAATTTTCAGTTTTAGCTCTTAAACTATAAGATACAACTTGTAATTTAGTTTAACTGTATAGTAACAGTTAACTACTATACAGTTAAAGTATTAAAGTAATTAAAAAAATAATATGCTAATTATAAATTAATTCATCACATATCACATGTGTACACCATGAATTTTTTGAATCAATTATATTTTTAATTTTTATTCTCCGTTAATTGAAACTAGATGAGGACAATTATGCGGGGCGAAAAAAGATATTCAAATTGTTTCAATTTTTGTTTTACAACTTTTTAAATAATTTATAATATTTGTATTTATTTTCTCATATTTTTTTTACTGTTGTTTGCCTAGAAGTTCTTATAGTTTATGGTGCTAGACAAATTTTTTGAAAAAATATAAGTTGCAAATCGTACCTCAACATTCTTTTTTGTAAGTTCTATTAATAAAATTCTAATATGTTACTCCTTTTACCTCTCATTTTAATAGGAAAATAGAGCGAATAGTATAAATTATTTTTTTACTTGAAGTTTAGGGTACTTTTAATCAAAAATAAATTTTATGATGCAAATCTCGGTTATAACCTAAACTGTAGGGTACAACTTGTAATTTAGTTTAACTTATAGTAGGTAATTATAGGACTACTAATTCAAAATACAACAATTTAGTATGTATAATTAAGAGTTCCTTGCAAATCAAGTAAATATAAATAAAAATACCTAATTTTTATAACATTTATTTAATTTATAGCAAAAAAAAGGAAACATTTTTATCAAAATAAAACTAAATATGAGAAATATTCTATATTTATCATTCTATTGACTAAAACTATAGAATTTATGTCAATTTTAAGTTTTTTAAAATGTTTCAAATTGATTTTAAAAAGCCAATAATAATTTTATATTTTGTAACAAACTTATACTCATATTTTGTCAATGCTAATATATCATATTTTTTAAAAAAAACATCATTTCTCAATAACTCAATCAATTTCAAACTCCATTAAAATGGGCCATTTATACATTCAGATTCCAACAATACCAAAAAAACAAATTACATTTACAGTAAAATAAAAAGAATCATCCATCCATTCCCTCATAAAACAATTGTCCAAGGTCTTTGCCTCTTTCCTAAAACCTTGTGAACTCTTTCCAAGCCCCCCAAACAGGCCAAACCAGAAGAACTAGTCTCACTACCAGTCTGTTCTTGCCCTCCAGCATTGCCAATATTGCCATTGCCTTGACATGAATCCATTTGATTAACCCTAAACTCCTCTTCAGGCAGCCTTTTCCACAAGTAATAGGCTGCAGTTATCCACTTGGGATTCACTAAAAACTTGTCCTCCATCAATGCCCATCGCGCCTCGCCTGTATTGGCATCCGTGGAGACTACGTGTGTCACCGATAGGCTGCAACATTCAGCCGAACACGTAGCTCCCATTTCCTCTGCCATTCTCCACAACTTGCAATACCCTGTGGTGGACGTTATAGCAGCCTGCCCCAACACAAGTTTGCAGCCCTTGAAAACATTCCTCCGAAAAAATTCTAGCAATTTCCTCACATCGCGATACATAAAATTCAACTCCCAAAAAAAAACACAGTGAATCCTCTTGAGCACTTGCAAAACACAAGTCAGGGCTCCTTTAGTCTCGCTTTCATCGCTTTTCTGTTCCGAAAACGACCTAGACTTGCTGCCATTTTCAGCAAAATACTTGTACTTATCCATCAAGATGAGATTATCCGAATTCCTTTTCCATACCGACTCGTTATCATCAAGAATCAGAACAGCGCTCTCATGGACCGGAACAACATCAAGACCTTTTTGATGTTTCTCGGTGGAATCCTCTCTTGAGATGACTTTGGAGTTGAAGTAGACATTCTCAGGATCAAGAAACTCAGCCATTCGCAACGCGTAGTTTCGATCCCCCATGGTGTATATATACAACTCAAACAACTTGCTGGCTTCTTCCAAGAACTCTCGGACAAACGGCCTCAACTTGGTAATCAAAGGCTTCCATATCAACAAACAATCCGAAGATTGTTTCAAATTATATTCTTCTTCTGGGGAAAGTGTATCAATGTGTGTCGTGTGAAGCAGGGTATTGTCTAAATCCAGAACCAAGCATAACTTCTTTCTTCCCAACAGATTCTGCAACTCAATGTGTCCAATTCGCTCAATGAGGCGGCGGCTATCACAGACTGCACCCATATCCATCATATTCGGAATTTCCTTCAAACCGTGTGCCGGTGATCAAGGGTGGACAGATTTCCTTTCTTAATTAGGACTTGGGGGTGAACTCTTTTATAACAAAAATTCACCGACCTAAGTAACTTTATTATAACTTAATTACAAATCGTACCCTATAGTTTAGATTCATCATAATTTTTATATATAAAATTTGTGAATATTAAGAATGTATTTTTATAACTTTATTATTCTTAAATATATAACTTGTTATTTTATAGCCCTGATATTATAATAAAATTAAATTGACAAACTTACGAACATTATGTTATTTTATTTTATTAACAATTAAAGGAGGACTATTCATATAGAACCAAAAAAAATTAATTAATACTCCATATTACACTCTTTTTGTGTGCAATATGTATACAGTTGAATGATTCTTTTGTCCCTTCAAGTTGTCACCCAATTTTAAAATCGTCCTTAAAATTTATTTTTCGTCAGTTGAGTCTTTAAAGTTGCATTTTGCACAATTTCCATTCTTTTTTCACAGATTCACTTAAACCCGACCAGATTTTGACCCAACCCATTTTATCAAGGGCAGTTATGTCTTTACCAATATTATATGTATTCTTAATTATAGAATTTTATAAAAAAAAACTAAAAATAGAAATTAAAATACAAAAAACAGTAAAAGATAAATAAAAAAAAGAACTCAATTTTTTTTTAAAATATAATTAAAAAATAAAAAATATTTTATTTTCAGCAAGAAAAATTAGAATTTTTATTTTTTTAAAAATGAGTAAAGTTTCATAAAATATAGATTCAAAAAAATTAAAGTTTATATTTTTTTTAATTCTTAATTATTTTTATGAAAATTTACTCATTTTTTTAAAAAAATAAAAAAATCTATTTTTATTTTATGAAAATATAGTTTTTTAAACTTTTTTTGAATCTATAATTATGAAAATTTACTCATTTTTTTAAAAAGAATAAAAAATTCCTATTTTTTTGAAATTAAAGTTTTGTTATTTTGTTTTATGTTTAAATTTATATTTATAAAATTTTACTCATTTTTTTTTAAAAGTAAAAAAAAATCTACTTTTTTTTTGAAAATGAAGTTTTCTTTTTTGAATCTACTTTTTTTTTGAAACTTTACACACAATTAGTGAAATTGAATTAAAAATAATAATTAATTTTAAAACTTTTTAGTTTTTTATTTAAAAAAAATCATTATTGAAATTGGGTCGGGTCAAAAATTTGGACAGGTTTAAGTGAAACTGGGAAAAAGGAATTGACACAAAATGTCACTTTAAAGACTCAACTGACAAAAAATAAATTTTAAAGACGATTTTAAAAGTGGGTGGTAACTTGAAAAGAAAGAAGTGTTATTCAACCATAAGTATACAGGAGGGTGGTTAATAGAAAAAGGGGGGGGGGGGGGGGGGGTTATTTCACAAGAGTGGAGACATATTTATCATATTATTGATTTCTGAAAAACTTTTGAATCCTGAAATCTTTTGGACTCACAGAAATAAGTAAAATTTTGAATTAAAAACTGTTACCATAACTTCTATAATCAAATCCATTTACCAGGCACTTTGTGTTGTACATTGTGGAATATATCTTGTTGTATTTTGCGAAATATGTCTTTGTAGCATCTAAGAAATTATGTTATGAATTAATAAATAACAAATGTACAATATCATGTAATTCTTGAAGTCATTAACTGAAATACATCTCAAGAATTGACTTGTAATAAAAAGAATCCTATAAAAAAATAAAAATAAATTTTACTTACATAGATCATTCAACAAAACCTTTATTATTAGTTACATAAACTTACAAAAAAAAAAAGTCACGCATAGCCTAGGAAAAGAAAATCTTGTAAAGATCAATAAATTAGGAAATTGATATTTTTACATCATTTTTTGATATTTTCACATGCATGGCCCACATATTAGTTGTTGTGTTGAATTTTTATTGGCTAATATGTGGGTCATACGTGTGAGAATATCAAAAAGTGATGTGAAAATATCAGTTTTCATAAATTATTAAGGCTTAGGGGTTATTTGATAAAACTGAATGAAAAGTTCCAAATGTATAAGAGAATTTGAATGAGCTAAATAGATTAAAAGTTCTGAATACGGAATGAAATGATGTGTTTGATAATTGTCTATCTAAAATATCTGAATGCATATAATTTCCTATTTTAACCTTCTGGAATATTATGAATAAAATTATTATGCAATTACTACAAATAAATAATATTATCTAAAAAATATAAACTTTTGAACAATATTTGATGTAAACTATTAGTAATATAATTTTAAGAATAAAACCCTAAAAAATTAATAACATTATATCCATAAAATAAAAACAAAAGATTACAACAACATTCATTAAATTGGTTATTGATCAATTTTGTGTTTAAAAAATCAAAAATATTTTGTATATAACAAAATTTGTTTACAATAGAAAAATAAAATGAAATTGAATGTAATTTTTAATTATCAATCAGGGTATGTAAATAAAACTATCATTCAACACTACTCCTTACCCATATGACTTAATTACAAATTGTACCCTATAGTTTAGATTCATACTTGATTGACACCCTGAATTTTATTTTCAATTAAAATCACCTTAAAATTTAAATAAAAGAATAATTTGCATCCTTCGCTCTATTTTCCTATTCAATGAAGGATAAAACATAAAATATAGCAAAATCTTGGGATCCATTCTTACCAATGGCAAAAATGTTAAATTTTAGTCTGATATAGCAAAAAAAATATTAAAATTTTATTAATATAACTTATAAAAAGAATGTTGAAGTACGAATTGTACTCCATATGGTTTTTAAGAAATTGGTCAAGGAATATTCTTTTTGTCGGAGAATATTTGTACGACGGCGCAGTCATTGGTGGACCCCACAACGGAATGAATGTCGGATATAGAAAGCGACAGAAGTAAATTTTTATAAAAATAACAGTAAAACTGTTATCGTTAAACTGTTGAAATACACGGTGATAAAAATACAGTAATACGCGTTGTTGCACAGTATTTTGAATTATTGGTTCCTACGTAAGAAGTCACTCATTCAATAATTGTTACAGTAATTACTGTTTAATATTTTATATTATTGATTCAATAATTGCTACGTTGATATTTTATTGATTCAATAATTGTCACTGCACAATATTTCACATTATCAAATCAATAATTCATATTATTTGAATAATATTATTAGATAGTGTTGTTGACAATGTTTAGAAAGTTCTGTCTAGGAAAGGGGTTTGGTCACCTAATTACGCGCCAGTAATGAGAAATCTTTATCGGAAAGTCCCATCTTTCTTTGGAACGACCTAGTTGTCAATATTGTAATTCTATAATATTATGAATAATAATTGGTGAATAATAATTGATTATTGATAAAAATGACAAGAAAATATTTATTTCAATTTTGATATAAACGGAGGAATTTTTAGCAAAAGTGACAATTATTGAGAATGAATATTTTATCTGATAAAATAATTCATTCAAATATATTATTATAATATTACATTATAAGTGTATATTGTGATAATATAAAAATATAATAGTGATGATATTTTTTATAACAAATTCATGATATATGAATAAAATGAGGAGAAAGAGAGCAAATTGGGTCCGAATTAATTTTGTTACAATAAATGCTAAAAGCATGTTTTGTGAGTTGGTGGGCCCCACTTGTTGTTGTAAAATGCTGATTGTTGATTTTTCAAAGTTGGTATACGGAGGTCTTTATCAGTATATATTTTGTCAGAATGAGAGTGTGGAAAAATCATCCGTATGTAAACTTAGGTCATTTTTCATTCGGAATTTGAAAATTTTTTCTTCTACAAAGTTGTAGAGAGTTAAATTTTATATGGAGTGGACATAAGGTTCATATTTTTTTGATAAAAGGGCTATTTATTATGAATTATTGAAGTTTCTGAATATTGTTTAAATTAAAAATATTTTGGTAGAGATTTTCTAGAATGGTGGGACCCACTCTTGTCCTTTTGTGTGTGAAGAATGCTGAAGAAATTTTTTTTCAAAGGTGGTGTGTTGGAGAAAGCCACCGAGGGTTGCATTGTCAATCCTGGTGTGCTAAGCATTTCCTATAAATAGGGTGCTTAGTTAAAAATAAAAATCACACCAGAATCAGAAATTCCGTTCTCTATACTACTGAGCGTATTTCTTATAAGTATTTAGATACTTTGAGTGTTGATAACAGTACAAGTTTTTCTCATCATAATATCCGATATTGTAGTCAGATCCAGTATTATACTGAGGTAAAGGATATTATGTTTCTCGTAAATGATGTTATTTTCTTTCAATATTCATAAAGAATATTATTTTCTTTCATATTTCATATTATGAAAGTGATAATATTTCATTTCATATTCTTAAATTTAAACTTACTACAGTAAGTATTGCATCTATAATTCCTGAAATGATCAGAAATTCTTGAGTTTTGCGCTTCATCTAATATCATTTCTCTGAAATATTGGTCTGAACTTTTATGAATTTTTTATCTTTTAATGACGAGTTACTATTCACGACAAAAAAAATTATATTTTTTTATGTCCAAATTATCTTTGATTGTATCCGTGTTTTGATCTTAATTCTTGAATTTTTCTCCACAATAGATTATTTTGGAGTATTCTTGAACTTGGATAAACTAAATTACGAATCCCTAATCTTTGTCCTTTATCTCACTAGATTCGTTCTTTAAAATATTTTTCATCATTCTCAGTTTTAAATGATGATACAAATGAATATCTTTGGCCTGTAGTGCAATGATGAATATCTTTGGCCTGTAATGCAAACATGAATGATTTTTTATGAATATCTTTGGCCTGTAATACAAAGATGAATGATTATCTGATGAATATCTTTGGCCCGTATGGCAAAGATGGACAGGTGTTGAGATGAACATGATCACTGGTGATACAAATGAATATATCTTTGGCCCGTAGTGCAAAGATGAGTATTTGAATTGAGATATATATTGATTGATGTTATAGGAATAAAATATTGATGATGGAATTTTAAATCATAGAAGATAGTAGACATCATTCTCTACGTAACTCTTCTAATGAATTGTTAATTCCGCTGCAGTTGTTGATCTAAAACTTGTTGTCCATAATATTTTATCTGATTTGTTGAAGACTAACGATAAATTATTTTTCATTATCTTAGTCATAATATTCTTTACTGGGCTAGTTTAGCTCACCATTTTCTTCCATTGTTCTCTTCAGAAAATGAGAATATCGCGGGTACTAGTCGGAGAATGGAGTGATTGTCCGAGTTAGAGCTGTAGAAATCCTCACTATTTGTTTTTATAAAATAGTGTGATAATAAATGTAATGAGGACTTAGTTTGAGTGTTTATATTTTCTACATGTCTGTATTGATACTCACAATTGTGTGGTCGTATTTTGCACGACCGTTTGATATAAAAGATTGTATTTGAATTCTGTACCATATATTTGACGACTCATAATGGGTTTAGTATTGAACCTATTTTGGGGGCGACACACTTATTTAGCCTTATGTACATATTCTCTATTGTACAAAAAATATTGTTTTATATAAAAGGGCTAATTACACTTCTATTAAACCAAGTACCATTAAATTTATAATTCGACCTCCAAAGTATTTTGGCTTACAATTTACTATACAAAATACCTAATTTCATACAATGTAGCTCCCAAATTCAGATTTTGGCCAAAATTGGTTGGAATACCCGACCCGTCCATGAATTCGATTGGATCTTTGATTGTTTTATAGCGATTGACTGTAGAAATATACGGATTAACTAAATTAAAAAAACTAACTAATACTATATTTGTTTGAAATACAGTATTATTCATCGAATTACCATTGAGGATTCCTTCAATTTCCCTTTCCACCACCTTTTTCAGCTTTGTCCAATCAATTTGTGCGGCTGAGTAAGCAAATCCCAACAAAATCATTTCTATAGATTTGTAACCACGTGGACCTTGAGATTGCAAGCGTTTGATGACTTAGGAACCCCTTTATATGGAGGTATGTTTTACATTTTCTTTTTTAATGAGTCTAGGGCTTTGTGTGATGAACTTTACATCTCGTTTTATATGTAAAGTATATTTTAATGGTATATTCCTCTAAAATCACACAATAATTGTCTATTTGTGCATTATTTTGTCATTTAATGTGTTATATATATATTCCACACACACCCACACGGACACACACACACATATATGTATAGTAATGGATATTTAAAAATAAATAGAGGCATGAGTACTCTATTTTTTTATAAAGTTTCATGAATTTTGTAATTTTTTTGGTCTGTAGTTAGTGTCTATTCAAAACCCACTCTAGATGATGGTCTATATCCTGAGATTGAGTTATTTGAAAAACAAACACATGAGAAAGGTATTACAATAAAGGAAAAAGGCTCAAAAATAGATGATAAAGGGAAACAGACTGCATATGCTATTACATTTGATGTTGAGGTGGATATTGTGACTAATGACATGCCTCCTCTTATGAGAAGTGAAGATGATGAAATGTTTAAGAATGTAGTGATAGCACACTCTGTAAAGGGAAACAGATTTCAGATGCTACTACATTTGTTTATTAAAACTTAATAATATTGTTGCATATGGTGAACAATCTGTAAACTTTGTAAGTTTGGTTTTTTGTAAACAATGATAACTTTGTAAGCTTAGTATTTGTTCATGTTTTTGTCAAACAATGATTGCTTGGTAGGCTTGATTTATTTTGGCATTATTGTGAAGTGATTGCCACTAGTAGTTTCTGAATAATGTAAACTTCTTTAATTAGCTTGGAGAAATATATGGTCACTAGTACTGTTAATTAATTACATTAGACAAAGGATTGAATATTGAGGAACAATCTAAGTTACCATTAGACAAACAAAAGCATGACATGGAGATCTCTATTCATGCATGGAAATACATCAAACGTTACTGTAAGAATCAAGGCCACAGTAGGGAATAAAGAGATAATTTTTTCTCTATGATTCATTGACTCATTACTCTACGATTCATTGATACATTTATCTTTAAGTATTTTACTTCTTTACTCTACGATAGTAAAATGTCTTCAACTTTAACTCTAAGAAATGATATTCCAGTTAACGACCTTAGAGTAATCTTTATTTTACTTCTTTACTCTACGATAATAAAGTGACTTCATTCTTAACTCAACGAACTGGTACACCCCTCAACGATCTTAGAGTTATCTTTAAGTAATTTACTTATTTAATTACTCTACGATAGTAGAGTGACTTTACTTCTTTACTCTACGATAGTAGAGTGACTTCGGCATTAACTCTATAAATTGGTATTCCACTCAACGATCTTTGAGTTATCTTTAATACTTTACTTCTTTACTCTACGATAGTAGAGTGACTTCAACATGTACCTAAAGAATTTCCATAATCTTCATTCATAAAAATTGCCCAGAAATTGCCCAAAACTCTAATCAGAAAAGCTGCCCAGAAATCAAATTACTACCCTTGAACGCTCACACGTTGGAGGATCAACCCAAGCGAAGAAATTACAACCACGATACCCATATTCACACCAACCTAGACAACCAAGAAATCTTCTTCTTCTCCAAGCCGTCTTCATCACTGAATTCTTCATACATATCAATTTTGATCCATGTGCCCTAATTTTTCGTATTTTTCTTGAGCGAATTTGGTGAATTTAGATCTCAATTGAGTTGCATCGATGCTATTGATGAAATTAAGGTTTTAATAAATTGTTCCAGACACGGGAAGGAGAAGAAGAGATGGAAAAAACAAAAATACCCATTCAAATCAATTGGTTAGTTTCTTCTTTGTTGCTCTTCTTCTCTCCTTACTCTGGTTTCTTCTTCGTTTCTCTTCTGTTCTCCTTACTCTGGTCTTCTTCTTTTCTGCTCTTCTATTCTCTTTGCTCTGGTTTCTTCTGTTCTACCCGTCGATGACCACCGGAATCTACTATCCTACGACAGGTAAAAATTATCCAACGCCACCTCCACTAAACCCAATTGTGCTGTACTTTCCTTTTTAATTACTATCATAGCTATCCACCTCCTGTACTTTCTCTGTTCAAATTTCCAGCTCCGTTGTTAATTTAATTATTCTTCTAGTTTCTATTGTATTTTCTTATTCTTTTTAGTCTAGAATTCAAGAAAAGTCAAATAAAATGTTCCAAATTCGCAAATCTACGAGCTAGTAGGACTGTGGAAAAAGGAAAATGAAGCATGATGATATTTTAACAATTAATGTTCTCTTCTTCTTCTTGAAGGGTAAAACATAAAATGTAGCAAAATATTAGGATACATTCTTGTCAATGGCAAAAATGTTACATTTTAGTCTAATATAGCAAAACAAATATTAAAATTTTATTAATATAACTTATAAAATAAATGTTGAAGTACGATTTGTATGTACTCCATATTTTTTAAAGAAATTGGTTTAGCACCTTAAACTATAAAACTTCTTTTTTTTTTCTTTTTTTTTTGGGGGGAGGGTTGGTGTTTTGGGAGAAGGACAAAGAAAATATTAAACAAATAAAAAATATAAATAGTTAAAAGCATTAAAGTAATTAAAAAATAATATACTAATTATAAATTAATTCATCCCATATCACATGTACATCATGAGACTTTTGAATCAATTATATTTTTAATTTCTATTATTTGTTAATTGAAACTAGATGAGGACAATTATGGTGAAAAAAGATATTCAATTTTTGAAATAATTTTTATTTATTTTCTCATATTTATTTTACTGTTTTTTTCATAGAAGTTCTTATAGTTTATGGTGGTAGACCAATTTTTTGAAAAAATATAGGTTGCAAAGTTCTATTAAAAAAATTCTAAAATTTTACTCCTTTTACCTCTCATTTTAAAATGAAAATAGAGCGAATAGTATATATTATTTTTTTTACTTAAAGTTTAGAGTACTTTTAATCAAAAATAAAATTTATGATGCAAATGCTAAACTATAAAACTTAAACTATTCTCTGTTAATTGAAAATACAGTGAGGACAATGCGGGGGTGAAAAAAGATATTCAAATTTTTAAATAATTTATAATAATTTGTATTTATTTTCTCATAGCTTTTTACTGTTTTTTGTCTAGATGTTCTTATAATTTATGGTGCTAGACCAATTTTCAGTTTTAGCTCTTAAACTATAAGATACAACTTGTAATTTAGTTTAACTGTATAGTAACAGTTAACTACTATACAGTTAAAGTATTAAAGTAATTTAAAAAATAATATACTAATTATAAATTAATTCATCACATATCACATATCAAAATAAAACTAAATATGAGAAATATTCTATATTTATCATTCTATTGACTAAAACTACAGAATTTATGTCAATTTTAAGTTTTTTAAAATGTTTCAAATTATTTTAAAAAGCCAATAATAATTTTATATTTTTTAACAAACTTATGCTCATATTTTGTCAATGCTAATATATCATATTTTTTTAAAAAAAACATCATTTCTCAATAACTCAATCAATTTCAAACTCCATTAAAATGGGCCATTTATACATTCAGATTCCAACAATACCAAAATAACAAATTACATTTACAGTAAAATAAAAAGAATCATCCATCCATTCCCTCATAAAACAATTGTCCAAGATCTTTGCCTCTTTCCTAAAACCTTGTGAACTCTTTCCAAGCCCCCCAAACAGGCCAAACCAGAAGAACTAGTCTCACTACCAGTCTGTTCTTGCCCTCCAGCATTGCCAATATTGCCATTGCCTTGACATGAATCCATTTGATTAACCCTAAACTCCTCTTCAGGCAGCCTTTTCCACAAGTAATAGGCTGCAGTTATCCACTTGGGATTCACTAAAAACTTGACCTCCATCAATGCCCATCGCGCCTCGCCTGTATTGGCATCCGTGGAGACTACGTGTGTCACCGATAGGCTGCAACATTCAGCCGAACACGTAGCTCCCATTTCCTCTGCCATTCTCCACAACTTGCAATACCCTGTGGTGGACGTTATAGCAGCCTGCCCCAACACAAGTTTGCAGCCCTTGAAAACATTCCTCCGAAAAAATTCTAGCAATTTCCTCACATCGCGATACATAAAATTCAACTCCCAAAAAAAAACACAGTGAATCCTCTTGAGCACTTGCAAAACACAAGTCAGGGCTCCTTTAGTCTCGCTTTCATCGCTTTTCTGTTCCGAAAACGACCTAGACTTGCTGCCATTTTCAGCAAAATACTTGTACTTATCCATCAAGATGAGATTATCCGAATTCCTTTTCCATACCGACTCGTTATCATCAAGAATCAGAACAGCGCTCTCATGGACCGGAACAACATCAAGACCTTTTTGATGTTTCTCGGTGGAATCCTCTCTTGAGATGACTTTGGAGTTGAAGTAGACATTCTCAGGATCAAGAAACTCAGCCATTCGAAACGCGTAGTTTCGATCCCCCATGGTGTATATATACAACTCAAACAACTTGCTGGCTTCTTCCAAGAACTCTCGGACAAACGGCCTCAACTTGGTAATCAAAGGCTTCCATATCAACAAACAATCCGAAGATTGTTTCAAATTATATTCTTCTTCTGGGGAAAGTGTATCAATGTGTGTCGTGTGAAGCAGGGTATTGTCTAAATCCAGAACCAAGCATAACTTCTTTTTTCCCAACAGATTCTGCAACTCAATGTGTCCAATTCGCTCAATGAGGCGGCGGCTATCACAGACTGCACCCATATCCATCATATTCGGAATTTCCTTCAAACCGTGTGCCGGTGATCAAGGGTGGACAGATTTCCTTTCTTAATTAGGACTTGGGGGTGAACTCTTTTATAACAAAAATTCACCGACCTAAGTAACTTTATTATAACTTAATTACAAATCTTCCCTAAAATTTATTTTTCGTCAGTTGAGTCTTTAAAGTTGTATTTTGAACAATTTTCATTCTTTTTTCCCAGATTCACTTAAACCCGACCAGATTTTGACCCAACCCATTTTATCAAGGGCAGTTATGTCTTTACCATTATTATATGTATTCTTAATTTTAGAATTTTATAAAAAAAAAACTAAAAATAGAAATTAAAATACAAAAAATAGTAAAAGATAAATAAAAAAATAATTCAATTTTTTAAAAAATATAATTAAAAAATATTTTATTTTCAGCAAGAAAAATTAGAATTTTTATTTTTTTAAAAATGAGTAAAGTTTCATAAAATATAGATTCAAAAAAATTAAAGTTTATAAGGAAAATTCACCGACCTACGTAACTTTATTATAACTTAATTACAAATCGTACCCTATAGTTTAGATTCATCATAATTTTTATATATAAAATTTGTGAATATTAAGAATGTATTTTTATAACTTTATTATTCTTAAATATATAACTTGTTATTTTATAGCCCTGATATTATAATAAAATTAAATTGACAAACTTACGAATATTATGTTATTTTATTTTATTAACAATTAAAGGAGGACTATTCATATAGGACCAAAACAAATTAATTAATACTCCATATTACACTCTTTTTGTGTGTAATATGTATACAGTTGAATGACTCTTTTGTCCCTTCAAGTTGTCACCCAATTTTAAAATTGTCCCTAAAATTTATTTTTCGTCAGTTGAGTCTTTAAAGTAGCATTTTGTACAATTTCCATTATTTTTTCCCAGATTCACTTAAACCCGACCAGATTTTGACCTGACCCCACCCATTTTGACCCAACCCATTTTATCAAGGGCAGTTATGTCTTTACCATTATTATATGTATTCTTAATTATAGAATTTTATAAAAAATCTAAAAATAGAAATTAAAATACAAAAAATAGTAAAAGATAAATAAAAAATATAATTCAATTTTTTTAAAAATATAATTAAAAAATTAAAAATATATTTTATTTTCAGCAAGAAAAATTAGAATTTTTATTTTTTTAAAAATGAGTAAAGTTTCATAAAATATAGATTCAAAAAAATTAAAGCTTATATTTTTTTAATTCTTAATTATTTTTATGAAAATTTACTCATTTTTTTAAAAAAATAAAAAAATTCTATTTTTGTTTTATGAAAATATAGTTTTTTAAACTTTTTTTGAATCTATAATTATGAAAATTTGCCCATTTTTTTTAAAAGAATAAAAAATTCCTATTTTTTTTGAAATTAAAATTTTGTTATTTTGTTTTATTTTTAAATTTATATTTATAAAATTTTACTCATTTTTTTAAAAGTAAAAAAAATCAACTTTTTTTTTTGAAAATGAAGTATTTTTTTTGAATCTACTTTTTTTTGAAACTTTACACACAATTAGTGAAATTGAATTAAAAATAATAATTAATTTTAAAACTTTTTAGTTTTTTTTTAAAAAAAATCATTATTGAAATTGGGGTCGGGTCAAAAATTTGGACAGGTTTAAGTGAAACTGGGAAAAAGGAATTGACACAAAATGTCACTTTAAAGACTCAACTGACAAAAAATAAATTTTAAGAACGATTTTAAAAGTGGGTGGTAACTTGAAAAAAAAAGAAGTGTTATTCAACCATAAGTATACAGGAGGGTGGTTAATAGAAAAAGAAGGGGGGGGGGGGGTTATTTCACAAGAGTGGAGACATATTTATCATATTATTGATTTCTGAAAAACTTTTGAATCCTGAAATCTTTTGGACTCACAGAAATAAGTAAAATTTTGAATTAAAAACTGTTACCATAACTTCTTGAAGTCATTAACTGAAATGCATCTCAAGAATTGACGTGTAATAAAAAGAATCCTATAAAAAAATAAAAATAAAATTTTCGTACAAAACCTTTATTATTAGTTTCATAAACTTACAAAAAAAAAAAAAAAGTCACACATAGCCCAGGAAAAGAAAATCTTGTAAAGATCAATAAATTAGGAAATTGATATTTTCACATTATTTTTTGATATTTCCACACGCAGGGCCCACATATTAGTTGTTGTGTTGAATTTTTATTGGCTAATATGTGGGTCATACGTGTGAGAATATCAAAAAGTGATATGAAAATATAAGTTTTCATAAATTATTAAGGTTTAGGGGTTTTTTGATAAAATTGAATGAAAAGTTCCAAATGTATAAGAGAATTTCAACGAGCTAAATAGATTAAAAGTTCTGAATACGGAATGAAATGATGTATTTGATAATTGTCTATCTAAAATATCTGAATACGTGTAATTTCCTATTTTAACCTTCTGGAATATTATGAATAAATTTATTATGCAATTACTACAAATAAATAATATTATCTAAAAAATATAAACTTTTGAACAATATTTGATGTAAACTATTAGTAATATAATTTTAAGAATAAAACCCTAAAAATTAATAACATTATATCCAAAAAATAAAAACAAAAGATTACAACAACATTCATTAAATTGGTTATTGATCAATTTTGTGTTTAAAAAATCAAAAATATTTTGTATTTAACAAAATTTGTTTACAATAGAAAAATAAAATGAAATTGAATGTAATTTTTAATTATCAATCAGGGTATGTAAATAAAACTATCATTCAACACTACTCCTTACCCATATAACTTAATTAAAAATTGTACCCTATAGTTTAGATTCATACTTGATTGACACCCTAAATTTTATTTTCAATTAAAATCACCTTAAAAGTTAAATAAAAGAATAATTTGCATCCTTCGCTCTATTTTCCTATTCAATGAAGGATAAAACATAAAATATAGCAAAATCTTGGGATCCATTCTTACCAATGGCAAAAATGTTAAATTTTAGTCTGATATAGCAAAAAAAATATTAAAATTTTATTAATATAACTTACAAAAAGAATGTTGAAGTACGAATTGTACACCATATTGTTTTTAAGAAATTGGTCTAGCACCTTAAACAATAAAACTTCTTCTTCTTCTTTTTCTTTTTCTTTTTATGGGGGGTTGGTGTTTTGGGGAACGACAAAAAAAATATAAAATATAAATTGTTAAAAGTATTAAAGTAATTAAAAAATAATATACTAATTATAAATTAATTCATCCCATATCACATGTACATCATGAGACTTTTGAATCAGTTATATTTTTAATTTCTATTCTCTGTTAATTGAAACTAGACGAGGACAATTATGTGGGGGCAAAAAAAGATATTCAATTTTAAAATAATTTTTTTGTATTTAAAATAATTTATTTATTTTTTTTGCATAGAAGTTCTTATAGTTTATGGTGCTCTACACCAATTTTTTTGGAAAAATATAGATTGCAAATCGTACCTCAACATTCTTTTTGTAAGTTATATTAATAAAATTCTAAAATTTTACTCCTTTTACCCCTCATTTTAACATGAAAATAGGGCGAATAATATAAATTATTTTTTTACTTAATGTTTAGAGTACTTGTAATTTAGTTTAACTTTATAGTAACAGTTAACTACTATACAGTTAAAGTACTAAAGTAATTAAAAAAATAATATACTAATTATAAATTAATTCATCAAATATAACATGTACACAATTAAAAAAATAATATACTAATTATATTTTTAATTTTTATTCTCCGTTAATTGAAACTAGATGATGACTACCCTTGAACGCTCACACATTGGAGGATCAACCCAAGCGAAGAAATTACAGCCACCATGCCCATTTTCACACTAATCTAGATAACCAAGAAAGCTTCTTCTGGCATTGTTTAAGCTTCTCCAGATCGTTTTCATCACTGAATTATTCATACACAAGCAATTTCGATCCATGAGCCCTAATATTTTTCTTGAGCGAATTTGGTGGATTTACATCTCAATCGAGCTGTGTCAATGTTACTGATGAAATTATCATGGCTTTAATAAGTTGTTCCAAATGCGAGAAGGAGATGAAGAGATGGAAAAGACAAAAATACCCCATTAAATCCGTTAGTTAGTTTCTTCTTTGTTGCTCTTTTGCTCTTCTTGCTTTGATTTTCTTCTTTAATGCTCTTCTTCTCTCCTATTCTATTTGTTAAGAATATGGAGGGAAAGGGGTACTACTTCTCCCCTCCTCTGCCACCCTCTCAACCCTGCTACGATAACTCTCTGCTGGTGACAACCAGAAAATGATCCTCCCAAAAAAAGGAGCAAAAAATCCTCTGCTGCAAAGAAGGATGAAAAAGTGAAAGAAGCCATTCCTGAGGAAGCGCTGGTACCACAACATTCTTTTTTGTAAGTTATATTAATAAAATTCTAAAATTTTACTCCTTTTACCCCTCATTTTAACATGAAAATAGGGCGAATAATATAAATTATTTTTTTACTAAATGTTTAGAGTACTTTTAATCAAAAATAAAATTTATAATGCAAATCGGTTTTAGCTCTTAAACTATAGGGCCCAACTTGTAATTTAGTTTAAATGTATAGTAACAGCTAACTACTATACAGTTAAAGTACTAAAGTAATTAAAAAAATAATATACTAATTATAAATTAATTCATCAAATATAACATGTACACAATTAAAAAAATAATATACTAATTATATTTTTAATTTTTATTCTCCGTTAATTGAAACTAGATGAGGACAATTATGCGGGGCGAAAAAAGATATTCAATTTGTTTCGATTTTTTTGTTTTACAACTGTTTAAATAATTTTTAATAATTTGTATTTTTTTCCCTCATATTTCCTTTATTGTTTTTTGCCTAGAAGTTTTTATAGTTTATTGTGTTAGACCAATTTTTTGAAAAAATATTGTTACAAATCGTACCTCAACATTCTTTTTGTAAGTTATATTAATAAAATTCTAATATTTTACTCCTTTTAACTCTCCTTTTAATAGGAAAATAGAGTGAATATATAAATTATTTTTTTACTTGAAGTTTAGGGTACTTTTAATCAAAAATAAATTTTATGATGCAAATCGGTTATAGCCTAAACTGTAGGTTACAACTTGTAATTTAGTTTAACTGTATAGTAAGTCATTATAGGACTACTAATTCTAAATACAACAATTTAGTATGTATAATTAAGAGTTGCTTGCAAATCAAGTAAATATAAATAAAAATACCTAATTTTTATAACATTTATTTAATTTATAGCCAAAAAAGGAAACATTCTTAACAAAATAAAACTAAATATGAGAATAATTCTATATCTTTAAGTTTGATTATTTACATTGTGAGTTACACATAAAAAATATTGAATATCAATATTTTTGTTGATATTAAAGCAAAATTGTTCTACTCATTAATATAACAACTATTTACATAACTAAGTTATCTTAGTTACAACACATAAGCTAAAAGACACTTTTTGACTTTTAAAATTTTAAACTTAATAATAAATTTATACTTATTTAGCCTTATGTACATATTCTCTATGTTGTACAAAAAATATTTTTTTATATAAAAGGGCTAATTACACTTCTTTTAAACCAAGTACCATTAAATTTATAATCCGGTCTCCAAAGTATTTTGGCTTACAATTTACTATATAAAATACCTAATTTCATACAATGTAGCTCCCAAATTCAGATTCTGGGCCAAAATTGGTTGGAATACCCGACCCGTCCATGAATTCGATTGGATCTTTGGTTGTTTTATATCGATTACTATAGAAATATACGGATTGACTAAATTAAAAAAACTAACTAATACTATATTTGTTTGAAATACAGTATTATTTATCGAATTACCATTGAGTAGGGGTGCTCATCGGTAAAAAACCTGAACCGGTACCGAAAAAATCGAATCGAAACCGATTCGAAAATACCGAAAAATCAAGAACCAGTACCGGTACCGAATAATCGATTTCGATACCGGTTCGGTACAAAATCGGTACCGGTTTTTTCGGTTCGGTTTTCGTTTATACCGCAATAATTAAATAATTAAATAATTTTTTTATATATTAATAAAAAAATTTAAAACTTAGAATTTTTTGAAATAATTAAATAATAAGAAATAATTAAATAATTTCTACCCCTCATTACTCTACCGCAATAATTTCTACATAACTGTACCAAGTCAATTTTGGAATAAATTGTTGAATTATGCATGCAATTAATAAAGCAGGATTCCAAACCAAAAATTTCAAACCTTCCATAAAGCCAGGGGTTTCGATGTCTGGGGGAAATATAAGAGATACATCTCAGCAATGAATCACAAAAATTAGATAGACCGCCAAAAAACAACAAATAGATATAACATCTCAAATTTCGGTTTTTTCGGTTCTTCGGTTTTACCGAATCCTAAATTTTCATTACCGGTACCGGTACCGAAAAGTATAAAATAATCGAAAAACCGGTACCGAAAAAACTGCTACCGAAAAAAACCAGTACCGCCGGTACCGGTACCAACCGGTTCGGTAAAAAAATTGAAAAACCGAATTTTTTGAGCACCCCTACCATTGAGGATTCCTTCACTTTCCCTTTCCATCACCTTTTTCAGCTTTGTCCAATCAATTTGTGCGGCCGAGTAACCAAATCCCAACAAAATCATTTCTGTAGATTTGTAGCCATGTGGACCTTGGGATTGCAAGTGTTTGATGACTTAGGAACCCCTTTATATGGTGGTTTGTTTTACATTTTCTTTGTTTAATGAGTCTAGGCTTTGTGTGATGAACTTTACATCTCGTTTTATATGTAAAGTATATTTTAATGGTATATTCCTCTAAAATCACACAATAATTGTCTATTTGTCCATTATTTTGTCATTTAATGTGTTATATATATATATTTTATACACACCCACACCCACACGGACACACACACACACGCATACATATATGTATAGCAATGGATATTTAAAAATAAACAGAGGCATGAGTACTCTATTTTTTTTATAAAGTTTTATGAATTTTGTAAATTTTTTGGTCTATAGTTAGTGTGTATTCAGAACCCACTCTAGATGATGGTCTATATCCTGAGATTGAGTTATTTGAAAAACAAGCACATGAGAAAGGTATTACAGCAAAGGAAAAAGGCTCAAAAATAGATGATAAAGGGAAACAGACTACATATGCTATTACATTTGATGTTGAGGTGGATATTGTGACTAATGACATGCCTCCTCTTATGAGAAGTGAAGATGATGAAATGTTTAACAAGGTAGTGATAGCACACTCTGTAAAGGGAAACAGATTTCAGATGCTACTACATTTGTTTATTAAAACTTAATAATATTGTTGCATATGGTGAACAATCTGTAAACTTTGTAAGTTTGGTTTTTTGTAAACAATGATAACTTTGTAAGCTTAGTATTTGTTCATGTTTTTGTCAAACAATGATTGCTTGGTAGGCTTGATTTATTTTGGCATTATTGTGAAGTGATTGCCACTAGTAGTTTCTGAATAATGTAAACTTCTTTAATTAGCTTGGAGAAATATATGGTCACTAGTACTGTTAATTAATTACATTAGACAAAGGATTGAATATTGAGGAACAATCTAAGTTACCATTAGACAAACAAAAGCATGACATGGAGATCTCTATTCATGCATTAAATGGAAATACATCAAACGTTACTGTAAGAATCAAGGCCACTGTAGGGAATAAAGAGATAATTATTTCTCTATGATTCATTGACTCATTACTCTACGATTCATTGATACATTTATCTTTAAGTATTTTACTTCTTTACTCTACGGTAGTAAAATGTCTTCAACTTTAACTCTAAGAAATGATATTCCAGTTAACGACCTTAGAGTAATCTTTATTTTACTTCTTTACTCTACGATAATAAAGTGACTTCATTCTTAACTCAACGAACTGGTACACCCCTCAACGATCTTAGAGTTATCTTTAAGTAATTTACTTATTTAATTACTCTACGATAGTAGAGTGACTTTACTTCTTTACTCTACGATAGTAGAGTGACTTCGGCCTTAACTCTACGAATTGGTATTCCACTCAACGATCTTTGAGTTATCTTTAATACTTTACTTCTTTACTCTACGATAGTAAAGTGACTTCAACATGTACCTAAAGAATTTCCATAATCTTCATTCATAAAAATTGCCCAGAAATTGCCCAGAACTCTAATCAGAAAAGCTGCCCAGAAATCTAATTACTACCCTTGAACGCTCACACATTGGAGGATCAACCCAAGCGAAGAAATTACAACCACGATACCCATATTCACACCAACCTAGACAACCAAGAAATCTTCTTCCGATATTATTTGAGCTTCTCCAAGCCGTCTTCATCACTGAATTCTTCATACATATCAATTTTGATCCATATGCCCTAATTTTCCCTATTTTTCTTGAGCGAATTTGGTGAATTTAGATCTCAATTGAGTTGCATCGATGCTATTGATGAAATTAAGGTTTTAATAAATTGTTCCAGACACGGGAAGGAGAAGAAGAGATGGAAAAAACAAAAATACCCATTCAAATCCATTGGTTAGTTTCTTCTTTGTTGCTCTTCTTCTCTCCTTACTCTGGTTTCTTCTTTGTTTCTCTTCTGTTCTCCTTACTCTGGTCTTTTTCTTTTCTGCTCTTCTGTTCTCTTTGCTCTGGTTTCTTCTGTTCTACCCGTCGATGACCACCGGAAGCTACTACCCCACGACAGGTAAAAATTATCCAACGCCACCTCTACTAAACCCAATTATGCCGTACTTTCCTTTTTAATTACTATCATAGCTATCCACCTCCTGTACTTTCTCTGTTCAAATTTCCAGCTCCGTTGTTAATTTAATTATTCTTCTAGTTTCTATTGTATTTTCTTATTCTTTTTAGTCTAGAATTCAAGAAAAGTCAAATAAAAAGTTCCAAATTCGCAGATCTACAAGCCAGTAGGACAGTAGAAAAAGGAAAATGAAGCATGGTGATATTTTAACAATTAATGTTCTCTTCTTCTTCTTGTTGAAGGGTAAAACATAAAATATAGCAAAATATTGGGATATTTTCTTGTCAATGGCAAAAATGTTACATTTTAGTCTAATATAGCAAAACAAATATTTAAATTTTATTAATATAACTTATAAAAAGAATGTTGAAGTACGATTTGTACTCCATATTTTCTATTTTAAAATGAAAATAGAGCGAATAGTATATATTATTTTTTTTACTTAAAGTTTAGAATACTTTTAATCAAAAATAAAATTTATGATGCAAATGCTAAACTATAAAACTTAAACTATTCTCTGTAAATTGAAAATACAGTGAGGACAATGCGGGGGTGAAAAGATATTCAAAATTTTAAATAATTTGTATTTATTTTCTCATAGCTTTTTACTGTTTTTTGTCTGGATGTTCTTATAATTTATGGCGCTAGACCAATTTTCAGTTTTAGCTCTTAAACTATAAGATACAACTTGTAATTTAGTTTAACTGTATAGTAACAGTTAACTACTATACAGTTAAAGTATTAAAGTAATTAAAAAAATAATATACTAATTATAAATTAATTCATCACATATCACATGTGTATTGAAACTAGATGAGGACAATTATGTGGGGGCAAAAAAAGATATTCAATTTTAAAATAATTTTTTTGGATTTAAACTAATTTATTATTATTATTATTTTTTGCATAGAAGTTCTTATAGTTTATGGTGCTCTAGACCAATTTTTTTGGAAAAATATAGATTGCAAATCGTACCTCAACATTCTTTTTGTAAGTTATATTAATAAAATTTTAAAATTTTACTCCTTTTACCCCTCATTTTAACATGAAAATAGGGCGAATAATATAAATTATTTTTTTAATTAATGTTTAGAGTACTTTTAATCAAAAATAAATTTTATAATGCAAATCGGTTTTAGCTCTTAAACTATAGGGTACAACTTGTAATTTAGTTTAACTGTATAGTAACAGTTAACTACTATACAGTTAAAGTACTAAAGTAATTAAAAAATAATATACTAATTATAAATTAATTCATCAAATATAACATGTACACAATTAAAAAAATAATATACTAATTATATTTTTAATTTTTATTCTCCGTTAATTGAAACTAGATGAGGACAATTATGCGGGGCGAAAAAAGATATTCAATTTGTTTCGATTTTTTTTGTTTTACAACTGTTTAAATAATTTTTATTAATTTGTATTTTCCCCACTCATATTTCCTCAACATTCTAATAAAATTCTAATATAAGTTGCAAATCGTACCTCAACATTCTTTTTTGTAAGTTCTATTAATAAAATTCTAATATTTTACTCCTTTTACCTCTCATTTTAATAGGAAAATAGAGCGAATAGTATAAATTATTTTTTTACTTGAAATTTAGGGTACTTTTAATCAAAAATAAATTTTATGATGCAAATCTCGGTTATAACCTAAACTGTAGGGTACAACTTGTAATTTAGTTTAACTTATAGTAGGTAATTATAGGACTACTAATTCAAAATACAACAATTTAGTATGTATAATTAAGAGTTCCTTGCAAATCAAGTAAATATAAATAAAAATACCTAATTTTTATAACATTTATTTAATTTATAGCAAAAAAAAGGAAACATTTTTATCAAAATAAAACTAAATATGAGAAATATTCTATATTTATCATTCTATTGACTAAAACTATAGAATTTATGTCAATTTTAAGTTTTTTAAAATGTTTCAAATTGATTTTAAAATCCCAATAATAATTTTATATTTTGTAACAAACTTATACTCATATTTTGTCAATGCTAATATATCATATTTTTTTAAAAAAAACATCATTTCTCAATAACTCAATCAATTTCAAACTCCATTAAAATGGGCCATTTATACATTCAGATTCCAACAATACCAAAATAACAAATTACATTTACAGTAAAATAAAAAGAATCATCCATCCATTCCCTCATAAAACAATTGTCCAAGATCTTTACCTCTTTCCTAAAACCTTGTGAACTCTTTCCAAGCCCCCAAAACAGGCCAAACCAGAAGAACTAGTCTCACTACCAGTCTGTTCTTGCCCTCCAGCATTGCCAATATTGCCATTGCCTTGACATGAATCCATTTGATTAACCCTAAACTCCTCTTCAGGCAGCCTTTTCCACAAGTAATAGGCTGCAGTTATCCACTTGGGATTCACTAAAAACTTGTCCTCCATCAATGCCCAGCGCGCCTCGCCTGTATTGGCATCCGTGGAGACTACGTGTGTCACCGATAGGCTGCAACATTCAGCCGAACACGTAGCTCCCATTTCCTCTGCCATTCTCCACAACTGGCAATACCCTGTGGTGGACGTTATAGCACCCTGCCCCAACACAAGTTTGCAGCCCTTGAAAACATTCCTCCGAACAAATTCTAGCAATTTCCTCACATCGCAATACATAAAATTCAACTCCCAAAAAAAAACACAGTGAATCCTCTTGAGCACTTGCAAAACACAAGTCAGGGCTCCTTTAGCCTCGCTTTCATCACTTTTCTGTTCCGAAAACGACCTAGACTTGCTGCCATTTTCAGCAAAATACTTGTACTTATCCATCAAGATGAGATTATCCGAATTCCTTTTCCATACCGACTTGTTATCATCAAGAATCAGAACAGCTATCTCGTGGACCGGAACAACATCAAGACCTTTTTGATGTTTCTCGGTGGAATCCTCTCTTGAGATGACTTTGGAGTTGAAGTAGACATTCTCAGGATCCAGAAACTCAACCATTCGCAACGCGTAGTTTCGATCCCCCATGGTGTATATATACAACTCAAACAACTTGCTGGCTTCTTCCAAGAACTCTCGGACAAACGGCCTCAACTTGGTAATCAAAGGCTTCCATATCAACAAACAATCCGAAGATTGTTTCAAATTATATTCTTCTTCTGGGGAAAGTGTATCAATGTGTGTCGTGTGAAGCAGGGTATTGTCTAAATCCAGAACCAAGCATAACTTCTTTCTTCCCAACAGATTCTGCAACTCAATGTGTCCAATTCGCTCAATGAGGCGGCGGCTATCACAGACTGCACCCATATCCATCATATTCGGAATTTCCTTCAAACCGTGTGCCGGTGATCAAGGGTGGACAGATTTCCTTTCTTAATTAGGACTTGGGGGTGAACTCTTTTATAACAAAAATTCACCGACCTAAGTAACTTTATTATAACTTAATTACAAATCTTCCCTAAAATTTATTTTTCGTCAGTTGAGTCTTTAAAGTTGTATTTTGTACAATTTTCATTCTTTTTTCCCAAATTCACTTAAACCCGACCAGATTTTGACCCAACCCATTTTATCAAGGGCAGTTATGTCTTTACCATTATTATATGTATTCTTAATTTTAGAATTTTATAAAAAACAAACTAAAAATAGAAATTAAAATACAAAAAACAGTAAAAGATAAATAAAAAAATAATTCAATTTTTAAAAAAATATAATTAAAAAATATTTTATTTTCAGCAAGAAAAATTAGAATTTTTATTTTTTTAAAAATGAGTAAAGTTTCATAAAATCTAGATTCAAAAAAATTAAAGTTTATATTTTTTTAATTCTTAATTATTTTTATGAAAATTTACTCATTTTTTTAAAAAAATAAAAAAAATCTATTTTTGTTTTATGAAAATATAGTTTTTTAAACTTTTTTTGAATCTATAATTATGAAAATTTACTCATTTTTTTTAAAAGAATAAAAAATTCCTATTTTTTGAAATTAAAGTTTTGTTATTTTGTTTTATTTTTAAATTTATATTTATAAAATTTTACTCAATTTTTATAAGAGTAAAAAAAATCTATTTTTTTGAAAATGAAGTATTTTTTTTGAATATACTTTTTTTGAAACTTTACACACAATTAGTGAAATTGAATTAAAAATAATAATTAATTTTAAAACTTTTTTAGTTTTTTTTTAAAAAAATCATTATTAAAATTGGGGTCGGGTCAAAACTGTTACCATAACTTCTATAATCAAATCCATATACCAGGCACTTTGTGTTGTACATTGTGGAATATATCTTGTTGTATTTTGCGAAATATGTCTTTGTAGCATTTAAGAAATTATGTTATGAATTAATAAATAACAAATGTACAATATCATGTAATTCTTGAAGTCATTAACTGAAATGCATCTCAAGAATTGACTTGTAATAAAAAGAATCCTATAAAAAAATAAAAATAAATTTTACTTACATAGATCATTCAACAAAACCTTTATTATTAGTTACATAAACTTACAAAAAAAAAAAAAAGAGTCACACATAGCCTAGGAAAAGAAAATCTTGTAAAGATCAATAAATTAGGAAATTGATATTTTTACATCATTTTTTGATATTTTCACATGCATGGCCCACATATTAGTTGTTGTGTTGAATTTTTATTGGCTAATATGTGGGTCATACGTGTGAGAATATCAAAAAGTGATGTGAAAATATCAGTTTTCATAAATTATTAAGGCTTAGGGTTTATTTGATAAAACTGAATGAAAAGTTCCAAATGTATAAGAGAATTTGAATGAGCTAAATAGATTAAAAGTTCTGAATACGGAATGAAATGATGTGTTTGATAATTGTCTGTCTAAAATATCTGAATGCATATAATTTCCTATTTTAACCTTCTGGAATATTATGAATAAAATTATTATGCAATTACTACAAATAAATAATATTATCTAAAAAATATAAACTTTTGAACAATATTTGATGTAAACTATTAGTAATATAATTTTAAGAATAAAACCCTAAAAAATTAATAACATTATATCCAAAAAATAAAAACAAAAGATTACAACAACATCCATTAAATTGGTTATTGATCAATTTTGTGTTTAAAAAATGAAAAATATTTTGTATATAACAAAATTTGTTTACAATAGCAAAATAAAATGAAATTGAATGTAATTTTTAATTATCAATCAGGGTATGTAAATAAAACTATCATTCAACACTACTCCTTACCCAAATAACTTAATTACAAATTGTACCCTATAGTTTAGATTCATACTTGATTGACACCCTGAATTTTATTTTCAATTAAAATCACCTTAAAATTTAAATAAAAAAATAATTTGCATCCTTCGCTCTATTTTCCTATTCAATGAAGGATAAAACATAAAATATAGCAAAATCTTGGGATCCATTCTTACCAATGGCAAAAATGTTAAATTTTAGTCTGATATAGCAAAAAAAATATTAAAATTTTATTATTATAACTTTTAACAAGAATGTTGAAGTACGAATTGTACTCCATATTGTTTTTAAGAAATTGGTCTAGCACCTTAAACTATAAAACTTCTTCTTTTTCTTTTTCTTTTTCTTTTTTTGGGGGGTTGGTGTTTTGGGGGAACGGCAAAAAAATTTAAAACAAATAAAAAATATAAATTGTTAAAAGTATTAAAGTAATTAAAAAATAATATACTAATTATAAATTAATTCATCCCATATCACATGTACATCATGAGACTTTTGAATCAGTTATATTTTTAATTTCTATTCTCTGTTAATTGAAACTAGATGAGGACAATTATGTGGGGGCAAAAAAAGATATTCAATTTTAAAATAATTTTTTTGTATTTAAAATAATTTATTTATTTTTTTTTGCATAGAAGTTCTTATAGTTTATGGTGCTCTACACCAATTTTTTTGGAAAAATATAGATTGCAAATCGTACCTCAACATTCTTTTTGTAAGTTATATTAATAAAATTTTACTCCTTTTACCCCTCATTTTAACATGAAAATAGGGCGAATAATATAAATTATTTATTTACTTAATGTTTAGAGTACTTGTAATTTAGTTTAACTTTATAGTAACAGTTAACTACTATACAGTTAAAGTACTAAAGTAATTAAAAAATAATATACTAATTATAAATTAATTCATCAAATATAACATGTACACAATTAAAAAAATAATATACTAATTATATTTTTAATTTTTATTCTCCGTTAATTGAGACTAGATGAGGACAATTATGCGGGGCGAAAAAAGATATTCAATTTGTTTCGATTTTTTTTGTTTTACAACTTTTTAAATAATTTTTATTAATTTGTATTTTTTCAATATTTTTGTTGATATTAAAGCAAAATTGTTATACTCATTAATATAACAATTATTTACATAACTAAGTTATCTTAGTTACAACATATAACCTAAAAGACACTTTTTGACTTTTAAAATTTTAAACTTAATAATAAATTTATACTTATTGTAAGACCACAACTTTTATGAATAAAGATTTAATTTTTTTTATATATTATTTTGAAATAGTAAGGTGTTGATTTGATAAATGTGATAAGTTATGGTTGAGATGTGCGACTTTTACAAAGTAAGCAAGTGGTTATAAAATATTCGGTGTGTCAGAAAATATTCGTTTGGTCAAAGAATATTTTTTTGTCGGAGAATATTCGTACGACGGCGCAGTCATTGGTGGACAATGTTTAGAAAGTTTGTCTAGGAAAGGGGTTTGGTCACCTAATTACGCGCAAGTAATGAGAAATCCTTATCGGAAAGTCCCATCTTTCTTGGGAACGACCTAGTTGTCAATATTGTAATTCTATAATATTATGAATAATAATTGGTGAATAATAATTGATTATTGATAAAAATGACAAGAAAATATTTATTTCAATTTTGATATAAACGGAGGAATTTTTAGCAAAAGTGACAATTATTGAGAATGAATATTTTATCTGATAAAATAATTCATTCAAATATATTATTATAATATTACATTATAAGTGTATAATGTGATAATATAATAATATAATAGTGATGATATTTTTTATAAGTGTAAAGAAATATACTGATTAACTAAATTAAAAAAACTAACTAATACTATATTTGTTTGAAATACAATATTATTCATCGAATTACCATTGAGGATTCCTTCAATTTCCCTTTCCATCACCTTTTTCAGCTTTGTCCAATCAATTTGTGCGGCTGAGTAAGCAAATCCCAACAAAATCATTTCTATAGATTTGTAACCACGTGGACCTTGAGATTGCAAGCGTTTGATGACTTAGGAACTTCTTTATATGTAGGTATGTTTTACATTTTCTTTTTTAATGAGTCTAGGGCTTTGTGTGATGAACTTTACATCTCGTTTGATATGTAAAGTATATTTTAATGGTATATTCCTCTAAAATCACACAATAATTGTCTATTTGTGCATTATTTTGTCATTTAATGTGTTATATATATATATTCCACACACACCCACACGGACACACACACACACACTCATACATATATGTATAGTAATGGATATTTAAAAATAAACAGAGGCATGAGTACTCTATTTTTTTATAAAGTTTCATGAATTTTGTAATTTTTTTGGTCTGTATTTAGTGTGTATTCAGAACCCACTCTAGATGATGGTCTATATCCTGAGATTGAGTTATTTGAAAAACAAACACATGAGAAAGGTATTACAACAAAGGAAAAAGGCTCAAAAATTGATGATAAAGGGAAACAGACTGCATATGATATTACATTTGATGTTGAGGTGGATATTGTGACTAATGACATGCCTCCTCTTATGAGAAGTGAAGATGATGAAATGTTTAAGAAGGTTGTGATAGCACACTTTGTAAAGGGAAACAGATTTCAAATGCTACTACATTTGTTTTATTAAAACTTAATAATATTGTTGCATATGGTGAACAATATGTAAACTTTGTAAGTTTGGTTTTTTGTAAACAATGATAACTTTGTAAGCTTAGTATTTGTTCATGTTTTTGTCAAACAATGATTGCTTGGTAGGCTTGATTTATTTTGGCATTATTGTGAAGTGATTGCCACTAGTAGTTTCTGAATAATGTAAACTTCTTTAAGTAGCTTGGAGAAATATATGGTTACTAGTAGCGTTAATTAATTACATTAGACAAAGGATTGAATATTGAGGAACAATCTAAGTTACCATTAGACAAACAAATGCATGACATGGAGATCTATATTCATGCATTAAATGGCAATACATTAGATGTTACTGTAAGAATCAAGGCCACAGTAAGGAATAAAGAGATAATTATTTCTCTATGATTCATTGACTCATTACTCTACGATTCATTGATACATTTATCTTTAAGTATTTTACTTCTTTACTCTACGATAATAAAGTGTCTTCAACTTTAACTCTAAGAAATGATATTCAACTTAACGACCTTAGAGTGATCTTTATTTTACTTCTTTACTCTACGATAGTATAGTGACTTCAGCCTTAACTCAACGAACTGGTACTCCCCTCAACGATCTTAGAGTTATCTTTAAGTAATTTACTTATTTACTCTACGATAATAGAGTGACTTTACTTCTTTACTCTACGATAGTAGAGTGACTTCGGCATTAACTCTATAAATTGGTATTCCACTCAACGATCTTTGAGTTATCTTTAATACTTTATTTCTTTACTCTACGATAGTAGAGTGACTTCAACATTTACCTAAAGAATTTCTATAATCTTCATTCATAAAAATTGCTCAGAAATTGCCCAGAACTCTAATCAGAAAAGCTGCCCAGAAATCAAATTACTACCCTTGAACGCTCACACGTTGGAGGATCAACCAAGCGAAGAAATTACAACCACCATACCCATATTCACACAAACCTAGACAACCAAGAAATCTTCTTCCGATATTGTTTGAGCTTCTCCAAGCCGTCTTCATCACTGAATTCTTCATACATATCAATTTTGATCCATGTGCCCTAATTTTCCCTATTTTTCTTGAGCGAATTTGGTGAATTTAGATCTCAATTGAGTTGCATCGATGCTATTGATGAAATTAAGGCTTTAATAAATTGTTCCAGACATGGGAAGGAGAAGAAGAGATGGAAAAAACAAAAATACCCATTCAAATCCATTGGTTAGTTTCTTCTTTGTTGCTCTTCTTCTCTCCTTACTCTGGTTTCTTCTTTGTTTCTCTTCTGTTCTCCTTACACTAGTCTTTTTCTTTTCTGCTCTTCTGTTCTTTTTGCTCTGGTTTCTTCTGTTCTACTCGTCGATGACCACCGAAAGCTACTACCCCACGGCAGGTAAAAATTATCCAACGCCACCTCTACTAAACCCAATTATGCCGTACTTTCCTTTTTAATTACTATCATAACTATCCACCTCCTGTACTTTCTCTGTTCAAATTTCTAGCTCCGTTGTTAATTTAATTATTCTTCTAGTTTCTATTGTATTTTCTTATTCTTTTTAGTCTAGAATTCAAGAAAAGTCAAATAAAAAGTTCCAAATTCGCAGATCTATGAACTAGTAGGTCAGTGGAAAAGGGGAAATGAAGCATGATGATATTTTAACAATTAATTTTCTCTTCTTCTTCTTGAAGGGTAAAACATAAAATATAGCAAAATAATTTTTATTTATTTTCTCATATTTATTTTACTTTTTTTTCATAGAAGTTCTTATAGTTTATGGTGCTAGACCAATTTTTTTAAAAATATAAGTTGCAAATCCTACCTCAACATTCTTTTTTGTAAGTTATATTAATAAAATTCTAATATTTTCCTCCTTTTAACTCTCCTTTTAATAGGAAAATAGAGCGAATAGTATAACTTATTTTTTTACTTGAAGTTTAGGGTATTTTTAATCAAAAATAAATTTTATAATGCAAATCGGTTATAGCCTAAACTGTAGGTTACAACTTGTAATTTAGTTTAATTGTATAGTAAGTAATTATAGGACTACTAATTCAAAATATAACAATTTCGTATGTATAATTAAGAGTTGCTTGCAAATCAAGTAAATATAAATAAAAATAACTAATTTTTATAACATTTATTTAATTTATAGCCAAAAAAAGGAAACATTCTTAACAAAATAAAACTAAATATGAGAATAATTCTATATCTTTAAGTTTGATTATTTACATAGTGAGTTACACAAAAAATATTGAATATCAATATTTTTATTGATATTAAAGCAAAATTGTTATACTCATTAATATAACAATTATTTACATAACTAAGTTATCTTAGTTACAACATATAAGCTAAAAGACACTTTTTGACTTTTAAAATTTTAAACTTAATAATAAATATATACTTATTGTAAGACCCCAATTTTTATAAATAAAGATTTAATTTTTTTAATATATTATTTTGAAATAGTAAGGTGTTGATTTGATAAATGTGATAAGTTATGGGTGAGATGTGCGACTTTTACAAAGTAAGCAAGTGGTTATAAAATATTCGTTGTGTCGGAAAATATTCGTTTGGTCAAGGAATATTCTTTTTGTCGGAGAATATTCGTACGAAGGCGCAGTCATTGGTGGACCCCACAACGGAATGAATATCGGATATAGAAAGCGACAGAAGTAAATTTTTATAAAAATAACAGTAAAACTGTTATCGTTAAACTGTTGAAATACCCGGTGATAAAAATACAGTAATACGCGTTGTTGCACAGTATTTCGAATTATTGGTTCCTACGTAAGAAGTCACTCTTTCAATAATTGTTACATAATTACTGTTTAATATTTTATATTATTGATTCAATAATTGCTACGTTGATATTTTATTGATTCAATAACTGTCACTGCACAATATTTCACATTATCAAATCAATAATTCATATTATTTGAATAATATTATTAGATAGTGTTGTTGACAATGTCTAGAAAGTTCTGTCTAGGAAAGCCAGTAAGGGAAAATCCTTATCGGAAAGCCCCCTCTTTCTTGGGAACGACGTAGTTGTCAATATTGTAATTCTATAATATTATGAATAATAATTGGTGAATAATAATTGATTATTGATAAAAATGACAAGGAAATATTTATTTCAATTTTGATATAAACGGAGGAATTTTTAGCAAAAGTGACAATTATTGAGAATGAATATTTTATCTGATAAAATAATTCATTCAAATATATTATTATAATATTACATTATAAGTGTATATTGTGATAATATAATAATATAATAGTGATGATATTTTTTTATAACAAATTCACGATATATGAATAAAATGAGGAGAAAGAGAGCAAATTGGGTCCGAATTGATTTTGTTACAATAAATGCTAAAAGAATGTTTTGTGAGTTGGTGGGCCCCACTTGCTGTTGTAAAATGCTGATTGTTGATTTTTCAAAGTTGGTATACGGAGGCCTTTATCAGTATATATTTTGTCAGAGTGAGAGTGTGGAAAAATCATCCGTATGTAAACTTAGGTCATTTTTCATTCGGAATTTGAAAAATTTTTCTTCTACAAAATTGTAGAGAATTAAATTTTATATGGAGTGGACATAAGGTTCATATTTTTTTGATAAAAGGGCTATTTATTATAAATTATTGAAGTTTCTGAATATTGTTTAAATTAAAAATATTTTGGTGGAGATTTTCTAAAATGGTGGGCCCCACTCTTGTCCTTTTGTGTGTGAAGAATGCTGAAGAAAAAAAAATTCAATGGTGGTGTGTTGGAGAAAGCCACCGAGGGTTGCATTGTCAATCCTGGTGTGCTAACCATTTTCTATAAATAGGGTGCTTAGTTAGAAATACAAATCACACCAGAATCAGAAATTTCTTTCTCTATACCATTGAGCGTATTTCTTATAAGTATTTAGATACTTTGAGTGTTGATAACGGTGCAAATTTTTCTCATCATAATATCCGATATTCTAGTCAGATCGAGTATTATACTAAGGTAAAGGATATTATGCTTCTCGTAAATGATGTTATTTTCTTTCAATATTCATAAAGAATATTATTTTCTTTCATATTTCATATTATAAAAGTGATAATATTTCATTTCATATTCTTAAATTTAAACTTACTACAATAAATATTGCTTCTATAATTCCTGAAATGATCAGAAATTCTTGAGTTTTGCGCTTTATCTAATATCATTTCACTTAAATATTGGTCTGAACTTTTATGAATTTTTTATCTTTTAATGACGAGTTACTATTCATCAAAAAAAATTATATTTTTTTTATATCCAAATTATCTTTGATTGTATCCATGTTTTGATCTTAATTCTTGAATTTTTCTCCACAATTGATTATTTTGGAGTATTCTTGAACTTGGATAAACTAAATTACGAATCCCTAATCTTTGTCCTTTATCTCACTAGATTCGTTCTTTAAAATATTTTTCATCATTCTCAGTTTTAAATGATGATACAAATGAATATCTTTGGCCTGTAATGCAAACATGAATGATTTTTTATGAATATCTTTGGCCTGTAATACAAAGATGAATGATTATCTGATGAATATCTTTGGCCCGTATGGCAAAGATGGACAGGTGTTGAGATGAACATGATCACTGGTGATACAAATGAATATATCTTTGGCCCGTAGTGCAAAGATGAGTATTTGAATTGAGATATATATTGATTGATGTTACAGGAATAAAATATTGATGATGGAATTTTAAATCATAGAAGATAGTAGACATCATTCTCTACGTAACTCTTCTAATGAATTGTTAATTCCGCTGCAGTTGTTGATCTAAAACTTGTTGTCCATAATATTTTATCTGATTTGTTGAAGACTAACGATAAATTATTTTTCATTATCTTAGTCATAATATTCTTTACTGGGCTAGTTTAGCTCATCCTTTTCTTCCATTGTTCTCTTCAGAAAATGAAAATATCGCGGGTACTAGTCGGAGAATGGAGTGATTGTCCGAGTTAGAGCTGTAGAAATCCTCACTATTTGTTTTTACAAAATAGTGTGATAATAAATGTAATGAGGACTTAGTTTGAGTGTTTATATTTTTTACATGACTGTATTGATACTCACAATTGTGTGGTCGTATTTTGCACGACCGTTTGATATAAAAGATTGTATTTGAATTCTGTACCATGTATTTGACGACTCATAATGGGTTTAGTATTGAACCTATTTTGGGGGCGTCACACTTATTTAGCCTTATGTACATATTCTCTATTGTACAAAAAATATTGTTTTATATAAAAGGGCTAATTACACTTCTATTAAACCAAGTACCATTAAATTTATAATTCGACCTCCAAAGTATTTTGGCTTACAATTTACTATACAAAATACCTAATTTCATACAATGTAGCTCCCAAATTCAGATTTTGGCCAAAATTGGTTGGAATACCCGACCCGTCCATGAATTCGATTGGATCTTTGATTGCTTTATATCGATTGACTGTAGAAATATACTGATTAACTAAATTAAAAAAACTAACTAATACTATATTTGTTTGAAATACAGTATTATTCATCGAATTACCATTGAGGATTCCTTCAATTTCCCTTTCCATCACCTTTTTCAGTTTTGTCCAATCAATTTGTGCGGCTGAGTAAGCAAATCCCAACAAAATCATTTCTATAGATTTGTAACCACGTGGACCTTGAGATTGCAAGCGTTTGATGACTTAGGAACCCCTTTATATGGAGGTATGTTTTACATTTTCTTTTTTAATGAGTCTAGGGCTTTGTGTGATGAACTTTACATCTCGTTTTATATGTAAAGTATATTTTAATGGTATATTCCTCTAAAATCACACAATAATTGTCTATTTGTGCATTATTTTGTCATTTAATGTGTTATATATATATTCCACACACACCCACACGGACACACACACACATATATGTATAGTAATGGATATTTAAAAATAAACAGAGGCATGAGTACTCTATTTTTTTTATAAAGTTTCATGAATTTTGTAATTTTTTTGGTTTATAGTTAGTGTGTATTCAAAACCCACTCTAGATGATGGTCTATATCCTGAGATTGAGTTATTTGAAAAACAAACACATGAGAAAGGTATTACAACAAAGGAAAAGGCTCAAAAATAGATGATAAAGGGAAACAGACTGCATATGATATTACATTTGATGTTGAGGTGGATATTGTGACTAATGACATGCCTCCTCTTATGAGAAGTGAAGATGATGAAATGTTTAAGAAGGTTGTGATAGCACAATTTGTAACGGGAAACAGATTTCAGATGCTACTACATTTGTTTTATTAAAACTTAATAATATTGTTGCATATGGTGAACAATATGTAAACTTTGTAAGTTTGGTTTTTTGTAAACAATGATAACTTTGTAAGCTTAGTATTTGTTCATGTTTTTGTCAAACAATGATTGCTTGGTAGGCTTGATTTATTTTGGCATTATTGTGAAGTGATTGCCACTAGTAGTTTCTGAATAATGTAAACTTCTTTAAGTAGCTTGGAGAAATATATGGTTACTAGTACCGTTAATTAATTACATTAGACAAAGGATTGAATATTGAGGAACAATCTAAGTTACCATTAGACAAACAAATGCATGACATGGAGATCTCTATTCATGCATTAAATGGAAATACATCAGATGTTACTGTAAGAATCAAGGCCATAGTAGGGAATAAAGAGATAATTATTTCTCTATGATTCATTGACTCATTACTCTACGATTCATTGATACATTTATCTTTAAGTATTTTACTTCTTTACTCTACGATAATAAAGTGTCTTCAACTTTAACTCTAAGAAATGATATTCAACTTAACGACCTTAGAGTGATCTTTATTTTACTTTATTACTCTATGATAGTAGAGTGACTTCAGCCTTAACTCAACGAACTGGTACTCCCCTCAACGATTTTAGAGTTATCTTTAAGTAATTTACTTATTTACTCTACGTTAATAGAGTGACTTTACTTCTTTACTCTACGATAGTAGAGTGACTTCGGCATTAACTCTATAAATTGGTATTCCACTCAACGATCTTTGAGTTATCTTTAATACTTTACTTCTTTACTCTACGATAGTAGAGTGACTTCAACATGTACCTAAAGAATTTCCATAATCTTCATTCATAAAAATTGCTTAGAAATTGCCCAAAACTCTAATCAGAAAAGCTGCCCAGAAATCAAATTACTACCCTTGAACGCTCACACGTTGGAGGATTAACCCAAGCGAAGAAATTACAACCACCATACCCATATTCACACCAACCTAGACAACCAAGAAATCTTCTTCCGATATTGTTTGAGCTTCTCCAAGCCGTCTTCATCACTGAATTCTTCATACATATCAATTTTGATCCATGTGCCCTAATTTTCCGTATTTTTCTTGAGCGAATTTGGTGAATTTAGATCTCAATTGAGTTGCATCGATGCTATTGATGAAATTAAGGTTTTAATAACTTGTTCCAGACACGGGAAGGAGAAGAAGAGATGGAAAAAACAAAAATACCCATTCAAATCAATTGGTTAGTTTCTTCTTTGTTTCTCTTCTGTTCTCCTTACTCTGGTCTTCTTCTTTTCTGCTCTTCTGTTCTCTTTGCTCTGGTTTCTTCTGTTCTACCCGTCGATGACCACCGGAATCTACTATCCTACGACAAGTAAAAATTATCCAACGCCACCTCCACTAAACCCAATTGTGCTGTACTTTCCTTTTTAATTACTATCATAGCTATCCACCTCCTGTACTTTCTCTGTTCAAATTTCCAGCTCCGTTGTTAATTTAATTATTCTTCTAGTTTCTATTGTATTTTCTTATTCTTTTTAGTCTAGAATTCAAGAAAAGTCAAATAAAATGTTCCAAATTCGCAAATCTACGAGCTAGTAGGACTGTGGAAAAAGGAAAATGAAGCATGATGATATTTTAACAATTAATGTTCTCTTCTTCTTCTTGAAGGGTAAAACATAAAATGTAGCAAAATATTAGGATACATTCTTGTCAATGGCAAAAATGTTACATTTTAGTCAAATATAGCAAAACAAATATTAAAATTTTATTAATATAACTTATAAAATAAATGTTGAAGTACGATTTGTATGTACTCCATATTTTTTAAAGAAATTGGTTTAGCACCTTAAACTATAAAACTTCTTTTTTTTTTCTTTTTTATTTGGGGGGAGGGTTGGTGTTTTGGGAGAAGGACAAAGAAAATATTAAACAAATAAAAAATATAAATAGTTAAAAGCATTAAAGTAATTAAAAAATAATATACTAATTATAAATTAATTCATCCCATATCACATGTACATCATGAGACTTTTGAATCAATTATATTTTTAATTTCTATTATTTGTTAATTGAAACTAGATGAGGACACTTATGGTGAAAAAAGATATTCAATTTTTGAAATAATTTTTATTTATTTTCTCATATTTATTTTACTGTTTTTTTCATAGAAGTTCTTATAGTTTATGGTGGTAGACCAATTTTTTGAAAAAATATAGGTTGCAAAGTTCTATTAAAAAAATTCTAAAATTTTACTCCTTTTACCTCTCATTTTAAAATGAAAATAGAACGAATAGTATATATTAATTTTTTTACTTAAAGTTTAGAGTACTTTTAATCAAAAATAAAATTTATGATGCAAATGCTAAACTATAAAACTTAAACTATTCTCTGTTAATTGAAAATACAGTGAGGACAATGCGGGGGTGAAAAAAGATATTCAAATTTTTAAATAATTTATAATAATTTGTATTTATTTTCTCATAGCTTTTTACTGTTTTTTGTCTAGATGTTCTTATAATTTATGGTGCTAGACCAATTTTCAGTTTTAGCTCTTAAACTATAAGATACAACTTGTAATTTAGTTTAACTGTATAGTAACAGTTAACTACTATACAGTTAAAGTACTAAAGTAATTAAAAAAATAATATACTAATTATAAATTAATTCATCAAATATAACATGTACACAATTTTTGTTTTACAACTTTTTAAATAATTTATAATATTTGTATTTATTTTCTCATATTTTTTTTTTACTGTTGTTTGCCTAGAAGTTCTTATAGTTTATGGTGCTAGACAAATTTTTTGAAAAAATATAAGTTGCAAATCGTACCTCAACATTCTTTTTTGTAAGTTATATTAATAAAATTCTAATATTTTACTCCTTTTACCTCTCATTTTAATAGGAAAATAGAGCGAATAGTATAAATTATTTTTTTATTTGAAGTTTAGGGTACTTTTAATCAAAAATAAATTTTATGATGCAAATCTCGGTAATAACCTAAACTGTAGGGTACAACTTGTAATTTAGTTTAACTGTATAGTAGGTAATTATAGGACTACTAATTCAAAATACAACAATTTAGTATGTATAATTAAGAGTTCCTTGCAAATCAAGTAAATATAAATAAAGGAAACATTCTTAACAAAATAAAACTAAATATGAGAATAATTCTATATCTTTAAGTTTGATTATTTACATAGTGAGTTACACAAAAAATATTGAATATCAATATTTTTATTGATATTAAAGCAAAATTGTTATACTCATTAATATAACAATTATTTACATAACTAAGTTATCTTAGTTACAACATATAAGCTAAAAGACACTTTTTGACTTTTAAAATTTTAAACTTAATAATAAATATATACTTATTGTAAGACCCCAATTTTTATAAATAAAGATTTAATTTTTTTAATATATTATTTTGAAATAGTAAGGTGTTGATTTGATAAATGTGATAAGTTATGGGTGAGATGTGCGACTTTTACAAAGTAAGCAAGTGGTTATAAAATATTCGTTGTGTCGGAAAATATTCGTTTGGTCAAGGAATATTCTTTTTGTCGGAGAATATTCGTACGAAGGCGCAGTCATTGGTGGACCCCACAACGGAATGAATGTCGGATATAGAAAGCGACAGAAGTAAATTTTTATAAAAATAACAGTAAAACTGTTATCGTTAAACTGTTGAAATACCCGGTGATAAAAATATAGTAATACGCGTTGTTGCACAGTATTTTGAATTATTGGTTCCTACTTAAGAAGTCACTCATTCAATAATTGTTACAGTAATTACTGTTTAATATTTTATATTATTGATTCAATAATTGTTACGTTGATATTTTATTGATTCAATAATTGTCACTGCACAATATTTCACATTATCAAATCAATAATTCATATTATTTGAATAATATTATTAGATAGTGTTGTTGACAATGTCTAGAAAGTTCTGTCTAGAAAAGGGGTTTGGTCACCTAATTGCGCGCCAGTAAGAAAAAATCTTTATCAAAAAGTCCCCTCTTTCTTGGGAACGACGTAGTCGTCAATATTGTAATTCTATAATATTATGAATAATAATTGATTATTGATAAAAATGACAAGGAAATATTTATTTCAATTTTGATATAAACGGAGGAATTTTTAGCAAAAGTGACAATTATTGAGAATGAATATTTTATCTGTTAAAATAATTCATTCAAATATATTATTATAATATTACAGTATAAGTGTATAATGTGATAATATAATAATATAATAGTGATGATATTTTTTTATAACAAATTCACGATTTATGAATAAAATGAGGAGAAATAGAGTAAATTGGGTCCGAATTGATTTTGTTACAATAAATGCTAAAAGCATATTTTGTGAGTTGGTGGGCCCCACTTGTTGTAAAATGCTGATTGTTGATTTTTCAAAGTTGGTATACGGAGGTCTTTATCAGTATATATTTTGTCAGAGTGAGGGTGTGAAAAAATCATCCGTATGTAAACTTGGGTCATTTTTTATTCGAAATTTGAAAAAACTTTCTTCTACAAAGTTGTAGAGAATTAAATTTTATATGGAATGGACATAAGGTTCATATTTTTCTGATAAAAGGGCTATTTATTATGAATTATTGAAATTTCTAAATATTGTTTAAATTTAAAATATTTTGGTGGAGATTTTCTAGAATGGTGGGCCCCACTCTTGTCCTTTTGTGTGTGAAGAATGCTGAAGAAAAAAAAATTCAAAGGTGGTGTGCTGGAGAAAGCCACCGAGGGTTGCATTGTCAATCCTGGTGTGCTTAGCATTTCCTATAAATAGGGTGCTTAGTTAGAAATGAAAATACACCAGAATCAGAAATTTTTTTCTCTATACTATTGAGCGTATTTCTTGTGAGTATTTAGATACTTTGAGTGTTGATAACGATGCAAGTTTTTCTCATCATAATATCCGATATTCTAGTCAGATCGAGTATTATACTGAGGTAAAGGATATTATTTTTCTCGTAAATGATGTTATTTTCTTTCAATATTCATAAATAATATTATTTTCTTTCATATTCCATATTATGAAAGTGATAATATTTCATTTCATATTCCTAAATTTAAACTTACTACAGTAAGTATTGCTTTTATAATTACTGAAATGATCAGAAATTCTTGAGTTTTGCGCTTCATCTAATATCATTTCACTGGAATATTGGTCTGAACTTTTATAAAATTTTTATCTTTTCATGACCAGTTATTATTCACTAGAAAAAAATTATATTTTTTTTATGTCCAAATTATCTTTGATTGTATTCATGTTTTGATCTTAATTCTTGAATTTTTCTCCACAATTGATTATTATGGAGTATTCTTGAATTTGGATAAACTAAATTACGAATCCTTAATCTTTGTCATTTATCTCACTGGATTCGTTCTTTAAAATATTTTTCATCATTTTCAGTTTTAAATGATGATACAAATGAATATCTTCGGCCTGTAGTGCAATGATGAATATCTTTGGTCTGTAATGCAAAGATGAATGATTACCTGATAAATATCTTTGGCCCGTAGTACAAAGATGGACAGATGTTAACATGAATCTGACTACTGGTGATACAAATGAATATCTTTGGCCCGTAGTGCAAAGATGAATATTTGATTTGAGATATATATTGATTGATGTTACAGGGATAAAATATTGATGATAAACTTTTAAATCATAGAAGATAGTAGACATCATTCTCTACGTATCTCTTCTAATGAATTGTTAATTCCGCTGTAGTTGTTGATCTAAAATTTGTTGTCCATAATATTTTATCTGATTTGTTGAAGACTAACGATAAATTATTTTTCATTATCTTAGTCATAATATTTTTTACTGGGCTAGTTGAGCTCACCCTTTTCTTCTATTATTCTTTTCAGAAAATGAGAATATCACGGGTACTAGTCGGAGAATGGAGTGATAGTCCGAGTTAGAGCTGTAGAAGTCCTCACTATTTTTTTTGTAAAATAGTGTGATAATAAATGTAATGAGAACTTAGTTTGAGTGCTTATATTTTCTACATGTCTGTATTGACACTCACAGTTGTGTGGTCGTATTTTGCACGACCGTTTGATATAAAAGATTGTATTTGAATTCTGTATCATGTATTTGGCGAATCAGAATGGGTTTAGTATTGAACCTATTTTGGGGGCGTCACACTTATTTAGCCTTATGTACATATTCTCTATGTTGTACAAAAAATATTTTTTTATATAAAAGGGCTAATTACACTTCTATTAAACCAAGTACCATTAAATTTATAATCCGGCCTCCAAAGTATTTTGGCTTACAATTTACTATATAAAATACCTAATTTCATACAATGTAGCTCCCAAATTCAGATTTTGGGCCAAAACTGGTTGGAATACCCGACCCGTCCATGAATTCGATTGGATCTTTGGTTGTTTTATATCGATTGACTAAATTAAAAAAACTAATTAATACTATATTTATTTGAAATACAGTATTATTTATCGAATTACCATTTAGGATTCCTTCACTTTCCCTTTCCCTTTCCATCACCTTTTTCAGCTTTGTCCAATCAATTTGTGCGGCTGAGTAAGGAAATCCCAACAAAATCATTTCTATAGATTTGTAGCCATGTGGACCTTGAGATTGCAAGCATTTGATGACTTAGGAACCCCTTTATATGGAGGTATGTTTTACATTTTCTTTGTTTAATGAGTCTAGGGCTTTGTGTGATGAACTTTACATCTCGTTTTATATGTAAAGTATATTTTAATGGTATATTCCACTAAAATCACACAATAATTGTCTATTTGTGCATTATTTTGTCATTTAATGTGTTATATATATATATATATATATATATATATATATATATATATATATATATATATATATATGGGGTTCAATCCATGGCAACCGGTTGCCATGGATACTATTCAGCAACCAATATCTCCACCGTTGATCAAGTTAATGAATGGTTGAGATTTAAAAAAAAAAAAAAAAAAGAAAAGCCGTTACTCAAAGTAGCTACTTGCTTAAAAAAAAAAAAAAAAAAAAAAAAAAAAAAAAAAGTGCGACCCACTACTCATAGTAGCGGCTTACCTGTTTGTACTTTAGTCCCATTTTGTTTGTCTCCATACAAGTTGCCAAATATTATTAATAATAAAATAAATATTTTTACAAAATAATATCACTAAAACCTACAACAAAGTAAAAAATAATATTTATTTTATTATTACTAAAATTTTATTATAATAAAATTACAAAAATAATATTTATTTTATTATTAATATTATTATTACTATTAAATAATATTATTTTTGTAATTTTATTATTAATATAATTTTTGCAATTTTTTTATAATATTAATAATAAAATTACAAAAATAATATTATTGAATATTAATAATAATATTATTACAAAAATATTATTATAATAATATTAACTAATATTTTTAATATTATTAATATTCAATAATAATATTAATACTATTAATATTAACTTATTAATATTATTAAATAATATTAATATTATTAATATTAATAATATTAATATTAATATTTAATATTAATAATATTTGGCAACTTGTATGGAGACAAACAAAATGGGACTAAAGTACAAACAGGTAAGCCGCTACTATGAGTAGCGGTCACCTTTTCTTTCTTTTTTTCTTTTTTTTTTAATCTCAGTCATTCATTAACTTGATCAACGGTGGAGATATTGGTTGCTGAATAGTATCCATGGCAACCGGTTGCCATGGATTGAACCCCTATATATATATATATATATATATATATATATACCATACACACCCACATGGATACACACACACACGCATACATATATGTATAGTAATGGGTATTTAAAAAAAACAGAGGCATGAGTACTCTATTTTTTATAAAGTTTCATGAATTTTGTAAATTTTTTGGTCTATAGTTAGTGTGTATTCAGAACCCACTCTAGATGATGGTCTATATCCTGAGATTTAGTTATTTGAAAAACAAGCACATGAGAAAGGTATTACAACAAAGGAAAAAGGCTCAAAAATAGATGATAAAGGGAAACAGACTGCATATGCTATTACATTTGATGTTGAGGTGGATATTGTGACTAATGACATGCCTCCTCTTATGAGAAGTGAAGATGATGAAATGTTTAAGAAGGTTGTGATAGCACACTTTGTAAAGGGAAACAGATTTCAGATGCTACTACATTTGTTTTATTAAAACTTAATAATTTGTTGCATATGGTGAACAATATGTAAACTTTGTAAGTTTGGTTTTTTGTAAACAATGATAACTTTGTAAGCTTAGTATTTGTTCATGTTTTTGCCAAACAATGATTGCTTGGTAGGCTTGATTTATTTTGGCATTATTGTGAAGTGATTGCCACTAGTAGTTTCTGAATAATGTAAACTTCTTTAATTAGCTTGGAGAAATATATGGTCACTAGTACCGTTAATTAATTACATTAGACAAAGGATTGAATATTGAGGAACAATCTAAGTTACCATTAGACAAACAAAAGCATGACATGGAGATCTCTATTCATGCATTAAATGGAAATACATCAGACGTTACTGTAAGAATCAAGGCCATAGTAGGGAATAAAGAGATAATTATATCTCTATGATTCATTGACTCATTACTCTATGATTCATTGATACATTTATCTTTAAGTATTTTACTTCTTTACTCTACGATAGTAAAGTGTCTTCAACTTTAACTCTAAGAAATGATATTCAACTTAACGACCTTAGAGTGATCTTTATTTTACTTCTTTACTCTACGATAGTAGAGTGACTTCAGCCTTAACTCAACGAACTGGTACTCCCCTCAACGATCTTACAGTTATCTTTAATTAATTTACTTATTTACTCTACGATAGTAGAGTGACTTTACTTCTTTACTCTACAATAGTAGAGTGACTTCGGCCTTAACTCTATGAATTGGTATTCCACGCAACGATCTTTGAGTTATCTTTAATACTTTACTTCTTTACTCTACGATAGTAGAGTGACTTCAACATTTACTTAAAGAATTTCCATAATCTTCATTCATAAAAATTGCCCAGAAATTGTCCAGAACTCTAATCAGAAAAGCTGTCCAGAAATCTAATTACTACCCTTGAACGCTCACACATTGGAGGATCAACCCAAGCGAAGAAATTACAACCACCATACCCATATTCACACCAACCTAGACAACCAAGAAATCTTATTCCGATATTGTTTGAGCTTCTCTAAGCCGTCTTCATCACTGAATTCTTCATACATATCAATTTTGATCCATGTGCCCTAATTTTCCTTATTTTTCTTGAGCGAATTTGGTGAATTTAGATCTCAATTGAGTTGCATCGATGCTATTGATGAAATTAAGGTTTTAATAAATTGTTCCAGACATGGGAAGGAGAAGAAGAGATGGAAAAAACAAAAATACCCATTCAAATCCATTGGTTAGTTTCTTCTTTGTTGCTCTTCTTCTCTCCTTACTCTGGTTTCTTCTTTGTTTCTCTTCTGTTCTCCTTACTCTGGTCTTCTTCTTTTCTGCTCTTCTGTTCTTTTTGCTCTGGTTTCTTCTGTTCCACCCGTCGATGACCACCGGAAGCTACTACCCCACGGCAGGTAAAAATTATCCAACGCCACCTCTACTAAACCCAATTATGCCGTACTTTCCTTTTTAATTACTATCATAACTATCCACCTCCTGTACTTTCACTGTTCAAATTTCTAACTCCATTGTTAATTTAATTATTCTTCTAGTTTCTATTGTATTTTCTTATTCTTTTTAGTCTAGAATTCAAGAAAAGTCAAATAAAAAGTTCCAAATTCGCAGATCTACGAGCTAGTAGGTCAGTGGAAAAGGGAAAATGAAGCATGATGATATTTTAACAATTAATTTTCTCTTCTTCTTGAAGGGTAAAACATAAAATATAGCAAAATATTGGGATATTTCCTGTCAATGGCAAATATGTTACATTTTAGTCTAATATAGCAAAACAAATATTTAAATTTTATTAATATAACTTATAAAAAGAATGTTGAAGTACGATTTGTACTCCATATTTTTTTTAAGAAATTGGTTTAGCACCTTAAACTATAAAACTTCTTCTTTTTCTTTTTCTTTTTTATTTGGGGGGGGGGGGTGGTGTGGGAGGGGCGAAGGTTGGTGTTTTGGGAGAAGGACAAAGAAAATAGTAAACAAATAAAAATATAAATAGTTAAATGTATTAAAGTAATTAAAAAATAATATACTAATTATAAATTAATTCATCCCATATCACATGTACATCATGACACTTTTGAATCAATTATATATTTAATTTCTATTCTTTGTTAATTGAAACTAGATGAGGACAATTAGGGTGAAAAAAGATATTCAATTTTTAAAATAATTTTTAATAATTTTTATTTATTTTCTCATATTTATTTTACTTTTTTTTTCATAGAAGTTCTTATAGTTTATGGTGGTAGACCAATTTTTTGAAAAAATATAGGTTGCAAAGTTCTATTAAAAAAATTCTAAAATTTTACTCCTTTTACCTCTCATTTTAAAATGAAAATAGAACGAATAGTATATATTAATTTTTTTACTTAAAGTTTAGAGTACTTTTAATCAAAAATAAAATTTATGATGCAAATGCTAAACTATAAAACTTAAACTATTCTCTGTTAATTGAAAATACAGTGAGGACAATGCGGGGGTGAAAAAAGATATTCAAATTTTTAAATAATTTATAATAATTTGTATTTATTTTCTCATAGCTTTTTACTGTTTTTTGTCTAGATGTTCTTATAATTTATGGTGCTAGACCAATTTTCAGTTTTAGCTCTTAAACTATAAGATACAACTTGTAATTTAGTTTAACTGTATAGTAACAGTTAACTACTATACAGTTAAAGTACTAAAGTAATTAAAAAAATAATATACTAATTATAAATTAATTCATCAAATATAACATGTACACAATTTTTGTTTTACAACTTTTTAAATAATTTATAATATTTGTATTTATTTTCTCATATTTTTTTTTTACTGTTGTTTGCCTAGAAGTTCTTATAGTTTATGGTGCTAGACAAATTTTTTGAAAAAATATAAGTTGCAAATCGTACCTCAACATTCTTTTTTGTAAGTTATATTAATAAAATTCTAATATTTTACTCCTTTTACCTCTCATTTTAATAGGAAAATAGAGCGAATAGTATAAATTATTTTTTTATTTGAAGTTTAGGGTACTTTTAATCAAAAATAAATTTTATGATGCAAATCTCGGTAATAACCTAAACTGTAGGGTACAACTTGTAATTTAGTTTAACTGTATAGTAGGTAATTATAGGACTACTAATTCAAAATACAACAATTTAGTATGTATAATTAAGAGTTCCTTGCAAATCAAGTAAATATAAATAAAGGAAACATTCTTAACAAAATAAAACTAAATATGAGAATAATTCTATATCTTTAAGTTTGATTATTTACATAGTGAGTTACACAAAAAATATTGAATATCAATATTTTTATTGATATTAAAGCAAAATTGTTATACTCATTAATATAACAATTATTTACATAACTAAGTTATCTTAGTTACAACATATAAGCTAAAAGACACTTTTTGACTTTTAAAATTTTAAACTTAATAATAAATATATACTTATTGTAAGACCCCAATTTTTATAAATAAAGATTTAATTTTTTTAATATATTATTTTGAAATAGTAAGGTGTTGATTTGATAAATGTGATAAGTTATGGGTGAGATGTGCGACTTTTACAAAGTAAGCAAGTGGTTATAAAATATTCGTTGTGTCGGAAAATATTCGTTTGGTCAAGGAATATTCTTTTTGTCGGAGAATATTCGTACGAAGGCGCAGTCATTGGTGGACCCCACAACGGAATGAATGTCGGATATAGAAAGCGACAGAAGTAAATTTTTATAAAAATAACAGTAAAACTGTTATCGTTAAACTGTTGAAATACCCGGTGATAAAAATATAGTAATACGCGTTGTTGCACAGTATTTTGAATTATTGGTTCCTACTTAAGAAGTCACTCATTCAATAATTGTTACAGTAATTACTGTTTAATATTTTATATTATTGATTCAATAATTGCTACGTTGATATTTTATTGATTCAATAATTGTCACTGCACAATATTTCACATTATCAAATCAATAATTCATATTATTTGAATAATATTATTAGATAGTGTTGTTGACAATGTCTAGAAAGTTCTGTCTAGAAAAGGGGTTTGGTCACCTAATTGCGCGCCAGTAAGAAAAAATCTTTATCAAAAAGCCCCCTCTTTCTTGGGAACGACGTAGTCGTCAATATTGTAATTCTATAATATTATGAATAATAATTGATTATTGATAAAAATGACAAGGAAATATTTATTTCAATTTTGATATAAACGGAGGAATTTTTAGCAAAAGTGACAATTATTGAGAATGAATATTTTATCTGTTAAAATAATTCATTCAAATATATTATTATAATATTACAGTATAAGTGTATAATGTGATAATATAATAATATAATAGTGATGATATTTTTTTATAACAAATTCACGATTTATGAATAAAATGAGGAGAAATAGAGTAAATTGGGTCCGAATTGATTTTGTTACAATAAATGCTAAAAGCATATTTTGTGAGTTGGTGGGCCCCACTTGTTGTAAAATGCTGATTGTTGATTTTTCAAAGTTGGTATACGGAGGTCTTTATCAGTATATATTTTGTCAGAGTGAGGGTGTGAAAAAATCATCCGTATGTAAACTTGGGTCATTTTTTATTCGAAATTTGAAAAAACTTTCTTCTACAAAGTTGTAGAGAATTAAATTTTATATGGAATGGACATAAGGTTCATATTTTTCTGATAAAAGGGCTATTTATTATGAATTATTGAAATTTCTAAATATTGTTTAAATTTAAAATATTTTGGTGGAGATTTTCTAGAATGGTGGGCCCCACTCTTGTCCTTTTGTGTGTGAAGAATGCTGAAGAAAAAAAAATTCAAAGGTGGTGTGCTGGAGAAAGCCACCGAGGGTTGCATTGTCAATCCTGGTGTGCTTAGCATTTCCTATAAATAGGGTGCTTAGTTAGAAATGAAAATACACCAGAATCAGAAATTTTTTTCTCTATACTATTGAGCGTATTTCTTGTGAGTATTTAGATACTTTGAGTGTTGATAACGATGCAAGTTTTTCTCATCATAATATCCGATATTCTAGTCAGATCGAGTATTATACTGAGGTAAAGGATATTATTTTTCTCGTAAATGATGTTATTTTCTTTCAATATTCATAAATAATATTATTTTCTTTCATATTCCATATTATGAAAGTGATAATATTTCATTTCATATTCCTAAATTTAAACTTACTACAGTAAGTATTGCTTTTATAATTACTGAAATGATCAGAAATTCTTGAGTTTTGCGCTTCATCTAATATCATTTCACTGGAATATTGGTCTGAACTTTTATAAAATTTTTATCTTTTCATGACCAGTTATTATTCACTAGAAAAAAATTATATTTTTTTTATGTCCAAATTATCTTTGATTGTATTCATGTTTTGATCTTAATTCTTGAATTTTTCTCCACAATTGATTATTATGGAGTATTCTTGAATTTGGATAAACTAAATTACGAATCCTTAATCTTTGTCATTTATCTCACTGGATTCGTTCTTTAAAATATTTTTCATCATTTTCAGTTTTAAATGATGATACAAATGAATATCTTCGGCCTGTAGTGCAATGATGAATATCTTTGGTCTGTAATGCAAAGATGAATGATTACCTGATAAATATCTTTGGCCCGTAGTACAAAGATGGACAGGTGTTAACATGAATCTGACTACTGGTGATACAAATGAATATCTTTGGCCCGTAGTGCAAAGATGAATATTTGATTTGAGATATATATTGATTGATGTTACAGGGATAAAATATTGATGATAAACTTTTAAATCATAGAAGATAGTAGACATCATTCTCTACGTATCTCTTCTAATGAATTGTTAATTCCGCTGTAGTTGTTGATCTAAAATTTGTTGTCCATAATATTTTATCTGATTTGTTGAAGACTAACGATAAATTATTTTTCATTATCTTAGTCATAATATTTTTTACTGGGCTAGTTGAGCTCACCCTTTTCTTCTATTATTCTTTTCAGAAAATGAGAATATCACGGGTACTAGTCGGAGAATGGAGTGATAGTCCGAGTTAGAGCTGTAGAAGTCCTCACTATTTTTTTTGTAAAATAGTGTGATAATAAATGTAATGAGAACTTAGTTTGAGTGCTTATATTTTCTACATGTCTGTATTGACACTCACAGTTGTGTGGTCGTATTTTGCACGACCGTTTGATATAAAAGATTGTATTTGAATTCTGTATCATGTATTTGGCGAATCAGAATGAGTTTAGTATTGAACCTATTTTGGGGGCGTCACACTTATTTAGCCTTATGTACATATTCTCTATGTTGTACAAAAAATATTTTTTTATATAAAAGGGCTAATTACACTTCTATTAAACCAAGTACCATTAAATTTATAATCCGGCCTCCAAAGTATTTTAGCTTACAATTTACTATATAAAATACCTAATTTCATACAATGTAGCTCCCAAATTCAGATTTTGGGCCAAAATTGGTTGGAATACCCGACCCGTCCATGAATTCGATTGGATCTTTGGTTGTTTTATATCGACTGACTAAATTAAAAAAAATTAACTAATACTATATTTGTTTGAAATACAGCATTATTTATCGAATTACCAAAGTATTTGTTTGTAATTTTTTTGGTATATAATTATTGTGTCTTGTTTGTATTCAAAACCCACTAAAGATGATGGTTTATATGTTGAGATTGAATTAGTTAAAAAATAAACACATGAGTAAGGTATTGCAGCAATTGAGAAAAGCTCAAAGACAGATGATAAAGGGAAACAAACTGCAGACGCTATTGCATTTGATGATGAGATGGATCTAGTATCTAATGACATGCAGAAGATGATGACACTCCAAGTTGGCCAATGTTTGATCCAAACACTCAAATGAGTGACCCACAGGTTGAAGAATGAATACTCTTTAGGGATAACAAAATCTTTAAGAATGCTGTAATAGCACACTCGATCTGTAAAGGGAAACAGACTGCAGATGCTATTTCATTTGTTTTATTAGCACTTAAAATTATTGTTGCATATGGTGAACAATCTGTAAGCTTTGTAAGCTTGGTTTTTGTAAACAACGATGGCTTTCTAAGCTTAGTTTTTTTTTCATATTTTTGTCAAACAATGATTGCTTGGTAGGCTTGATCTATTTTGATATTATTGTGAAGTATTTGTCACTAGTAGTTTCTGAACAATGTAAACTTCTTTACCTTGGTGAAATATATGGTCACTAGTACTGTTAATTAATTACATTAGACAAAGGATTGAATATTTAGGAATAGTCTGAGTTACCATTAGACAAACATAAGCATGACATGGAGATTTCTATTCATGCATTAAATGGAAATACATTAGATGCTACAATAAGAATCAAGGTCACAGTAAGGAATAAAGAGATAATCATTTCTCTACGATTCATTAACTCATTACTCTACGATTTATTTATCTTTAAGTAGTTTACTTCTTTACTGTACGATAGTAGAGCGACATTACTTCTTTACTCTACAATAGTAGATTGACTTCAGCCTTAACTCTACGAACTTGTATTCCACTCAACGATCTTAGAGTTATCTTTAAGTTCTTTACTTTACTTCTTTATTATACGATAGTAGAGTGACTTCAACCTTTACTCATCGAATTTACATCATCTTCATTCATAAATATTGCCCAGAAATTGTCCCAAACTCTAATCACAAAAGCTATCCAGAAATCTAATTTCTACCATTACTACCCTTGAACGCTCACACATTGGAAGATCAACCCAAGCAAAAAAATTACAACCATCATGCCCATTTTCACACCAATCTAGACAACCAAGAAATCTTCTCTGTTAATTGAAAATACAGTGAGGACAATGCGGGCAAAAAAAGATATTTAAATTTTTAAATAATTTGTATTTATTTTCTCATATTTTTTTACTGTTTTTTGCCTAGAAGTTCTTATAGTTTATGGTGCTAGACCATTTTTTTGAAAAAATATAGGATGCAAATCGTACCTCAACATTCTTTTTTGTAAGTTATATTAATAAAATTCTAAAATTTTACTCCTTTTACCTCTCATTTTAACATTAAAATAGAGCGAATAATATAAATTATTTTTTTACTAAATGTTTTGATTACTTTTAATCAGAAATAAAATTTATAATGCAAATCAGTTTTAGCTCTTAAACTATAAGGTACAACCTGTAATTTAGTTTAACTGTATAGTAACAGTTAACTACTATACAGTTAAAGTATTAAAGTAATTAAAAAAATAATATACTAATTATAAATTAATTCATCACATATCACATGTGTACACCATGAATATTTTGAATCAGTTATATTTTTAATTTTTATTCTCCGTTAATTGAAACTAGATGAGGACAATTATGCGAGGCGAAAAAAAATATTCAAATTGTTTCAATTTTTGTTTTACAACTTTTTAAATAATTTATAATAATTTGTATTTATTTTCTCATATTTTTTTACTGTATTTTGCCTAGAAGTTCTTATAGTTTATGGTGCTAGACCAATTTTTTGAAAAAATATAAGTTGCAAATCGTACCTCAACATTCTTTTTTGTAAGTTATATTAATAAAATTCTAATATTTTATTCCTTTTACCTCTCATTTTAATAGGAAAATTGAGCGAATAGTATAAATTATTTTTTTACTTGAAGTTTAGGGTACTTTTAATCAAAAATAAATTTTATGATGCAAATCTCGGTAATAACCTAAACTGTAGGGTACAACTTGTAATTTAGTTTAACTATATAGTAGGTAATTATAGGACTACTAATTCAAAATACAACAATTTAGTATGTATAATTAAGAGTTGCTTGCAAATCAAGTAAATATAAATAAAAATACTTAATTTTTATAACATTTATTTAATTTATAGCCAAAAAAAAGAAAACATTCTTATCAAAATAAAACTAAATATGAGAAATATTCTATATCTTTAAGTTTGATTATTTACATAGTGAGTTACACATAAAAAATATAGAATATCAATATTTTTGTTGATGTTAAAGCAAGATTGTTATACTCTTGAATATAACAATTATTTACATAACTAAGTTCTCTTAGTTGCAACATATAAGCTAAAAGACACTTTTAGACTTTTAAAAATTTAAACTTAATAATAAATTTATACTTATTTAACCTTATGTACATATTCTCTATGTTGTACAAAAAATATTTTTATATATAAAAGGGCTAATTACACTTCTATTAAACCAAGTACCATTAAATTTATAATCCGGCCTCCAAAGTATTTTGGCTTACAATTTACTACATAAAATATTTAATTTCATACAAAATAGCCCCCAAATTCAGATTCTGAGCCAAAATTAGCTGGAATACCCGACCTGTCCATGAATTCGATTGGATCTTTGGTTGTTTAATACCGACTGACTGTAGAAATATACGGATTGACTTAATTAGAAAAACTAACTAATATTATATTTGTTTGAAATATAGTATTATTTATCGAATTACCATTGAGGATTCCTTCACTTTCTCTGTCCATCTCCTTTTTCAGCTTTGTCAAATCAATTTGTGCGTTTGAGTAATCAAATCCCAACAAAATCATTTTTGTAGATTTGTAGCCACGTGGACCTTGAGATTGCAAGTGTTTAATGACTTAGGAACCCCTTTATATGGAGGTATGTTGTACATTTTCTTTGTTTAATGAGTCTAGGACTTTGTGTGATGAACTTTTCATCTTGTTTTATATGTAAAGTATGTTTTAATGATATATTCCTCTATAATCACACAATAATTGTCTATTTGTGCATTATAGTGTCGTTTAATGTGTGTAATAAATATATTCCACACACACCCACACGGACACACACACACATACATATATGTATAGTAATGGATATTTAAAAACAAACAGAGGCATGAGTACTCTGTTTTTATAAAGTTTCATGAACTTTATAAATTTTTTGGTCTATAGTTAGTGCGTCTTGTGTGTATTCAGAACCCACTATAGATGATGGTCTATATCGTGAGATTGAGTTATTTGAAAAACAAGCACATGAGAAATGTATGAACACGTATTCCACTCAACGATCTTAGAGTTATCTTTAAGTTCTTTACTTTACTTCTTTATTATACGATAATAGAGTGACTTCAACCTTTACTCTGTTACAAATTAGTGCATCTTACTTGGTCAAAGTTTGTTGCTATTTCTTTGGTTTAGACTAAGCCAGTATTAGCTGTCAAATAAAGAGTATTTTACTCTATTAAGATCTCTATGCAGAATAGATTTTTATGCAGAGTAGTTGCTTGTTTTTAGGAGTTATTGTTATGCTTTTATCTCCAATTAATTTCTAAGATGGTATCAGAGCCTCACTGAGGTTTTCCTTTTCATTTTTCTTGTCTATCAAGTTTATCCTGTTGGAGAAGTTTGAAGCTCAAAAATGGAAGGAGTTGGAGGAAGCAGTTCTAACGTGCAAAATGGCATGGAGAAACTTGTAGGAACAAACTACAAGTATTGGAGAATGTGTATGAAGGCATTTCTCCAAGGTCAAGATCTTTGGGAACTAGTTTCTGGTGCTGATGGAATCCCAGCTGACATTCCTGAGAATGTTGAGCTACGGAGGAAATGGAAGATCAAATGTGGGAAAGCATTATTCATAACCAGGAGGCCTTAGCTAAGCAAATGGCTAAGAATCTCAATTCAGAACGTGATGATGTTCTATTTTCAAAAGACAAGTTTTCTGAAGGTGGCACAAATGAACAAGGTAACAAATCTTTTAAATGTTACAGGTGTGGGAAGCCTGGGAACATTAAGAGAAACTGTCGTGTGAAGCTCTCTAAAGCACACATGAAAATATGTGGGTCATACATGTGGAAATATCAAAAAGTGATATGAAAATATCAATTTTCATAAATTATGAAGGTTTAGGGGTTATTTCATAAAACTGAATGAAAAGTTCCAAATGTATAAGAGAATTTGAATGAGCTAAATAGATTAAAAATTCTGAATACGGAATGAAATGATGTGTTTGATAATTGTATGTCTAAAATATCTGAATACGTATAATTTTCTATTTTAACCTTATGTAATTACTACAAATAAATAATATTATCTTAAAAAATATAAACTTTTGAACAATATTTGATGTATGCTATTAGTAATATAATTTTAAGAATAAAACCCTACAAAATTAATAACATTATATCCTAAAAATTAAAACAAAAGACTACAACAACATTCATTAAATTGGTTATTGATTAATTTTGTGTTTAAAAAAAATCAAAAATAATTTGTATATAACAAAATTTATTTACAATAAAAAAATAAAATGAAATTGAATTGAATGTAATTTTTAATTATCAATCAGGGTATATAAATAAAACTATCATTCAACACTATTCCTTACCCATCCAACCACAATTTTATAACAAACGGTATGAATGTTTTATTCAATCAGATTCAAACTCTTTCAGAAGTAAACCAAACAACCTCTTAGTCCCCGCATCAAAGTGAAAGAAGTAATATTCACCTTCTGAACCGAACGGAATGCGCGCTCCTCAAGGTGAAATACTAAATCAAAGAACAAAAGAATGTGAATATTACTTTTGTGAAATGGTATCCTCAAGGTATAAAATAACGTACTTAGTAATTTTTTCAGCACTTTACAATATTAACTATTGTTTTAATCAAAATTAAATAAATTTACATTACTTTTGGATGTAAAGATTTAGCAAATTAACTAGATTTAAAAATCAAATGCAAGTGTTTTTGTGCAGTGTACATGATGTTCCTTAACATTAATGAATGTATTTGTAAAACTAATTCATAGCAGATCCTGCAAATGCAACCCCAACCACTGGTAGGAAACTAACAATAAACAATCTGGGGTGGAAAAACACGAATATCTGCATTAACTGTCAAACAATTGAATTGCTGAATAAAAAGAATATTTTTCTTATTTTATTTTTTAGGGGAGAGGGGGAGGGGGAGGGGGAGGGGGAGGGCGAGGGGGAGGGGGGAGGAGCAGTTTTAAACATCTAGACCAAGGTAGTGCAGCTCGCCTCAAGGCTCAAGCTTGCAATCCAGAAAAGAGAAAAAAACTTTAGTTTTTTTTTTTGGAGACTCAATACTATACTTTCTAAAACCAGCATACAGATTTAGCCCTCATTTTACAAACCAGGAGTCCTCGCAAGTCTATAATACCTACCCTCTGCATCTGCAAATTTGAAACAGTACAAGCATGGCAAACTTTCCCCAAACTGTGTTTGATAAAAATTCAAATGAAAGCAGACCTAATCATACTCCAATTCATCTGGAGTAACCGGCCTCTTGAGGGGGATGATAGACTTCTTCTCCACGTCTTGAGATAATGCTTTCCTCATATCTGATAACGAATCACATATTAATACTTGAAGAGACAATAAATATTACCAAGCAGAATAGCGAGTTCTATGGATGATAATACTCACCTAACCCGTCTTCTTCCCCAGAGTAGTACCGCAAAACACGTCTGTAGATGACATATTCAAGCTGCGATAAAGTAGAAAGAATGGCGTATCAAATTCAGGCCCTCCTACGAGTATGACTAAAATATGTTGAGGGTACGTCAAAACTTTTCAGCAGCAAACTCCAATGAGTCTATGACTGAAATACCTCAAGGGTAAGTTGCAACTTTTAAGCATGCACCCCTCTAGAATTACTAAATTACTATTCGTTGAACAAAAATTAAACAAACACTTGAGAAGGGAATAGTCTAAAAATCATATCCAGTTTCATAAACAGTGGTTGTCAAACAACTTATAGAGGTATATAGAAGATTTAAATAATCATCTTACAGAGGCAGTGGTAATGGTTAATGCCAGTGGTAATTTCGACAATTAGGCAGGTCTGACCAACAGGCGTAATCGGACATTAAAATAGATAAATAGTTCATATGCAAACCGAAAGGGCCAACAGACCTGACCAGGGAAAAAAATAACAGATAAATAGCAACTCAACTACCAAAATGAGTCCAATGACAGAAAGGCAGGTCTGCCTTTGATAGTTTTTTTTGTTTTTTTTTTGGAGGGTGGGGGGGTGTAAAGGATAATATAGTGCTTGCTACTTGCAATGTCATTGATAACGCACCTCATATAAGTGCCATTAAAGAATCGAGAAGCAATGTAATATAGTGGGAACTAAGGTGAAGGAACAATTTACATAATATGAATGACTAAATGATGGTTCCTTGCATTTGAAGCTCATCTGGAAAGCCACCATTCCAAACTGCAGCTTTGTGTACTGGGATGCAGTTAATAACCAAATACTCATGACAAGGAATTTCATTTTAATATTACTTCAATTATCTTGAAAATGTATAAAATATTTTTGATTACTCATGAATATTGTCTTTTTCCATTCTGGACTCTGCACTTGGTCCTGTGTCCATTAATGTTATAATTCATCTCATGAAAGGCTTACGCATAGGAATTAGGATCTAATGACCTGTATGTGAGTTTCATTTTTGGGGGAGTGTTAGGGAAAGTTGGAGCCTTCCTTTCCATTCCCCCCAAAATAAAACTCACAAACAGGAAATAAAGGACCAGTGGTCAAGTACTATGAAAAGTGCCTCTTTATAATACATCAGCATGATACATAATGAAATAGAAAATTGGACAAACAAATTTTTTGTAGCCAGATCACAAAGTTAGGACATGACCCAATTCCAAACAAAAAGAGAAGAAGCAATAGTGGTTCAGGTAATATAGTCATATAGTGGGATTTTTGCTAGTCCTACTTCTGCTCAGTTGATCTTCATGTTCAAAAGACCAGGTAGTATCTTTCAAAGAAACGAAACTTTAACCAGTAAAACTTGCAACAACCAATTACAAGATTAACTATGGCCCTAACCAAATACCAAAATGAAATCCTATTGTTTTGTAGTAGAACCAACCCAGCCCCCCCCCCCCCCCCCCCCCCCCCCCGCGGCATCAAAACAAAAAGGAAAATTCACTAATATACATTTAAAATGCATTAAGTCCATACTAAGGACCCAGTATGCAGTGCAACCAACAATTTAATGAAACAAGCCCTTTAGCTTGGCTCTAGTGATAGAGAGAAGAAGAATTACCTTTTCATACATCTTTATGGCCGGTGTATTTGATGCTCTGACAAAAAGGTCTACAAAGTAAGCCTTATCACTGTCAAGAGGAAGCTCATATTACTAACCATGGAACAGGAGGGAAAAAAAACTAAAACAATAATAAAATCCAGTAAATAAATACAATACTACTCCTCACATCCTAAACTCATAAAGAAAAAAAATTATAGATGCTGTAAATTGTTCAATATGATATGCAGTTGAGCATGCATAATTTGATAGGGGTCAACATCAGGATCAAACAATTACAGTTACAAGAATTCACACTTTTATGTGAATATTTAACTTAGGAGTAGAATATAGATCATAGCTTGTAGTAACAAAGAGCAGTGGGGATTTAACTGATTTACCCTACTATGCATTCTTGATATTTTGTGATATTTCAATGCATTGATTTTTTACTTTTTAAAAATTGGTCTTACGCTTTTATAAGAAAATAATATAAGTTATAACAGGCAATCTCTAGTTACTTGATACCCAGCCAATCAAAAAAAAATTGTTCTTACTCAAGTTCCAGTGGAGTCGTTTGTTCAATGGATTCCATTCTTGGCCTTTTCAGTAAATATTTGTAATTTTATCATGTTTTCTCACCATCTATATTTAATGTCTTTATAAACAGATTTTAGATACATAGAAGGTAAAGCTCCCTCTTTTTCCTGATAGGCAGTTTGGCTTAAGTATGGGGATTGAAACCAGTGATCTTGATGTTATTCCTTAATGCCTTTGTCATTTCTCCCTTTCTCCCTGCTAAAAAGTTATTCCATCTTCAAACATTACATATCACACTTGCAATGGCTACAATCTTTTCAGAAACTCGGTGCCAAAAGTTAACAAATAGCTAACTTCAGGTAAATTGCACTCAGTATACTCGATCAATTTTTATCTTTGCACCTCAACCTGCTCTGCTCACATTAACCACCTGTCCTATTACAAACTTTTGACAGTGTCAAAACTAAGAAAAAACTTACCAAATAGAACAGTGAGAAGTGCATAGTACCAAGTGAGTATAGGTCACATGTATATATTCTATATCTAGGAGAAAACAGAGGTTGCACCAGTGGACACATCACGATAGCATCAATAAATATAACTTTAGTCTTAAGAACTGACAGTTTACAATAAACATCAAGCACGGAAGCCTCTTTGTTTTACTGCAACCCCCCACTAAAAGGAACACCTATTATCAATTATTCCATGAATAAATAATAAGACGCTAAGCTAGTAAGCTGTATAGAAAACAGAAGCTGATGGTAATAGAAGGAAAGTGAGGATGACAGGATGACCAAAATACTGTGAGTTAAGGTGGAAAAACAGAAGTGCAATTCACCACCTGAGTGAAAAGGGTGGATCAATATACTACAATGAGATATAGGTACCAAAAAATAAACCCAAGTTGAGTTGAGCTTAACCTTAGTTTTAGGAATCAATGATGATTAAATAGAGTAATTGCTAGTAATATTTCCTCTATAAGATTAAAGCAAATATAATGAACTCTTCCTACGAAAATTTGCTACAGCGATCCATGTATCCAGTACTACTAGAATATATATAGTGATAAAAGGAAGGCGTGTTAACCAAAGAGCTGGATGCATATATAGTCATACAAGGTATGTTGTAATTGTATCTTGCAGTAGAGTTTATCTACTGACTTATATGAATTTGATTTGTGAGTCTTTGGCATGGCTACATGATCAAGGATAAAAACACAGAATTTAAATGATTAAAATCAAGTTTTATAGAAAACCTAACTTACATCTTGTCACTGATGTCTTCCAGAAGGTTCATCAATTTCTTGGCCAATTGCTGCCTGCGGTATTCAGGAGCTACAGTTACCGCAGTGACGTGACCATGCCAAGACTCGCCTTGCCCTTCAACCTTTCCCATGACTGCAAACATAATACAACCCTTAGGTCAGTGGCGGAGCCAGGATCCCCCAAAGGGGGAGGCGGTGGGAATGGTGTGGGTAAAGAGGTGGTATATACCCCTGAAAATTTCCTGCGAGCAGGGGGCGGCCGCCACCCTCCGCCCCCCCCCTCCCTCCCTCCCTTCCCTTCCCTTCCCTTCCCTTCCCTCCGCCCCTGCCTTAGGTCCAAAAAAAACCTCATTTTACAAAGTTATAGGTGTAAACAGAAGAGGTGATGAGTGGGTTTCATACCTACGAATCAAGTATAATTAGACTTGAATTGTTGCTAATCTCAGGTTTTGTGTGTACATTTCATGCATTTGTTTTATTTTTGTAGGTCATGAATCATTGGAACTGAATTGGATCCTAAGGTTGGAAGCTGCAAACAAAGGAACAAAAATTGGCAGGAAGCAGTACAAGCGCGGCCGCGCCCAAACTGTGAAAGAATCTGGTTTGAAGACAAAAATTAGTTATCTGTCAAGCTACGCAGCAGCGCCCAAAACGTGAACAAATCCAGCGCGGCCGCGCCACTCTGAAACTCAAAAACAGTTCTTTGTGCAAGGCCAATTCAAACGCGGTCGCGCCCAAGCGGGAATTGCCTGATTTTGACTTTTTCGACTTTTTGAACCAATGGGATTGTAATTTGTTATTTAATTTATATTAGGATTTGGATTTATGATGGAAGACTATAAATAGATGTTTTTAATTCAATAGATTCATTCTATTACTTTGAGAGAAAAAAACCCTAGTTTGAGAGAAGAGGATCAAGGCCTGAAGCAAGTGAAGGAGCACAAAGAGTAAACTTAGAAGCTTGCAGGAGAGATTCGAGGATTCTACAACAGTTTTTATTCTCTTCTCTATCTTTTAAATTGTATTCTTGAATGCTATTTCAATTGTGGATGATGGATTTTAATTCAATTATGAACTAATTTCTTTTTAAGATTACAATGGAATTTAATGCGTAGCTTTTATTGATATACTTCTTTGTTAGTTATTGCTAATTATTATCGGATTGTCTATTATGGTATGTGCTTAATTGCTTAATTGTCTGACCAATAATTATCGTGGTAATCTATACTCGATGGATTATAGGTTAGACCTGATTATAATAGCAATGAGTGTGATTTCTACTTATGATAGGATTCATGATTTGTGTATAGGATATAGATATGCATATATATAGTATGTAATCTGAAAAAGAACTTGTGCTTCAAATTCTTTTTAATTGTAATTCACATAGATATATAGTTAATTAGTTAACTAGGGTGTTCATTTTAATTCTATCTTCGGTGGATTTAAGTTAATTTGTTTATGATGCATCGAGAGATGGATTTATGTTCTAAAAGGAGCTAGGCGCTAGGCGGGAGGCGGGAGGCGGGTGGCCCGGGGGGGGAGGGGGGTTAGCGCCTAGGGGGCCTATTTTTTTAAGCCAATTTTAATATTCTATCTTACATTTATCCAAACAAAACAATAATATAAAGCAAAACAATCTATAATAAAGATAATAAAGGCTTTTGCTTAAAGTTTAAACACATATCCATATTGTCAATGTCAAAATTCAAACATAAACATACAATTGTTCAAAGTTCAAACATATCTTTAACGTATTAGTTTTATTCATAAACAAGATTGCTATTAAATAATAAAATTTAAAATTTCAAGAATTCAATTCAATATTAAAACTTAAGAAACTAAACATCAATTTAACAATTATATTGAATTAAACTAAATATTACAAATGTATCATCATTTATATAATTTGAAGTTAGTACAAGTTCAAAAAATTACAACTATAATAAAATTATCTATTTTGACTTGATCTTGTTCACTTCTTGTTGTGATTTGATATGCTACAACTTGCATTATGAATATGGTAAATCATTAGAAAAATAAATATATCAAGATCTGGTTTGAGTAGTTATTAAAATAAAAAAATCTCTCCGCCTAGGCCCCGCTTAATTTCGGGATTTTTTTGCCGCCTTGGGCCAAGGTGTGGCACCGGGGGGCCTAGCGCCTAGGCGGGGAGCCAAGGGGGGCCTAGTCGTACCTAGGCAGGGATTTTTAGAACACTGTTATAAATACTAATGAGTTCTTGATTAACAATCCGAAGTAGTTGACATAACTTAATAGGAAGTGCATTGATTCAAGTGAACCATTAAGAGAAATTGTAATCTTAAGCCTTCATTATCTGATTTTAATCTTGTGGGCTTAGTTGTAGCTTTATTAATTGTTTTAATTTCAAATTTCACAATTTTAATCAATTGTTTAATAAAATTAGTTTAATATAAAATTGGTAGTCATAATTTTTCTCTGTAGGAACGATACCTTACTTGCTCTATATTACTAATTTGAGCACGTATACTTGCGTGTTGTGCTAGCATAAATTTAGGCAAACAAGAGGAACATAACTAACTAAATCGCCAAAACAGACTCAAAATTTTGGATTGCTCTCTTGTGATTGCCAAAAATCTAGTTTACACTTTAGTAAATCACCTAATCTCTGAAAACTTACAAGAATGGCATCAGTTTGCTACATATTTAAAGCCAACCTATGCATTATGGGACTCAGATTGTTCGGAATAACTTCATTTTTAGAAAAGATTATCTCTCCGAGTGCTTTGAGCACATCACCTAGACAAGACAAGGTACAAAATTTATCTCATTCAAAAATATATCAATAACCAAATTTGATCTTTAGACTATGTTATGCTGGATATAACTGCTGCTACTTCCAATATGTTTCCACTTGCAATTCACTGCAAATAATTTGATTTAAAACACTTTCTAATTACACTAGCTGAAAAATTACACCCTAAACCATTATAACCCATCTTTCGTCAAAATCAACTTAAAATCACAAACTATGAAACCAAACCATATAATCAAAATTTATATGAAAAACTGAAACTGAGATGGCTATAGAGTGAAATGGCAAAAGGGAAACGTACTGTATCCCATGACTCGATTGCCGGGAGCTTCGGCGACATGGAAATAGTCGGGCCAGCGAGCCAGGTAGGTCATGTAGAATGACATATTGAACTGCACGAATCATAAACTGCAGATTAATTGATATCAAATTGGGAGAATTTCAAATCTTCCTAATTCTCAAACCATTATCATAAACTGTAGATTAATTTATATGTACATGAAAAATAAATTAAATTATGAAATCGAAACTTACAGTCTCAGTGAGGTGATCAAGATTTACAGATGCAAAACGAAGAAGGTCATTACAGCAAAATCTTCGAATCGTCGTCATCTCTCTCCTCTCTGTGTTTGGGTACTGTTTCGGGTAAAGACGGTATAGCTTCAGGCTTTCAGCAATTGTAACCGACTACCCGATGGGTCAGTCCACTTTCTATTAAAATAATGCTATTATCACATAAATTCTATCACATAACTCTCACATACACACATACATAGTGCGGATATATGTGTGTGTATGTGAGAGTTATGTAATAGTTTTTATGTGATAGTAGCATTGCTCTTTCTATTAACCGGAATTTAACTATGGAACACAGAAACAGTCTGGCAATGTTTTCGGACCCGGACTCAGACCCGGACCCGTCATCGAAGAGAAAAAATTATCGGGTAAATGTGATAAAAAGTTATCGGGTGGATGGATCACTAGTTCAACTAGTTGTTAAATCATTATTGAACCGGTGACGTCATAAATATATAAATATATATATTATTAGTAATTAATAAAATGTTAAAAAATCTCGTTTTTATGAAATAAAATATAATAAAGTTAAGTTATATTATTACTAAAAGTGATTAATTTTAATATTAAAAAAAATTGGTACAAAAATAATAATATAGAAAAAAGGGTTCACTAGGTTAACTTAACTGGTTGAACCGACGGGTCAACTTAACCGGTGAACCAACGGTTCAACCTATGATCAATTGGTTCAATTCAGATTTTGACCAAACTGGTTCAATCGAGGCAAACTGAACCGGTTCCCGGTTCAACCGGTAAAATCGGTTGGTCCTGGCCGAGTCTAAAAATAGTGTAGTCTGGTTCCTTAATTATTTACTTTCGTAACAATTTAAAGTTTAACCACGGAACCACTTCACTATATATTATTATTATTATTATTATTATTATTATTATTATTATTATTATTATATATGCGCCACTCTCTTCTCTTCTCTTCTCTTCATTCCTCCGCCAAATGCCATTTGGCGGAGGAATGAAGAGAAGAGAAGAGAGTGGCGCATATACAAACACAGCAATTACTAATCGAACATAATATTATTAAAACATAAAATATGTACAAAGTAGAGATAACTTACAATTGCAGCACAAGCTACAAACTTACTGATGCATTATGATCTAAGAGAAAATAAGAGGTAGGACGCAGACTGCCTGAACCAATGACCCTGTCTTTTCTTTATAGAAGTAGGAAATAACTATTACAAAAATACAAATAACTTGAACAATACATGAATAATAACTTTTACTATTGATGAACAATTCATGAATAGTGACTTTTTTACTATTTGGGACAACTTTCGACAACTTTTGAAGAATGGCCGACAGGCTATCTGTGCTTTCAATTAAAAATAGACGCATATATCGAAATGCGCGGAATCTTTTGACTAGGGACCTTCTTTTGGTAAAAAAGCAGAAACATGTGACTGAGGGGGCTACTTTCGGTGGAAAAGTAGGAGCAGCATGACTAGGCAAATGGGTCCTGAGCATCTTGAAGGTTGAAGCTGCCATAAGGGTCTTCATCATTGTTATTACTGGTGACTGACTTTTTCAAAGAAGAAGAACATTCACTGGCCTCTATTTCTTTATGAATCTTGCTAACTCTTTTATGGATGGCTTGGGCCAACAGTTTTAACTCAAGGCTGGAACAATTTTTTATATTTGAAATATCGATAGAACCAGAGAGACTAGCGTTTGACTGAAATTCTTTGGATTTACTGGAAGATCCTTGTTCTGGGATAGATTTAACAGGAGTTGCAGGAAATTCCTTTTGAACTTGACCAACAATTCTATTAACATCGAACTTATCCCACCATTTAATGAAGAAAATACGAATGGCCATGGTAATTTGACTGACACTACTAGAAACAGTATTATGACTCTAGTTAGGAGACTGGAAAACGGATTCAATGACTGGGGTTTGAAGGTTATACTGCCATTTAAGAATCCAAGGAATATTATATTTACTAACAAACTAAAGCAGTATGGGGATACCATCAAACTTTGAATTATATTAGTCATGATTACTTAAATGATTGACTTGAGACTGAAGTAATTCTGGAAGAATATTTATGGAAAGACCATATCTTAACAACCATAAATTAAACTAAAAGGAAATTTAACTTTTGAATTTGTGGTCAAATTGAATGAACCACGAATGACTAAAAGACTGGTTTTGATATAAGAAAATCTTATACCAAGCTTCTATATAATCATAATAACAAAAATAGTGATTCTGACTGTTTAATGGACTAAGATCAGAAGGATGCTTTCCTCAATTAGGCAGGAAAATAATTTGCTTAATAAAGAGAAAATGGAAAATGACTCTAGAAGTATCATTCTTGTCATAAATAGATTTAATGAGGATTGACTCTATTTGATGAAGAATATCCTTATAATACGTAAAAGATTTATATGGAGCAAGAGGAATAAAATGCAAACCCGTAGGGAAGAACTGAGTAGCCAAGATAATTGGGTCGTCTTTAGGTTTCATTACTGGCTCAACATGAAATAAGTTGACTTCGTAGATAGGGATATATAGAGAATTTTGACTTTTGGGAATATTCTGCTGAGGGCTGCAAAATAGATCCATGGGTTTGGGTGTACTGGCCAAAACTGTATTGTATGGCTTTGGAATGGAACCAAGGATTTGGTATCTATTAACTAAATCAACAGATGGAACTGAGTTTACTGTGTGAGGAATTAAGGAACCTTTGGGTTGATTATTTGAGCCTGAAGGGCGGCCTGAACCACGAGAACCACCTCGCACACTCATTTTGAACCAATTGAAGTACCTGAATTAATGAATTCCCGGGTAAGAAAATCGGGAATAGAATTATCACTTTCTTTAATATATTCGATGTCAAAATCAAAAATGCTTAAAAGAGCTTGCCATCTAGCAAAAGTTTGCTTAGCGGCAACATTTTCAACATCCTTTTCGAGAATATATTTTGCTGACTTGCAGTCAATTCTAACTAAATTTTTTTAATTTAATAGATCGCTTTGAAATTTATTAATACAGAAAACTAAGGAAAGAATTTTATTTTTAATAGTATTGTAATTAAGCTGTGTTGAGTTCCAAACGCCAAAATAAAATCGAACAATTTGTTCAGTAGAAGTAGGAGTTAACTTTTGTTTAAGAATACCTCTGGATCCAATCTCAGAATCAGTTTTAACAATTTTGAATGCTGACTCATTAGAGATGCCAAGGCATGGCAAAACCTTAACATATTTTTTAACTTGTTGGACAATGGAAGTATGATCATTTGTCCATGGAGGAGGATTGTCTAGCAAACACTGAAAAAGAGGTTTGAAGATTTTTTTAAGATTTTCGTAAAATTTTTCAACATAATTAAGAGATCCTAAAAATCTTTGAAGTTGGGTTCTATCAGTGATTTTATCCGAAAATCTATCAAAAATTGAATAACACGATTGATAGGTCGAACAAGACCTTGATGAATATCATGACCAATAAATTTGACTTTAGTCTGAAAAAGACTACATTTAGTAGGAGACAAGACAAGACCATTGGTTTTTATTGTTTTGAAGAATGAGTTCAAATGTTTATGGTTCTCTTCAATAGATTTAAAAAAAAATGAGAATGTCATCGATGTAAACAATAATAAAGTGACTAAATGGGTTTAGAATATCATTAAGGATATTGTGGAATTCACTAGGGGCATTCTTAAGGCCGAATGGCTGAACATTCCATTCATAATGACCAAATAGGGTGGTGAAGACAGTTTTATACCTATCATCAGGATGAATCTGAATTTGCCAAAATCCAGATTTTAAGTCAAATTTACTGAAGATTATGGCATTACTTAATCTGCAGAGTAAATCTTCTTTATTAGGCAATGTGTATCTAATCCATTCGAGAACTTTGTTTAAAGGTTTGTAATTAATAACTAAACGATGAGCACCTCTTTCTGTTTCAGCTTCATTGTTAACATAAAAGGCTGGACAAGACTAAGGGGACTTACTATGTCTAATTAATCCTTTATTGAGTAAATTATTAATTTCCTTTTTATAAAGTTCCATTTGCTCGTGATTCATTTGTATTGGTCTGGCCTTAGTGGGAATTAAATGTTCTTTAAATTCCTTAGCATAAAGTAGCCTTACAATATGTTTCTTCCTATGCCAGAAAACATTAGGGGAATCAGAACAAAGGTTTTGACTTAGATAATTTTTTAAATCTTGAATTTTTTCTTGAACCTTTTTATCTGTGAGTTGTTTTTCAACCTGTTTATATTTAATTTCTTCTTTTAAGAATTTTAACTGAGCGGTCTTACTATTTAACAGGTTTATTGATTTAGAAATAGATTCTTCCTGAATAAAATTTAAATCTCTTTCTTTAGGTTTAGTAATAAATTTAAATATTACCTTTTGACCTAAATGTTCACTGCTTAAGCCATTATTGCTAGTAGTAAAAGGGTGCAATAGATATATAAATGGTAATTCTAAAATAATCTTATCTGTCAAATTGCGGATTAAAATAAAAGTTATTTTAAAACACATGTTATCTTGACAAATATGAACTTTAGGCAGTTTATATTTTATTTTCATTTGACTACCATTAGCCGAGCTTAATCTTTCGCTAGTTTTTTTTATAAAACTTGGTAGGAATTAATTCTTCCTTAATACAATTTAAATCTGCACCAGTATCAACTAGAGTGGGAAGTTCAATTGTAAAAGTTTTATCAATTACTAGAGTGATGAAAATATACCATTTTTGAATTGTAATGTCTTTTAATCTTTTAAGAGAATTTCCTTGAACAACAAGAAATTCTGACTCATCTTTAGTGTTAGAAGATTCTGGCTCATCTTCGTCTGCTGAAGAATCATTAACTTGAAGAACCTGGTCTTTAACATCTAAATTAAGCATCTCTTTACGTAAATTAGAAATTTCTGTTTTAAGCTATCAAATTTCCTTTTTTAACTTATTAACTTCTTGGTTTAACTCAGGGAGAGTAATTTCTTTGTCAGGTGTTTTAAATCTTTCAAGAGTTTTATTAAGACTGAAGATAGGTTTTTCCTTTCCTTTAGTAATCTTATTCTTAACTGTGTTATTTTTAGTTAACAAGTCCTTTAATTGTTTCATTTATTGAATTTTTAACTCAGAATCTGTAATTTTGCTATTTAGATCAATTAACAAAGAACTTTTCTTCTTCTTCTTTGTTAAGAACACTTAATCTTTTATTACAACAATCAGTTCTACAATTATCAGTACATAAGATGACTTCTTCTATATTACTATCTGTTTCTTTACTATTATTGTTGTTAGAAGAATAAGGAATATTAGAATAATCATTGCTATCAATGTCATTCTCAATTCTTATTAATTCTAAAAGTTGTTCAGTTTCTTCATTAAAAACATTTAATTGTGATAATTTTTGTTTTATTTTACATCCATTTTTATAATTTCCTTTTGTCCACAATTATGGCAAATAATTTTACTTTTATCATATTTTTTAAATTTACGTGTTGATTTTTATTATTAGATGTCTTTGGTTTATTATAATAATTATCTTGATTTTTAGGCTGACTATAACGTTTTTTATGGTGTTTATGGCTCTTGTGTTTTTCAATATGTTTATGCCAGTGTTTTCTCCTAGAAGGAGCAACTGGGGGTAAACCATATTGTTCACAAAAGGTTCCTAACTCATATTTAGCTTTATTTTTGTCCTTACCAGCTTACTTAGCAATTTTAAAATCAATACAAATTTTTAAACCAATTTTTTAGATATAACTAATTATGCCACCATAAGTTAGGTTATCATAATCAATATATCCTAAGCTTTTACTTAATTATTCTCTAACTTTATGAGCAAATAAATTTGGTAAATTATTAACAAATTTTTCTTTTCAAAAAGGTTTGTTACTATCATTTCTCATCATAACACGAGAAGTAAAAACATCTTTGTACCATCTAAAATCACTTAGAGTCGGACAAGTAAGATTACTTAACTGATCATGAATTCTTTCTATAAGACCCCAAATTTTATGAATAAGATTTAATTTTTTATATATATTATTTGAAATAGTAAGGTGTTGATTTGATAAATGTGATAAGTTATGGGTGAAATGTGTAAAGTTTACAAAGTAAGCAAGTGGTTATAAAATATTTGTTGTGTCGGGAAATATTCGTTTGGTCGAAGAATATTCTTTTTGTCGGAAAATATTCGTACGACGGTGCAGTCATTGGTGGACCCCACAACGGAATGAATGTCGGATATAGAAAGCGACAGAAATAATCTTTTTATAAAAATAACTGCAAAACTGTTACCGTTAGTACTGTTGAAATACCCGGTAGTTAAAATACAGTAATACGTGGTGTTGCACAGTAGCACACGGTATTGCACAGTATTTCGAATTATTGATTCTTACGTAAGAAGTCACTTACTCAATCATTGTTACAGTAATTACTGTTCAATATTTTATATTATTGATTCAATAATTGCATAATATTTTATTGGTTCAATATTTGCTACGTTGATATTTTATATCAATAAGTGCTACTTTGCTATTTTATATTATTGATTCAATAATTGTCATTACACATTATTTCAAATTATCAAATCAATAATTCATACTATTTGAATAATATTATTAGATAGCATTATTGGCAATGTCTAAGAAAGTTCTGTCTAAGAAAGGGGTTGATTAATTGCGCGCCAGTAAGGAAAAATTCTTATCGGAAGGCCCCCTCTTTCCTGGGAACGACCTGGTTGTCAATATTTTAGTTCTGTAATATTATTTGTGAATAATTAATTTTTGATATATATGATAAGAAAATATTTATTCAATGTGAATTTAAACGGAGGAATTTTTAACATGTGACATTTGCTGAAAGTTGGTATTTTATCTTGTCCGATAAAATAATTCATTCAAATATATTATTATAATATTACATTATAGTAGTATGATGTGATTATATAATAGTATGATTTTTATAATTTGAATGGTAACATTATTATAGTAAATTCATGGTATAAAAGTTAAACGAGGTGGAAGAGTGTAAATTGAATTTGAACTCTTATGATGCAAACAATGATGTCATCGGAGCGATGAGGTAAGCAAAGATGTCATCGGAGTGATGAGATAAACAATGATGTCATAGGATCGATGATGTAAGCGATGATGTCATAAATTATGGCGAAAAGACTATTTTACCCTTACTCTACCGAGCCTATAAATAGAAGCTCATTTCTTCATTATTTCTCACTAATTCACTAAAGCTATAGAGAGAGAAAGTATAGAGAGAATAAGAGAAAAAGAAGAAGAGTATTATGCTATTACACCACGTCTCCAAATTTTTAAGGTAAGGGGTATTATTTCTTTCGTATTCATGAAGAGAGTTATTTTCTTTCAATACTCGTAAGGGTTGTTATTCCATTCTTTATTATTCTATTGGAATAACCTGTCTACGCGGACTACCGCATGCATGGTAAAATCCTGTTGTTATTCCATTCTTTATTATTCTGTGGGAATAACCTGTCTACGCGGACTACCGCATGCCTGGTGAATAACCCTTCGTATTCAGTTGTTATTAAATTGTGAAAATAATCTGTTTGAGCGGACTACCACCAAACGGGTGAAAATCCAATTGTAATTTCGTATATTGTTTCATTTCAGATTCCTAACTCTAAACTTACTACGGTAAGTATTGCTTCTAGAATTCCTGAAATGATCAGAAATTCTTTGAGTTTTGCGCTTCATCTAATATTATTTCACTAGAATATTGGTCTGAACTTTCTTGTGAAATTTTTATCTTTTCATGTCGAGTTTCTATTCACGAGTTACTATTCACAGGGTACTATTCACGGTAAAAAAAATATTTTTTTTCTTTCCAAATCATCTTTGATTGGATCTAGGTTTTGATCTTTATTTTTGAACTCTGGATAAATTCTCTAATATTTGTCCTTTATCTCACTCGATTCGTTATTCGTATTATTTTCATCATCTTCAGTCCTAAATGGTGATATAACTGAATATCTTTGGCCTGTAGTGCAAAGATGAATGATTACTTGATGAATATCTTTGGCCTGTAGTGCAAAGATGAATGATTACCTGATGAATATCTTTGGTCCGTAGTGTAAAGATGGACAGGTGTTGAGATAAACATGACCAACTGGTGATACAAATGAATATCTTTGGACGTAGTGCAAAAGACGAATATTTAATTCGAGATGAATATTGATTGATGTTACAGGGATTAAATATTGATGATGGACTTTTAAATTATAGAAGATAGTAGACATCATTATCTACTTAAATCTTCTAATGAATTGTCATTTCCGCTGCAGTTGTTGATCTAAAACTGGTTGTCCATAATATTTTATCTTATTTGTTGAAGACTAACCATAATTTATTCTTTATTATCTTAGTCATAATATTCTTTACTGGGCTAGTTGAGCTCACCCTTTTCTTCCATTGTTCTCTTCAGGAAATGAGAATATCGCGGGTACTAGTCGGGGAATGGAGTGATGGTCCGAGTTAGAGCTGTAGAAGTTCTCACTATTTTTTTATAAAAATAGTGTGATAATAAATGTAATGAGGACTTAGTTTGAATGTTAATATTTTCTACATGTCTGTATTGACACTCACAGTTGTGTGGTCGTATTTTGCACGACCGTTTGATATGAAAGATTGTATTTGGATTCTGTACCATGTATTTGGCGACTCAGAATGGGTTGAGTATTGAACCTATTTTGGGGGCGTCACACTTTCAGTTATGTTACTAGGAGTTCCTATAAAATATTTTATTATAATAAATATTAAAGTATTTACTCCATCAGGAGGGCCAACACCAACATCTTCATTAAAGATGGGATTGCCATCATCATCCATTTGGACAGCATGGATTATTGCTAACCTAGTATCTTCAGTGAGATGTTTTTCCCACCAGGATCTAAGTATGCCAGTAAATCCACTAGTTATCAGCTTAACAATATCAGACTGAGCTAGATTGTTGAAGGCTGTGATATAACTATTAGCGACCATGAACATGTGATTTAACTTATTTAATATTTCTTGTTCACTAAAACCATCAATATTCCATTCATAGATTTTATTAGAAGAAACAGAAAATTGATTATCTAGATTCCTTTCTTCAAATTGAAGATCAGGGGGAGTATGTCTAGTATACTAATTTTTTGTTATACTGTTTTTATTAAAAGTTAATTTATTTAATCGATCATTAAAATCTTGAATTGAAACAGAATCAAACTTATCTGATTGACTAATGCTTTCACTGTCAGAATGCTCGACCTGATCAATGACAGCAATAGTTCCACTAGTTTCACCAATTTTTAATTTTTGAAATAATTTATCAATGACTTTAATGGTATCAAAGCCAAATTCGTGTGTAAGATCTTCTTAATCAATAAGTCTTTTCTTGTTCCAAAATTCTATTTCTTTCTTTGTTCAGCAGTCACCTAACTTACTGTAGAACAACATGTTCATGTGTCTTAAACCCTGGTAAGTCTCTTGTGCGAGCAGTGTCGGGTAGTGATAATTGAACATAGGTATGAGTCTGCTTAAGGTAAGAGGGTATGTATGAAAGAACAATGTTTAAGAATAAATTTTGATTCTTGATAAGATGAATAGATTATTTAGATCTAATTCCTCTACTAGTAACCGTTCTCGTTCTGCTTTGCCCCCTGTTCCAGACATAGTAAACCAAGAAGAACACAATTATGAAAGCATTAGTCAAGCTCTAAGTAACTGGAATATACCTAGTATTTCTCCTAAAAAAATCTATCAGTCAACCTTCTTAGACAATTTTAAAATAGATTATAATGTTAAGACTGTTGAAAGGGTTTACGCTATTAACAAAGAATATGAAAATTGTAGTTTATTGACCATATATGTTATTAAAAAACATAGAAAAAGGCTATAATTTTATTCATATAGGATTAGTTCAAGTTGTTGTTAAACCATTAAATATTAAGGGAATTAATTCGAGTATTTATCTGTGTCTTAGAGATGCTCGATTTCTTAACTATTTCCCTAGTATTATTGGTATAATGGAATCAAGTTTGCACAATGGACCTATCCATTTTAATTGCTTTCCTGATTTCACTTTAAGTCTTAGTGATCCTCATCTATTAAAAGCTTTAACTTTAAATATTAAAACAGCAGGAGAAATCACTCGAATGATTGAAGGTACTCAGGCTTTAGCTTTAATTTATAGAATATATTATAAAATAATGAAAACCAATTTAAATGTTCATGCTCTTAATAAAAGTCCTAAAGATCAAACTGTTTTAATTCAAAGTAGTACTAGTGATGCTAATGTTCAGATTCCAAGAACTATTCTTTGGAAAGACATTACTTTACCTAGTCAATGGACTTTGCCTAGTGAAATTCCTCAACAACCTGTTAATAACAATTTGTTGAATGTTGAAAATATTAGACAATTTTCTGACGGTACTGTCAAAATAAGTTTTGAACGCACCAGGAGACCCTTAATTATAGAAGAATTTACTAGTTCTTCAGTTCCTTCTAGAAGCGATACTGAAATACTTAGTAATATTTCTAGTCAAGATATTAAAATGAAAAGTATTTTAAATCATGGTCAAACTAGTCATCCCTGCTATACCATTAATGAACCTATAGAAGACTATCAAGATCTATCTCCTACACCTTCAGAATTGTCTACTCAGTCAGATTTTGAAACCCCTATTAACCATCAACTAAGAGTTATTACTAAGGAATTTAGATTAGATTGGAAAAATCTTGTTGAAGATTTTAATTCCAAATCTAATAAAGAAAAAAGACATTTATTTCGTGCTAATCAAAGTGAAAAGGATAGAGATAAAGTCATTAATAAATGGAAAAGATTTATTAATGATGAAAAGATAAACATTACTTTCTTTGCTTGGTATAAAGAATACTACGGTAAATGTAATGTTTTAACTAAAAGTAAGTGGATTAAAGAGGATAAGTCAAAAGTCTCGTCTAGTCACCCACCTCTTGAAACTGTTCTTTTATCAGTCAAAAACACTTCGGTTGTGGCTAGTCCTTTTAAATTAGCAGATGGTAGTAAAGATGAAAAAAAGATTATTGAACAAAATAACTTCACTAATCAATATTTAGCAACTATAGGTAAACAGCTAGATAAAATTGAAGAAAAGTTTGAACAAACTATTATTCAAAAACCAGATACTAAAATTGAACAGCCTTTGTTAAGCCTTCCAGAAAATAGAATCGGATTAGGTTTACATAACAAAAATAGTGATTCTGACTGGTTAATATATATATATATATATATATATATATATATATATATATATATACACGGTCATGTGAAAATATTATTATTTTTCTTGTAAAAATATCAATTATATATATAGGAAAAAAGTGTCATACAAATAGACTATCATGTTTGTTACAAGTCATCTTAGATATCCGGTAATGTGAGTTTGTCATCCTAATAAATAGACTATCATGTTTTATTCTTTTTCATAGGGGAGTGCGTCTTACGCTCCATCTCCCCAATTAGCATGCATATCCCCTGTTTCTCCCAAACTTAAGCTTTTTATAGTCTAGTTATTGTTATTAGATTACTGAAACTTTTTCGTTAAAACACAGATTTCCCACCAGAAGACAAGTATTTGAACATTTAAACTAAACATATGATGCCCCCCAGAATAGGTCCAGTCAACCCAACCCATTCTGAGTCGCCAAATATATAGTACAGAATTCAAATACAAACTTATATATCACACGGTCATGCAAAATACGACCACACAACTGTGAGTGTCAATACAAATATGTACAAAATATTAACATTCAAACTAAGTCTTCATTACAATTATTCTCACACTATTTATTGGAAATAGTGAGGACTACTACTACTCTAACTCGGACCATCACTCTGTCCCCCGACTAGATCCTGCGACATTCTCATTCCTTGAAGAGGACAATAGATGAAAAGGGTGAGCTCAACTAGCCCAGTAAATAATATTATGACTAAGATAATGAAAAATAAATTATCGTTAGTCTTCAATAAATCAGATAAAATATAATGGACAACCAGTTTTAGATCAATATTCGCAGCGAAAATAACAATTCATTAGAAGAATTAAGTAGAGAATGAAATCTACTATCTTCTATAATTTAAAAGTTCATCATAAATATTTTATCCCTGTAACATTAATCAATATACATCTCGAATCAAATATTCATCTTTGCACTACGGCCAAAGATATTCATTTGTATCACCAGTAGTCATGTTCATCTCAACACCTGTTCATCTTTGCACTACGGGCCAAAGATATTCATCAGGTAATCATTCATCTTTGCTCTACAGGCCAAAGATATTCAGTTATATCACCTTTTAGGATTGAGGATGATGAAAAATATTTTAAAGAACGAATCCGGAGAGATAAAGAACAAAGGCTAAGTATTCGTAATCTAATTTATCCAAGTTCAAGAATACTTCATAATAATACTTTGTGGAGCAAAATTCAAGAATAAAGCTCAAAACTTAGATCCAATCAAAGATAAGAACTTTAACAAGTAATTTGGACATATAGAAGAAAATTTAATTTTTTCGTGAATAGTGCCGTATACGTGAATAGTGCTGTATACGTGAATAGTAACCCCGACGGAAAAAATAAGAATTTCATAATAAAATCCATGATAATATTTTGGCATAATGATATTGAAAAGAATAACATCATTTATGAAAAAAAATAACATCCCTTACCTCAAAAGAATAGTACTTCTGACTGGAATATCGGATATAAGGCTGAAGAAAACTTGAACTGAATAGTAACACTCAAAGTATCTAAATACTCACAAAAATACGCTCGATATTATAGAGAGAGAAAACTTCTGATTCTGGTGTGATTTTCAATTCTAATCTAAGCACCCTATTTATAGGAAAAGCTTAGGATGCCAAAGTAGACTTTTTAATAAAATAATATTTTTTTAAAAAAAAATTCAGCCGCCTCGTGAGAAAATTTTTTAGCATTTTCCAAGCAATGACAAAAGTGGGCCCCACCATTTTATTTAAAAAAATATTTATTTTCCGAAACTTCAATAATTCATAATAAATAGCCCTTTTGTCAGAAAAATACAAATTCTATGTCCTTGTATAGGAAATTTAATTCTCTACAACTTTGTAGAAGAAAGTTTTTCCAAATTCCAAACAAAAATTATCCAAAATTCATAAACGGATGATTTTCCACCTCAAGATACTGATAAAAACACCTCAACACTAATTCCTTCTCTTATATCCACAAAATAAATATTTTCTTATCATATAAATCAATAATTAATTATTCACAAATAATATTACAAAACTACAATATTGACAATCAGGTCGTTCCCAGGAAAGAGGGGGCCTTCCGATAAGGACTTCTCCTTACTGGCGCGCAATTAAATAACCCCTCATAGACAGAACTTCCTTAGACATTGTCAATAATACTATCTAATAATATTATTCAAATAATATAAATTATTGAGTTGATAATGTGAAATACTGTGCAGTGACAATTATTGAATCAATAATACAAAATATCAACGGTAGCAATTATTGAATCAATCATATAAAATAGCAACGTAGCAATTATTGATATAAATATCAACGTAGCAATTGTTGAACCAATAAAATATCATGCAATTATTGAATCAATAATATAAAATATTGAACAGTAATTACTGTAACAATAATTGAGTAGTGACTTCTTACGTAAGAATCAATAATTCGAAATACTGTGCAATACCGTGTGCTACTGTGCACAATGCATATTATTATATTTTTATCACCGGGTATTTCAACAGTTTAACCGTAACAACTACGCCGTTATTTATAAAAAGGTTATTTCTATCGCTTTCTATATCCGACAGTTATTCCGTTGTGGGGCCCACAAATAGCTGCGCCGTCATACGAATATTCCCCGACAATAAGAATATTCCACGACCAAACGAATATTCCCCGACAACAATGAATATTTTATAACCACTTGCTCATTTTGAAATATTTGCACAATTCACCCAAACTTTTCACATTTATCAAACTAACACCTTACTATTTCGAAATAATATATAAAGAAAATTAAATCTTTATTCATAAAAGTTGGGGTCTTACAAAACATATTATGATGGTTACTCTATCGTGCTAACTGGCCACACAGTTTCTGACAGAAAAGGATTTACATATATGACCTTACAAACAAGCTTAAGTTTCAAATCGGTTCGAAAATCAATCAATGTTTAGTTTCCTCATAAGCCAAACAAATACAAACCAACAGAAACTGGATTCATGAAAAATGTCCTAACACAGTTAACTAAAACAAAGCAAAAATTTTAAAATTTTGACAAATTTTAACAAAATACGTACGATCTACATGCACTAATAACCAAAATAAACCCTAATACCCCCAAACTTAAAAACTACAATGTCCTTATTGGAGGTAAAACGTAAAAAAAGAACTCCCCTAGTCGGACTCGTCGTCGCCCTCCTCCTCAGTCTGCTCTGGTGGTGTGTCTGAAGGAGGGTACTGGCTGCCTGTGCCAAAAGTCGGGAACTCAGCATGCACGCCCAACATCCCGAATGCCCGAGATAAAGACTGGGAGAACTCGTATGTATTAGTCTGGAAATCTGTGTATGTGGTATCCATCCGTCTCCTCAGCTGCCTGATCTCCCTCTGCTGACTAGTGAACTCTGCGGGAGTCGGCCCTGCTTCATGTCGAGCCTACGCTGGATCACCTGCTTCTTCTTCTTCCTCATCCACATCAGAATCTCCAGCAATGAATCCCATACCTCTAGGGTGAGACTCCTCCCCCTCCCAAATGGTAGACTGCTGGATGGTTGTATAATCAATATCGCGCATCGGGTGCTGCAGCTCTTTATTATCCCAGACCACTCTAGCAGCAAGACATAGACGTGTAATAACAGGGGCGTGCGGGATCCCTCCTGAGGTGCTCCCCCTCATGAACTTCAGCATGGATTGATTGAGAATGTGTCTTATGTCAATCCTCTTGTTCTTGATGATGCAATACAGTAGGGTAACCCTCTCAGTGGTGACCTCTGCATGATGGCTAGACGGGAGAATGCTCGCACAAATGAAGCTGTACCAAGCCTTGGCGTAGCGACTCAAGGCAGTCTGAGGGAAGCCAACTTTTTTGTCCGTGCCTGAGTATGTTGTCCACTTCGTCCCTGGCTTGCACATTTCTTTGATCAGTCGGTCCAGGTCAGTCTCCATCCGCTAGAACTCTGCCCAATTTATCGAGCCAGAAGGAAGAGTGTCCACTTTGAATATTTCATTGATTTCCCCCTTTGTATAAGGCACCTGCTTCCCCCGCACGTATGATACCCCATTTTGCGTCTGGTGCGCATTTGCATAGAATTCTTTCACAATGGGGATAGAAGCAGACAGTGGTGTGGCCACAACTAGCTCCTAACCATGCTCTATAATTTGTTTCCTCATTAGTCCGTCGTTGTTTCCCGGCTTTAGTCCTCTCTCCTTCACACAAGTCTTTTTATCCAGAATGTTTATGAAGTAGCGCTGAGTAGTCAAGTCCACAAATCTAAAGGCGTCAAGAGCCTCATGGGAACTACCTGTGCCATGATCATTGCTCGGAGGAGGAGAAGGAGGAGATGGGGTTCGGATTCGTTTTGGCATGCTGGCAGGTTGTGAGAATTCTAGACTCTGAAGTAAGCAATTGTACGGAATGCACACCCAAAGCTGATCAATCAATAGGAATGCACCCTAATTGTCCTTGCCTTTTATGCTCTGAAAATAATCCCAACTCTGTCAAAAATTCTGCCCCTAATTCTCTGTTAATAAATATTCTACTCAAGCCTTCAATCCTCCCCAAATCATAATTCTCTTGCAAAGAACTTGCCACACTCAGTCACAATCTGTCAAGAAAACTGTCACCACTCACTGTCTTGTACAACTGAACAACCATGAAGTCTTTTTGACGTTTTATCAAACAGGTTGATGGCCACACGATTACAGCCTGAAGTCTGCCCCTTCTGTCAATTCTAACTCCCGGCAGCCACACCAAACTTTTGAATGTTTGTCTGGTAACTAACCTTGCTAGATAACACTGCAATGATCGTCCAAAATTCTCGAGCACAATTCACACTTTCCCCTTTCCGTGTCCTCTAAATTTTGAATTTAGGTTTGAGGAGATCAGGGGAGGGACTAAGTTTTTGTGGGGAGTGGAGGAGGGATGTGTGTATGAGGATGATTCTTTGAATGAGATAGGATGGGTTGGGTGAATGGCCGCTCGAGATGAGAGAAAGGCAAGGATTAGATGGCTTTGGGTTTGAGATGCGAGAGAGCTGCCTAGTCTTTCACATAAGGTGAGAAGAAATGAAATCAGACGTGGGCCGGTTTTATTTTTAAAAACAGGAAAGGGGGCATGACGCAGCTGCGCAGGAGATGCTATTGAAGGCGGCGCAGCTTATGTTCTTGGGGTTATTATCTATAAAGATTGCTTAAGAAAGCTTTTTGGTTTGGCTCAAGAAACTTACCTTAAGAAGGTTCTCGAGAAATTCCAAATGAACAACTGCAAACCCATAGACACTCCTATCCCTAAAAGTGACGCTATTAGACCCGAACAATGCCCTACTTCTCCTGAAGAAATTAAGAAGATGTCCCATTACCCGTATGCCAATGCTATAGGAAAGCTAATGTATGCAGTTGTGTGTACTCGGCCTGATATAGCATATGCAGTCGGTTATCTCGGTTGGTATCAGTCAAACCCTGGAATTGCTCAGTGGAAGGCAATCAAGAGGATCTTGCGATATTTGAAGGGTACTTTGGACTACATGTTGTGCTATGGAGGACCAAACCTGCGCTTGATTGGTTACTCCGATGCCAGTTGGGGAGGTAAACAGGGGATGCGCAAGTCGACCTCAGCATATGCATTCTTGCTACACGGTGGTGCCATTACTTGGTGTAGCAAGAAACAGACTTGCGTTGCTCTTTCTACGACGGAGTCGGAGTTTGTAGCTTGTACGTCAGCTGTTCAGGAAGCCATGTGGCTGAGTAAATTTTTCGAGGACCTTGGAGTCGTCTCTCTTGCTTCGGATCCTGTAACTGTTTTTTGTGATAGCACGACGATCTTAGATTACACTATGGACCCCAAGTATCACGGTAGGACGAAGCACATTGACTTGAGGATGAACTTCATCAGAGAGAACATAGAAAATAATGAAGTGATATTGAAATACATGCCCACTGGACTTATGGTAGCTGATCCTTTGACGAAGCTGATTCCTAAATATGTTTTTTGTAGGCATGTTAGTTCATTAGGGCTTCGTAAAGGTTTGATGTACTTTCTTATTTCTTTGTAATCACTCATTACTTGGCTTGTATTAGAGATGTTCATTATTATTTGGAAATTATTTATCATTTATGCGAGATTCATTTGTTTCGACTTATGATTGTGTTCTTTTAGCACATATGATAAATTTTAGATGTTCACACATTATATTATGCATATTGGATATGCACACACTAAATATATGTCAATAGATTGATTGCTCACTCACATGAGCAATCACCCTTAGCGCTTTGAAAAGCGAGCAAGGTTGAGATAGTTCATAGTTTGGCGCTTTGAGTAGCGAGCTGTTGATGCTTTAGATAGCAATCAATTGGTGCTTAGTAGCGAGCAAAATGGACATGATGTCGCCTTGGCATGAGCCAAGATGAGGTTAACTTGGATTAGCTGAATATAGTATGCCCCACAATCTATATTAACCTGTACTGATAGCAGGATACGAAATTTCAGGCTTGGCACTTGGAAAGCGAGTAACCTGAAAATTCGAGTTAGGCGTGTAAGACCCCAACTTTTATGAATAAAGATTTAATTTTCTTTATATATTATTTTGAAATAGTAAGGTGTTGATTTGATAAATGTGATAAGTTATGGGTGAGATGTGCGAATTTTATAAAGTAAGGAAGTGGTTATAAAATATTCATTGTGTCAAAAAATATTCGTTTGGTCTGAGAATATTCGTACAATGGCGCAGTCATTGGTGGACCCCACAACGGAATAACTGTCGGATATAGAAAGCGACAGAAATAACCTTTTTATAAAAATAACGGCAAAACTTTTACCGTTAAAACTGTTGAAATACCCGGTGATAAAAATACAATAATACGCGTTGTTGCACAGTAGCACACGGTATTGCACATTATGTCGAATTATTGGTTCTTACGTAAGAAGACACTCATTCAATAAATGTTACAGTAATTACTGTTCAATATTTTATATGATTGATTCAATAATTGCTACAATGATAATTGCATAATATTTTTTATTATTGATCCAATAATTGCAACATTGATATTTTATATTATTGATTCAATAATTGTCACAATAAATGCTGCACAGTATTTTACATTATTAAATCAATAATTTATATTATTTGAATAATATTATTAGACAGCATTATTGGGAATGTCTAGGAAGTTTTGTCTAGAAAATGGTTTATTTAATCTAATTGCGCGCCAGTAAGGAGAAATTTTTATCGAAAAGGCTGTCATTATTGTGATTCTGTAATATTATTTGTGAATAATAATTAATTATTGATAAAATGATAAGTAAATATTTATTCAATTTTGATATAAAGGAAAGAATTTTTAGTATGAGACATTTGCTGAAAGTTAGCATTTTATCTTTTCCGATAAAATATTTATTCAAATATATTATTATAATATTACATTATAATAGTATAATGTGATAATATAATAATATAATTTTATATTTTAAATGATGACATTATTTTTATGGTATAAAAATAAAATGAGGTGGAAGAGAAAAAAAATAGAATTGGAATTTTTTAATAATGTTTATATATATATATATATATATATATATATATAAATGTGGTTGGTGGACGAATTTGAATTTCTTGTTGGTGTGCTGCACATCTTCAAAAATGTAAGGCTTGAAAATTCATCCGTGGTTTTATTAGTCAATTTTGGTGTTCTGGCATTTTCCTATAAATAAGGTGCTTAGTTAGAAATAAAAATCACACCAAAATCAGAAAATTTTCTCTCTATAATATTGAGCGTATTTTTTGTGAGTATTTAGATACTTTGAGTGTTGATAACAGTGCAAGTTTTTCTCATCATAATATCCGATATTCCATTCAAATCGAGTATTATACTGAGGTAAATGATATTATTTTTCTCGTAAATGATGTTATTTTCTTTCAATATTCATAAAGAATATTATTTTCTTTCATATTCCATATTATGAAAGTGATAATATTTCATTTCATATTCCTAAATTTAAAATTTACTACGGTAAGTATTGCTTCTATAATTCCTGAAATGATCAAAAATTCTTTGAGTTTTGCGCTTCATCTAATATCATTTCACTGGAATATTGGTCTGAACTTTTTATGAAATTTTTATCTTTTCATGACGAATTACTATTCACGAGAAAAAAAATTAGATTTTTTTTCTGTCCAAATTATCTTTGGTTTTATCCATGTTTTGATCTCTATATTAACAACTTGGATATTTTGAACTCTAGATAAATTCTCTAATATTTGTCATTGATATCACTAGATTCGTTCTTTATATCATTTTTCATCATCCTCAGTCCTATAGTTTGGTGAAAGTTTTCTTTGGCCGTAGTGCAAAGATGAGCTGTCGATTTATGAATATCTTTGGCCGTAGTGCAAATATGAGCTGTTGATTTATGAATATCTTTGGCCCGTAGTGCAAAGATGAGCTGTTGATTTATGAATATCTTTGGCCTGTAGTGCAAAGATGGACAGGTGTTTGACATGATCATAACTACTGGTGATACAAACAAATATCCTTGGCCCGTAGTGCATGGATAATTTGTTGATTGAAAATATTATTCATTGGTGTTACAGGGATAAAATATTGATGATGGACTTTTATATCATAGAAGATAGTAGACATCATTAAAATCAACACTTAAATTGTGTCTATTTCTGTTCATAAAAGTCCCGATGTCAGTCGAAGTCAATGTTGAGGAGGAAGGAGGTGTTTGAAGTGGTAAACTTGTTGCCGGAGGTGTGTTATTTGTTGGCAGTGTGGTTGTTACTGGAGATGGAAGTGTGTTGTTTGTTGGCAATGTGGTTGTTGCTGGAGCTCGAGAATTAGGCATCTGAAAATGGTCAGAAAATTAAATATGAATGAAAGTGTGTAAAACAAATGCTAGGAAAATTATTATTTACTTACAAATATATAGCCTTGGCTGCCTGACTGGATCATTGTATTCCCATTTGGAAACACGTAAGTTCCAAATTCAACAGGAGGTTGCCTTTTCTTTCTTCTTATTGGCAGTTTCACTGTTTGTATCCCACTCTTACTCTCTTTGGCCTGCCTCTTTTCCTTCCCCTTATCAATTTTCTTAGCCTTTGTCTTTCCTTTATCCTTGTTTACCTAACATATTCATAAAAATAATGACATACAACAATCAAACAAATGGTATTGAAAATGCATTATGAGTTAAACTTTATTCTTTACCCTTTGTGATCCACTTCATTCAGTTTGCACAATTTCAGCTTCAATTGGCTCGTTTTAAGCTTTAGTTGGTCGTGCATTGGAGTTGGGACATTTACTTTTATTATGTCCAGCTTGTCTACATTTCGTACAATACATTGTTCTTCCCTTTCTTGTAATTCTTCCTGGGTTCCTTGTGATTGGTGGTGGTAACATCTTTTCATATAGTGTCTCCTCCCAAAAACTATTATTCGACTCTAAGAGATGACTGTGCTGTTTCCTAGAGGCACAATAAAGGTCTAGAAAAGGGGTAGAATAGATCGCTAAAAATATTTCTCTTATTTAAAGATTATTTACCAGATAATTAATTTGTTCAATTAATCTTAGAACAATAAAATATTAGTTTGAAAACTCCCCTTAAAGATTTAATGAAATCTCAATTCTAAATTTCGTTCCTATGGATATTAGTCACTTGATAGATATATCAGATATAGAAGAATATAATAGCATAAAGTAAACAACACAAGATGTTTAAGTGGTTCGGAGCACAAACAACTCCTAATATCTTCTACTTCAACAAGCAGGAAATCAACTAAGGATGAGGTCACTAAACCCAGATCACTAATATTTATTACAACTGAACCACGTAGGTTCCTTAGAGTCACTTAATCTCGAAATATGGACACTTAGTCCCAAATCACTAAGATCTCTTCAAGTCACACAGCCTTTGAAGGGTCACTTAGACCTCTTCAAGTTACTTAGACTTAGATGAAAGTCACTAAGACAATCGAATCACATTGAAATGATAATAGTTTTAGGTGTTCCTAAGCTTTGCAATAGGCTTGATACTTTCTGGTACTTAGCAGCATGAATGATCTTCAAGATCGTAGAGTAGAGATTTATACATTTTGGCAGAGGTTCTATTTTTTACTTGATGGATCGTACTAGGATTTAAATCCTCGTACTCCTTCTATAGACTTCTGAAAATCAGCCCGTTAAAGAGTTCTCATTGGTGCATTTAATGCTCTGCTCTAGGATGTTCTCTAATATGGACTTATAAGGTAGATACTAGAGTTGCTTTCAGCTCTAGCAAGTCACATCAGACTACAGTCTCACCTACCACATGTTAGTGGTGTCACATCTTCAATATATCGGTTTAGACAAACCATTCTCTGATCTTCTAATCTAAAGTTGAAGATGGTGAGTAACATCTTGAAATCTTTGCTCTGAGACGCTCTGAATTTTTCAATCCTATGATAGTTCTGACATGCTTTACAAACTTGGTCAATAGTAGAGTGATGAGGAACGTAGAGTCTTAGCTCGACGTCTTGCTCAATGACTTGAGCTCTATGATCTTGTTCTACGAACATCCTCTCTACTATATGCTCTACGAATGTCTTTCTAAGATGAGCACTCTATGATGCTTAAAAAGACTCTACGAACTTCTCTTTATTCTTCGAATACTTCTGCAGCACTACGATTCTGAAGATAACTCTACGAATAGTCTGAAGACTTTGTTGTCTCTTTGCAGCTTTACAATTTCTCAACTGATGCTCTAAGAATATCTAGATTACTCTGCAAACAACATTGACTATACAAAATTGCAGAGTAACTCTACGATCGTTTAATAATACTATACGATCGATTTGATTCTATTACATATTCATTGAATCAACTGAAGGATTAACCTAACAAGTTTGATCGTTCTAATTCTAAGTTCTTGAACAAATATATCTCAAATAAGAATTTTAAAAAATCTGAACAATTATACATTATAATCACATCATCAAATTTAAATATACATGACTTAACAATTCCTAGCAGGCTGTAACAGTTCACATATTTTTCCTTCTTAAACCAATGACTTACATAATTTTCTATTGGCTCCCTCATAAAACTGATAGCACTTATAGCATGACAACAGAGGATCCCAGTTAGCTCAAACCCCCTACATGTGCATGTTATATCTGCAAGATCAACCACAAACTTATTCCCATGTCACTTAACCTGTAATGTACACATCAAAATGACCCATGAATTATTTATTGTGACAAGTTGAAATTATAACACATATGAGAGGTTAAGTTTGCAGAATTACCTGAAACTTTTAATCCTTATCCCATAATGGTTCATAGGCAACTACATTCTCAATTTGAATATCTAACCTTTTCCTAATCCTAGCACATATAGTTGTTTGACTCTTAAGCATTTCATCCCTTTTTTGGTTGAGTCTAATCATCACTTGACTCCTTATTTCCTCTAGCATGTTAATGAAGCCATCCATCTAGACTTTATAATCCATGCATTGAAGGTCTCACTCATGTTGTTCTCTATATTGTCTGCCTTGGAATGTGTTTGGAAATGTGATTTTCTCCACAGAGAGGGGTTTTGCTCAAGCAAATTTTCACGGGCTTCCCTTGAAAACCTTTTGATGTCCTTCATAGCTTCTTTGAATGACACAATATTAATGAAGGCTATAAATATTGCTTAGAATGCAAAATGCAAAGCTTGAGTAGTGAAATTCAGATAGGCACACTTATAAAAGGGGGTTGAATAAGTTTGGGAACAAAGGATGTACAATTTTTATTTTGTGTTAAACTTTTTCTTTCTGAAAATGCAGGATGTTGTATTTAAGAATTCAGCTTGCTGGATTAACAATGCAGTATGCTATATTTACGAATTCAGCTTACTAGATTAACAATGCATTTTGCTCTATTACGAATTCAGCTTGTTGAATTGACAGTCTTAACAAATTATTATAATAATAGTTTATTAATAAATGTTTGTAGAATTTCTTAATACTATTTGTAACTTGGTTAAAGTATCCAAATTATAATTTCCAATTCAACTTAAAGTTTTTAGTGAACAAATAAAATGAACACAATCAAGCACATGAACACAGAGATTTTTTACGTGGTTCAGATCCTAATCTCTACTCTAGTGTCCTAATCCACGTCCAATACCAACTAATATTGGAGACTCACTTAATTAATAAATATAACAAAGTTACACAAGTTTAAAAGTTACCCAAACACTTTTGTTCACCTTTTGCACCCCTTGAGTACCTATACTCGAGCACTTTTGTTCACCTTGTACACTTATGTACCCCAAGCACCTATGCTTCCTTAAACTTGTTTGTAACAAACCTAATCCAACCCGAATTAGAAACTTTTAGACTAACATTAGTCTACTCACCATTAAAATAAAATTAGAAGTAAAATATTATATAATCAAAACAATAATTAAATCACAATGCAAGACTCAATTATTTATGCAATGATCAATATGAAAGATAAAGATATCACCGATTTAAGCGTAAGTTATGAATGATTGAGTTACATAAGACTTTACAATAGATAGTATTTATACCTACTAATCATATTCTAACCCTAATACACATTATGGCTTTAATACCCCCACAATGTCCTTTTCTATTCCTAACAGGAAACTGATGTTCTCCGACCGACGCGTCCCGCGCCGCTCCAAGGCTTCCCCTGGCGCGCCCCGCGCTGCCCATATAGATCTTGCCCGGCGCTCTCTGCGCCGCTCCAAGCCTTGCACTTGCGCGACCCGCGTTACCCAGGCAGAAACTCCGTACCGTACCGTGGGGGCTCCGCACCCCCCAACCTTTGGTTCAACCCTGATGGGCTAGTGCGTCGCTCCGCTCCGCTCCGGGCTATAAGAAAAGGAACACCGCTCCCGTGAACGTACTCATATTAGGGAACCACGTAAATTTCTCTGTGTTAATTCTTTATTGTCGTGTATGTGATCTATATTCTAACAATTATTTTTATAAAATAATTTTTGTAAAAGTTATTTGTAAGTGTAGCATGACTTGCTTTTGAAGGTATAAAGTTGGGCTAAAAAGTTTGGCATTGATTTTGGGAGTGTTTTGTTTTGTGATTTGTCAACAAGTCCAAGTATAAAACGACTCATCTTAAGTGCTTAACCTTTCATCTGGAGCTTACATGATAATTAATCACGATTGCTCATTGTTAGGTACAAAAGACTTGTTATTTTTACAACCTTAATTTTGTTTGTTGAGCATAAGATTATCTAAGCAATTGGAAATGGTCAGTTATGCTGACAATTGACAAATGTATATTATTTATGGTAGGAATGGACCTTAGCGTGCAAACATGAACCTAAATTATTAATTTCTACGATAATATACTCACATTTATCTATGTTACAAAAGTGGCCAGGACTGCTGCTGAGGTATCTTTGGTGTAATTGGCGCACAACAAATTTTTTTCCTATTTTGCCCTTACAAGTTTAGTTATCTTACTAGTTTGTTGTTTTTAGTTTAATTTTTTTTATTTCATTTTATTTAATTATCTGAATTTTGTGAAATTTTTATTTTATTTTATACTATTTTACACACGCAATGCATATGTCATTGGGCACTAGTCATTGTAATTATGTTATCATCAGAGGCGGAGCCATCCTTGGGCTAGGGTGGGCTCCAGCCCGAGTGAATTTTTTTTAGTTATAGTATTAGTACTTATAAGTTATATACTTTCAATAGCCCAACGGCCCAATCCAATATTGAATATTGAATACATACTGCCTAGTTTGTTGCTAGAGTACATGTAAAGGCATTTACGAGATGCCCTAATTTCTAAATGAATGAAAAAAAAAAGAGCTGCAACAAAGAAGGGAGTCAGGAAGATATCAGATGAAGATAACAAGTAAAGGCAAATACTTTTTTTTGGAAACTATCAAGTTAAAAAGATAGCCTTGGGGCTTATAATTTGGTAATGTTATGTATTTGTAGGTTGGCTTTTTGCTGGTTCATTTCATCTTCATTTTCTTGTAATTCTCAATTTCCCATATTCAATTTGGGTTTGGCATTTCTGGGCTTTTTTTAAATTTTATTTATTTAACTTTTTATAGTATTAGTTTATAAGGGACTTCGTGAAATTTCTGTCTAGGTCAGTATGTAGTACCTTTTGTTTTAATAATAAATATTAGTTGTATACTAGTTTATTGGTATTTTATTTTCTTTTAGCAATTGATGAGCATCATTCTTTTATTCAATTTGTTCTTTGTTTTTTGAATGTTAAGGCTATCATTGTTTCTTATTTAGAGCAGAACACTTTTGAGTTTTGAAATTCATAATTTATTTTATTTTCTTATTCAATTAATTGGTACATTGAAATAAGTATTCTGCTTATTTAAGTATGCATTATTTAATTATGTTTTGTGTTCCAATTTCAAGCATGTTTGGCGAAATTATTTTCTAGAGTTGAGGATGAGTATAATTGATTGGTACTTGATAGCCCAGTACAAAATATATTCCTGGCTCCGCCCTTGGTTATCATGTCATTTATTAATAAAGTAGATGGTTAAACTTGGAATAAAAAAAATATATCTTTAAAATTTATGAATTTTGCAGATCATACTATTTTTGTGAAACCGAAAGATATTTTATTGATTGATCAGTTTGTTCCTACTATGAAATTTAGAAGTAGTAACTTCTGCGTACCATTTCTTTCACTTATTGGGTTAAAATAAAATAATAGTTACACCTGCTGAATTATTGTTCAACCTTGACCAATGTGGCATGCAATGAGTGAAATCGAAATCGAAATCGAAATCGAAATCAAGTAACACCACAAACCAAATGTTAGTATGTTACTAGATGTAGAATGAAGTTTGTTTTTTTAAAGTCAATATCAGATATATTTTTTTATGAGGGCATCGCGGGTGCGGGATAAAAATATCCTTTTGTGTATAATATGGGAGGGAATGTATTTAATTATGCAAATCGACATCGTTTTGATGACTATCTCATGTTGGGCTAACTCATACTTCCGCATGTTTGACTAATGACCACCACGAAATGGTACTCGGGGGATTGATTTTACTAATGTATTGGGTTTGAGCTCATGTCATAGCAGCTAGAATTTTCTAATTATTATAAAATATTATCGGGTGTGTGAAATATTATTAAAGGTGTAAACGAATATATACGGATTCGGATACAGTAGTATCCGTATCCGTTTATTTGCGAATACCTTTAAACCGAATACGGATAATATTCGCTTTTTTCCGAATACGAATAATATCCGTTTTTTTTCGAATACGGATGCGGACGAATACAGATTTTTCGGTTACCATTTATAGTCCTAACTATAATTAGAATAAAAAAAATAATGAGTTTTAAAATATAGTTTATAAATGAATGAATGTTAATTTATTTATTTTTAATAAATATTTAAATACAATAATCAATGTTCTTAATTACAATTAAAATAAGTTTTCATCATTTTTGAAATCCTAAATTTCAATACTACTTATTAATGTTTAGATGTCCAATATTGTAGTGTGTATGAATATTTATAATTTATAATTAGATTCAAAAGTTTACATTAAATATTTAATTATTTTTTCTCAAATACTTGATTAAAATTTTAATAATATGTTTATGAGAACTTTTATTTATAATTTATCCTCAATACATAGATTACAATTTACATAGTTATAAAAAATTTATCTTATTTCATTATATTTATGGAGAGTGTGAGTTATAATGTATATGTGACAACCGACAACTAGTTAATCCAATTTCATCCAAAATTTACTTTGGACTTCTAATTTTTAAATAATTGGGCAAATGAAAGTGATAAATACTCCCTCCACCCGAAAATTCATAAACATGAATTAATTATTCAACCCCCTTTTAGATTAATTCTAAATTAATTCGGACTTAACACATTTTAATAATAAAATTATATTTTTCATTGTTCTCGTCTCCCAACATTGCAAGTAAATTTTGAAAGTAAAAAACTTATAACAAGCTAATAACTATTGATTTGTTCTTCTAGTATATAATTTTCTTAATAAATGATACATTTTAGATATTTTAACTTTATAATAGTAAAAATCTATTAATTATATTTAAATCAATTTATTTCAGTTTATTAATATTAAAATAAAAGTGTTATTTTTTACTTTTTAGAAGTGAAATGATATATTTTAAAAATAATTTTCGTATGATAGTGAAAACTAATTATTATATAAGGAATGCCACTTTAAAAAAATTATTTTGTTTATTATATAATATATAAGTTATTTAGATACAAATTTCGGATTCGGATCCGAATCCGGATATCCGCTATCCGCCGGATATATTTACGGTCGGATTTTAAACGAATACGAATACACCTATATCCGTATTCGTATCTGTTTATTTGCGGATACCTTTAAACCGAATACGGATATATCCGTTTTTTTTCAAATACGAATAATATTCGTTTTTTTTCAAATACGGATGCTGACGAATACGAATTTTTCGATTATCATTTACAACCCTAAATATTATTGTACAGTGTGTGAGACATTTAATGAATACATTAGACAATTAAACATGACTAGTCAAATTGATGAATTTAGGTATATCGTGTGTCTATTATTTTCCGTTCTTTATTTATTTTTCTATGAGATTATTGTGTGATTTGTTTTTTAAATTCTAACACACGAGATCCCTCTCACATGAATAGTAAATGGATCACACTTATGTGAGTGAAAACTTGTATAAATATCAAATTTTACTTGTGAAAATATTAATTTCCTTTTTATAATTATACTTTTTAAATATTAAATAAATTTATTTAAAATTAAAATTAAAAATATCTTAAATTAACTTTAAAGAAGTCGTTATTTATAATACGTACATTTGGAACATAAGAAGGAAGTAGTTGATCAATTTTAAATTAAAAGATTATTTTTTACTTTTAAAAATCAATTTAAAAAATTGTCAAATTTAAATTTGATGAAATTCATTAACAATTGCACAACAATAATCTTACAATTAATAGTAATTTTTAAATAATTTTTAATTTTTATTATTTTATTGATTAAAATGGAATAAATTTATATTAATTTTAAGTTTAAAAATATATTAAATTAACTTTAAAAAATCAATAATAATTATATATTTCAAAAAGGACAGAGTATACTTCATGGCGTGAATAAGGCAGCCTAACATGCATGCACATGGCGGGAGAGTGGACATCATGGCCGGATACAATTAGAAACCGTCACTCACTCGTTCCTCATCCTCCTCCATTGTCCAAGTGGCCTCAACCCAAACCTCAACAAACATCTTACCCAACTCTCTCGAACTATTACACACACACTCGATCGGATACTAAGGGGGTGTTTGATAAAAACGAAATAAATCTGAATCTGAATGAGTTGAATCTGAATGAAAAAAAGTTGTTTGATAATTGATATGTCTGAAACATTTAAATAACATATTTTTATTATTTCACCCCTCTAAAAAAAATAAAATTGTTGTAAATTTATTTAATATTACTTAATATAATAGTTACTATTGTAAAAAAAAAACTTCATTTAGCAGCCCATTCAGCCAAAAAAATAAAACTAGAACATTCAGCCCAAATCGCCTGAATGATTGACCGATTTAGCCATTGAAACGATTTTTTTCCCAAAACAAATGCACTGAATGCCTGAATCGGTCAGCCATTCAGCCATTCAGTGCTAATCAAACAACTCCTAAATTTCAACCTAACTATTTGCATTATTTATTATTTAGGTTTTGTTTCTTTATATGTTGGAGGATCTCTAGATGAAATTTGAATTTATCTAGACAAGTTAATTTTTTTATGTAAAAAGAAACTCCCTGAAATATGTCTTACCCTAAACTAAGAATTAGTGGAGTAAAAATTATACTGCATTTAACTTTGTTTCTTTATAGGAGCACTACTCAAATTTTTTTTATTTGAACTTTGAGAACCTATACTATAAATTAAATTCAATTCTATAGCTAGATATATTTCATCTTAAGATCCTAAGAAGAGTCTAGGGAAGGGACTAGAGGGAAACGGGACGGGGAGAGGACAGAAACTTAGGATAATGAACTCCAACCACTTGCTGAGGATTAGATGCAAACGTTTTGCTTAACATTTCGAGTATAACCCTCTAACAGTAATCAGAATTCCGCAAGCACTATAGAGATTAAGGATAATATTATGTGCATCAATTGTACACAAAAATTATATATATACCAAGGGTAGGATTCATGTATTGCTAGCCAATGAAAATAAGTAAAACATTTAATTATAGTTCTCACCCTTTATTTTCTTTTTTTTTTTTATACTGTGTGCACAACTTTTTATGTATAGTTGGTGTCCCTAGCTAGTATTACTCGAAGATTAAATATAAGTGAGTAATACTAGCTAGGGACGACACAAACATACACAAAAATTGTGAACAAACAATATAAAAAAAAGAGAAAAAATAGGAATTGTGAGACAATTAGATGCTTTTTTACACATGTTCATCGATAAACAATAAATGTGTAAAGTATCTAATTGTAGGTCCCAATTTCTATTTTCTCTTCTTTTTTTATATATTGTTTGTGAACAATTTTTACTTATAATTTGTCCCTATTTCATGAGTCATACTCTTTATATACAATTTTTTGTGTTATTATTCATAGAAGTTTTCTCTATAATTTATACACAGTATTATTCATATAAGTTTTCTCTAAGTTCAATGATATCTTATTTTTTAAAGTTTAATAAATTAAGGAGCTTTAAATATAATCTTTGCAGCTTATTAATTAAGATCCTCTTAACATGTGCCTTAAGGGCACATGCTAAGCACACAGTTCAAGAGAATATTCTCTTGAATTGTGTGCATATTTTCTTGATTTCTGCATTTACACAAAGTTCAAGGGAATATGCACACAATTCAAAAGAATATTCTCTTGAACTGTACGCTTAGCATGTGCCCTAAGGGCACATGTTAAGAAATTTCTATTAATTATTACTCCCTGAACCTCTAACCAAGTGGACTAATAGTCTGATACAGAAAAAATAAAAATAAATTTTTTTTGATCCATAATTAAAATTTGATTGAAACAAATAAATAAATTGAATAGAATTATCCTTATCAATAACGTAATAAATGAGTTCAAATTTTATATACAACAAAAAATTGTAACCAAACCAAACAATAACGTAATAAATCCCCCAATAAAAAAATCTCAATTGACTTTTCCTAAATAGAAAGAAATGCTCCGAATATTCTAAATCGAGTGCAATTCAATTTTGGCCGGTAACGAAAGTCGTGACTTCTTCACCGGGTGTGGACTTTCAACCTCGTCCTCTCCAAAACCCGGCCAGAACTCCGGCAAAGCCGGCAAATTCAGGTCGAAACCGCCACGGTTGCTGTTAGAGGACCCCACACCTTCAGATGATGACGTAACTCCGCCGGCGCCGCTGCCTCCTTCGTAGTGACACCGCTTGTGTCCTCCCAACGCCTGTCCGGTGGGGAAACACTTGTGGCAAATCGAACACTCGTGAGTCCTTACTCCGCCGTTGGCGGCGGCGGCGGTGGTAGCGGATTGGTGGTCGTCGGCACCCCCGGCGGCCTGTTTTCGGTGACTGGCCTTGTGTCCACCGAGAGCTTGGTAGGATCCGAAAGCCTTGTTGCAGACGCTACACTTGTGAATTAGGTTCGATTCCGATAAAGTGCAGGCTGACGGCGGCGGTGTCGGTGAATTGGTAATTCTGGCAGTGGTGGCGTTGTTGTTGCCGCCGCGAGCGAGCATGATGAGGCAGAGAGCCAGGTACTCTTCTTCTTCAGTGGGTTTATCCATACGCTGTCGTATTGAGCGTTTCCCCTTGGTCCACTGCTTCTGGGATTGGAAAGTAGGAGTGGTAGTAGTGGGTGAGCTTATAGCTTCGAGTGTCATTTTTTTTCTTTCCAATTAAAGAGAGAGATTAAGGAGATTTTTAGAGAGAGAAAATGAAGATGATGATGATGGTAGTTTTTTGGTTGTGTGTGTTTGCTTATAAAGGAAAGGAAAGGAATTACTACTTGTAGGAGGGAAGTTGCGTGGGAGGTGTTATGAAATTAAGAGGGTTAGTTGCCCAATTAGTTAACTTACGGCTAGTGGTACTAATACTACTTTATTATAAAAGAATTTTTTAACATCTGTCCTTAGGACATATGCTAAGCACACATTTTAAGTGAATATTTTTTTAAATTGTGTGCATATTCTTTTGAACTTAGTGCAAATACACAAATCAAGAAAATATACACACAGTTCAAGAAAATATTCTCTTGAACTGTGTACTTAGCATTTGTCCTAAGCGCACATGTTAAGAGGACTCTATTATAAAATAGAGATGGGTTGAGCACGTTTAGTTGAAGTTCTTTTATGTGATTGAGATGACCAAGTGGCAGTTGTAACAAATATTAAAAGAAAAGTTAATGCTACTATAACATAAATAATTTCACATAATGATCACATACACATATATACTGCGGGCCCTATATGTCAGGTGGGAGTCCACAATATACATATGTGTACGTGAGAATTATGCGAGATTTTTTATGTGATAGTAACATTGTTGTAAAAGAAAGGGTACTGAAATATTTGTTTGTCTAATTAAATATTTTAAATTATAGTTAGAGTTGGGAAGACTTTTGGGGCTAAGAGTATTTTACTCAGATTATGCTCGAAATTTTTAAGAGTGCTCATATTTGTATTCGAACTCGAATACGATTTTGTAATCTTTGTTTATATTCAAATTTCACTCGTTTTATTGTACAAACTATTCGCTAGCATTCAAGACATACATGAATTAGAACGGAGTCATTTATATTATAATAATGTAGAAAAATTAACTCAACCAACTATTTATTTCATAATTTAAAAAATTACACAAGTTGCATAAAATTATATGATCTCGAGCATTGTAAATTAAAAATTAAGAGATGATATTATCTCTCCCGAATCAATTGATGAACACGTACATAAAATATAAACTCCTTTCATTTCTTAAATTATATGAAGAATTTAATTGTCAAACACTATATAGTAAAATCAATCGAATATATTCAATCAATGAGTTAAGAAATTTTGATATTCTAAATGAGCGAACAATGAGTTACTAATATTTGGCTCGTATAAATATTCAAATATCAAAATGAATTTAAATTCGATCAATTGAGTTTTGAATCTAGGTCTCACTCGAATTTTTCGAGTCCAACTCGAATTGAATTTTAAACCACTGGGAATGTTAAATGCAAGAATGTGTTTCTTTTTAATTTTTATTCATTAAGAATAATTCAACCTTTAATCGAAGCAAATTAAGGCTA